>JXTB01000153.1:683992-712912 GCA_002914805.1 Parasponia andersonii | reverse complement strand
AAAGAAAAATTTGCTCATCTATAATTTCAAAAACTTAATTAATCTAAAAGAATTTTAACTTTTTCAAAGTGTTCAAAAGGGTGTGCTAAAAACTAATATTATAATTAAGAACTAATATGGTAGTTGTTTAATGTTTATTTTGTCCATATATGTCATTTGGTATATAGTTATTTTTATTATAAATTAAATTTTTTACGAGGGGTAAGAAAAGAATAAAATGATGTGTCAATAGAGCCACCTTTTAGTATTTACCTAAGTTAAAGTTATCATATAATAGTTAAGCGACCCAAAGTAGTTATTATATTTGGATCATTATCTAATCGGTATTTTTTTTTATCTATTATAACATTATTTAATGATTATTATAATTTAGGTATATTGAAAATAATAATGATAATAATAAATATAAATTTTCTCTCTTTATTTTTTAATTAGCATGGAAAAAAAATATAGTAAATTTTAATTAGACAAAATATGAAAACAATATCTATAGATAATTTAAAATAAATACCCACGGGAGGGATACCCATTATATTTATATGCTTTTCTCTTTCTTTCTTTTTTTTTTTTTTGCAGTAATTCATTAACTTACTGGTAATTTGCCTTTCTCTTAATGGTAATTTTGAAAAAAAAAAATGATGACATGCTTGCCTGCCTATGTACAGTTTGAATGACAGACATTATTGATCTGTTCAATTGCGTATAACAGCCACTAGATTATAAACTTTTTTTTCCCTGAATAAGATCATAGATTATATTTAATACACTTGTTTGGTTATTATAATGTAACTAAAAGGGTCAACATGACCAAAATACTAAATTATTTACTCTTTGAAAGAGGAAACATACTTTCCGACCATTTCGTCTTCTGGGGTGGGCCCAATAAACAATTCATGCATGAATCACGAGTACATAAAAATCACTCCCTTATTTTCTTTCTTTATTATTGATTTCTTGTATTGCCCATGATAAATTTCAAGTGCTTCGTTTGATATTTAAATGTAGTAAAGGGCCCTACTGGCCAAGTGAGCTACATAGCTCAATTTCAATGACTATGAGATCAGCTGGCCCCTATAACTAAGATGAGGCTGAGCTATATCTAGATTCTTGGCTTCTTGATTAAAAAGTTATCAGCCGACTAGATTGATATGTCGTATGATGAGTTTGGATTATGTTATAAGTTATAATGATAGTTTATGAAGCAAAGAATAAGAAGCGAATATAGCAACTGAGACTAAGCTGGGATGGCAAGTCAGTGAAACATCTTTTGAATTGAATCCTAATTAATTGATCTACGGGATAATAGGAAAATACACTTCCTTATATGCTAGCATGACACGAGAGATAATATTATATTATTATAAAGTTTTTTTGGTACGTCATACTTTATCCCTATTAAAAAGAAAAAAAAATTAATCACAAGTAAAATACATATTCCTTTTTAAGATTTTGGGTCTTTTATTTCTATTGTAGGTATTCCTCTTTTTTCTTTATTATCACTACTTCTTAACTCGTCTCAAGGTTCGTTCAATATAAATGCATGAGAATATATATATATATATAACAGATGTAAATAATTATTTCATTAGCAAGTTTTTAATTTTTGGCTAGAAATATATGCATGTTTAAAAGATAGTGGTATAGCTTTCAAAAAGAAAAAAACGATAGTGGTATAGTGTTCTCTTCAAACTTAAAAGATATCGACAATATAACATCACCTAAAAGCAAAATAAAATTTTAATAATAAAACGGGTTTCTAATTAATGATGCACAATAACACTATGTAAATAATATTTTTAAATTAAGAATTTATGAAAATTGAATACAACAAGATACATTGGACTAATTTTATTAATAGAAAGACAATAATATTATTCATTAAAAATAAATCAGTCATTATTATTCACTTCTTTTCATTACTAAAATTATTCAAATAGTCAACACATAATATTAATTTCTATATATTTTTAATGTCATGGATTATTATATAGAGTTCAAATATTGGGGTAAAAATTGCAACATCCAAACGTGATAGTTTTTTTTGGGGGCAATTATTCCCACAATAATATACGAAGTTAAATCTAATTAAAAGTGTATTTTAATTAGCGGATCAAAGAGGCAATGTTCTCTAATTTAAGAACAAGGCAGACAGCGCTAATGAACAAAACAGAACAAAGACATGTCTTCAAAAGTGGTTTTCCTTTTCATGCTACGCAAGCATGTATTGTAGCTGACAAGAGTATACATAATTATATGTACAAGTTGAAAAATGTCACAACGAATCTAGCTAGCCTGCCCAACTTGAAATGTTAAAACATTTTTGACCTCCAATAACCCCAGTTAGTCTACCATCTTAATCAGGGAGAGAAAATGATGAATTTGCTATTAAGAAACTAATAGAAAAAAAAACCAGCAGAAAGATATTTTTGTATTATAATAAGAAACATAAGGCTGTGGATGCACCACGTGTCATGCAAAATTACTTATCATAGAGCACAAAGAATCTACGCAAATGTAATTTATTGGTGGGTGCATTGGTTTAAATTAGTCACTTCAATATAATCAATCAATTGTTGATTAATTCTTGAACTAATTATGTACGTAGTTAATAAATCGTTGAAGACAATGCTAGGTGACAAATGTAATTATAAATCTAAATTCTAATGAATTGGAGTGACATCAGAAGAGGAATCTGGACCACATATTGTTTATCCCGTAAAAACATGCATTATGGAACATGATTTACGAAGTTGTGATTTCTGATTTTTTTTTTTTCTGAAAAAACAGGAAATAAAAAAAAAAAAAGAAAAAAAAAAAGGGAGAGTCATTTCTGATGGAGTGGAGATAGGGCCATAAAGTTAATGATCCACGAATAGTTACTTCACTTCCATGTGGTATGGTCCACTGGGTTCACAGTTCGCTATCAACATGTCCATTCACTTGGGACGCGGTGACGCGGAGACAAGGTTGTTTTGTTTGATTCTAGGACGATATTTTTTATGTATTAAAACTTTACTTGTAATGCTTAGAATGGTTAATTGAATATTTCGGAATAAATGGTTGATTTTTAGGGTTGGAGGACTCTAGAGGTAGTTATATCTAACCTATTGAGTTTTTGACTATACACTTACAAAATATTGTATGTACCATTCCTCGTATTCCCTCTAGTTGAAGCAAGAATGGTTTCGCTAGATTGGTTGAGTTTGCTTTAGTTGGACAAATCATACCTGTCCCCGAAAATTACAATAATCTATTATTATTGTGGACTCGTACTACTTTTTGAATATTGGTGATTTGTATCATACACTCTTACATATATGAGATTGAGTGATATTCACTTAGTACGGACATCAAAATTTTCTATACTATGTTCGACAAACCTTGTTTTGGAGCATTTTGTTGATGATATGTAAATTAAAACTTAGTAGCGTTATTTTATTATGCGAGTTTTTTCTTTTCTTTTTTTTTTTTTTTTACCAAATGATTATTATTATGTCTAATCTATCTGATGCTTTGTAGCTTGTGAGGAAATCCAACTATACGAATATCAAATCCTAAATGGAATTTGGAAGTTCATGAATCAATCATACGTACATACTAGATACATGGATTTCAGCATTGTTTTTAATTATAAGAGAACAAAATAAATATCTGACACCATGAATAAATAAATAAATAAATAAATAAGATGAAAAGGTATTGCCCTTATTATTTTAAAGGCAATGTTATTAATATATTTCTATACACTAAAAGTGGAATACGGGTCTTCGTTGGATACGTCGATGACGAGTCCTAAACACCTCGAAATCACATTGGTTTCTTCTTCTCTCAGAGAAATCTCTCAAACTCATTTGTATTTTTCTCATAGTTTTCATGGGTTTTCTGGGAAAATAGCTGATGATGATCATGAGCTTTGCTTTTGCTTAGAAGAAAGTTAAGAACGGTCTTGATGAAGCTGAAAAAGAGAATTAAGTACCACCAGGAACGGAGTCAATAATTCTCTTCAAGGGGATGGACCATAACAATAATTTAAAAAATAACTGAAAATAATAATGTATTTTAATTATACTCGACACATTTTTATTCATTGAAAGAGTTTTACAATGAACTTATTATCAATATCATTAAAAATATTTTTTAATATAAACAAGTAAATTATCATTCATTTATTGATCACACATTTTATTACGAAGTCGATTATTCAAAAAATTCATAGAATAAAACACCATTTCCACATTAATAGTAGCAATTGATAAAATTAATGCGGATGTCATTAGTCGATAAACGAGAGACTAAACATTATGTCTTCTTGTTTCAACCATTTTTTGTACAAAATCACCAATACTTTTTAAGTCATTAAATTTCTCAATTAAAAGCATTTTAATTATATACCTTTCAAGCTAATCATCAAGTTCCATGATTTTTATAGTATAAAAATCCTTTGGTTAATACTCAATAAAGTGAATTAGTATTTTCTTGTCAAAAGTTGAAAATATATTAACATGGACACAAACATGCCATATAAAGAAGCAAATCTTAAAAATATATGTTTTCTTTACTAAATTTATTTAAAATAAATTAAAATAAAATAATGAGTTATATTAATTCTAAAATAGCTTTGGCATTTTTTTATTAACTTATGCAACAAGCTTTTAATTGTGGCCTTATAAGGTTTTATTGTATTTTTAAAATCTTTTAGGGGGCTTAATTTTTTTTAAATTATATTAAAATTTTTTACAAATTTAATAAATATATATATAAAAAATAAAATTGAGGAGGCTTCAATCCTCCTACTAGTGAGCCGCCTCCGCCCATACCACACCACCCATATTTCTTTAAAAATATGATGTACATAGTTTACCATATTGAATAGGTTGAGAAGCAATAATGACAAAACACATTTGTCAAAGATTGGTTTATTGGAAGGGGAAATTAGACAATATACAGTATTTCAGGAAAAAAAAAATTGAAAATTACGGTAGTTTAGTGTGCGGTACGGTTTTTATCAGAAAATATAATTTTTTAAAAATATTTATAAAAATACCATTTTAAAAATAGTAACTACTTTTTAATAATTAATTTCATAACTAGTAACTAAAGATATTTATAAGTGGTATATAATTGGTAACCGGTAAGTAACTAGTAACTAGTTTCCAAAAACTGATAACCAGTAACTATTTTAAATGGGTACTTTTCTAAATAGTTTTTTAAAAGTAATATTTTCGTAATAAAATTAATACGAAAATTGAAAAAAGCCCGATTTTCGTATGTTGGTAATTTTTTTGGGTTTTTGCAGGTATAAGTGTTAGAAACTCTAATTGGAATGAACTTCGCATTAGTCTTATTATGGATCCCACCTCAATTTCACGGTCTCAATTAACTAGGCAATACTGGCTAAACTTGAATTTTTTGCGTTTAGCAATTTTTTTATTATTAAATTTTACAGTAGCGTTTATTGGTAAACTTCTAATTTCCCCCATTTATGACACAATCTTCTTACAAAAGTCATTTTGTTCCAAAATACAACAAACCAGGTCCATTTTCCTAGGTCCCCTAGGTGGTACTGGTTGGTTATGGGTCTTGGGGCGGGGTTATATGGTCTTTGGGTTGAAATTGGATTAGGTTGGGCCTAGAATTAATTTGAGCCTGAACGGACCGACTCCATAGAAAATGGGCCCCACGTCATGGAACCCAAATAGAATGTAATACCCGACCCAATAAAATGGATAGCTTCCACCGACCCAAATCCATGGAGAGGCCACTAGCAAGAAGCCAAGAACCATTTATCATGCGCACCACCGTTTACGTTAACCAAAGATACTCTAATCTCAGATTATTAAACTAATCTCTTACCTTAATTCCTTGTCAGAATATCACTTTTCTTATTTTTATTTTTATTTTTATTTTTTAACACTCTCTCTTTCGCCTAAAGACAATTCATTTTCCTTCATGGTGTTGTCTTCGTTCTTTCGAGATTTCAATAAAGCCCGCCAAAGGTATCATCTTTTTCATTTTCTTTTTTCCCTTTAATTTCTATGATTTTCCAAGGATTTTCTTGTATGAATAGTGGAATAGTTAAATGGGTTTTCAAGAATTTTGTTGATCATTTTGGATGACAAGGTCATTTTTTCTGATATATTGGATATGTTTTCACATGGGTTGTGCATAATTTTGCCTAATATTGTTGGAAAGGTTTTTTTGTTTTGAACCCATTTGTTTATTATTATTTATCTTCAATGGTTGCTATAGAGGTAGATACAGAAAGCAGTTTTGGAATATTGCTTATGTATTTCTTTCCTTGATACGTAGTGTTTTGGATCCTTGAGTATGAACTATCTCCACACCTCACCAAGGATGGTGGATGCTTTAATTTGATCCTGAATAGACCCTAGTGATAGATGTCTCACTGTTTTTGTGCAATGGCTTTTGGGATGGAAATAATTTTAGTTTTAAGCTTACCAATTAGCAAGTTCATAATTTTACCACATAGATTCTATTCAGGGTCATGATTTTCATTGCGTCTGTCTTGGTTTTGTTTTTAGTTTTTGAAAGTCAGGTTCCAAGAAGAGGAGAAGAGCTGAAGCATTAAAATGGATTCTGACACTGTTGGTGAACCTAATGTTTCTGCTGATTATGTCAATACTCTTGACCAAGAGGCAGATATTGGTGAAGTTGACTTTGCTGATAGGAATTCAGCGAATGGGGATGTAACAGGGGAGTTGGGAAATGCTGGAGAGATCCTAACACAGCTTGAACTGGATCTAGCTTGTGTTTCTGAGAAGATAGTTAACATAAATGTTCTGATGATGCATGTGGCAACCAAGGAAAATGAGTTTGAAGCTTTTTCTTCTGAGAAAGAGCATACGTCAGATGATTCTTTAGAGAAGGCTTTGGAATTTGATTTCTTATCTGGAGTTTTAGATTCGGAGGTGAGAGAACTGGATGTATTCATGGCTCTACTTCAATCGGGTGTTGTCAATGCACGCGAATTGCTATATTCATGCTCACATGTGGGAGAAACTTTCAGAGAAATGGAAGAAAAGTTGCGTGATTCTGAAAAATCTTTTAAGCAATCACAAGATCAGCTTTCTGAAATTAGGATGCACTCAGCGAACTTGCAGAGGACATTATTATGTTCTGATCAAGAAGAGAATGGTAAGCTACATATTGATTATCAACTAAACTTACTGTTGTTATTACTATGGTTGGAAACTTAAATATAATAGTGACTGTTACTTTTTCCATATGGTGGTTGTGGAAGATCATTATGGGAGCGAGTTCTGTTTGGCATAAAACCTGCCATGCAACTAAAATGAAGTTGATTTGTTAGAAGTAGTAAAAGGCATCTGGTTCTATCCCCTTCCTGTAATTTCTATTCTCAATTAGATATGAAGCATATGAAAGCTGAAGGTGGCGCTGGTAGCTTCATATGCTTCCTGATGATGATGTTCAACCCAAATACCCCTCTTTCCTTAATATTTTTCTCTTTTTTATGGAGAATTAAAAGTTATGTGCTTGTTAACAAGTAATCTGTTACTCTATCCTAGTATCTCACTGTTAAATGCATGTGTTGACAGGGAATGGCGACAAAAGTTTAGAGGGGGATCAATTTTTGAACGTGAATGCAAAGATAAAAATGCAAACTGCTGAACAACAAAGACATATTCTGAGGATGCTGGAGAAATCTTTGGCTAGAGAAATAGATCTTGAAAAGAAAATGACAGAATTAAGACAAGTTGAAGAAGAGCTAAAACAAAGGTTGGTCTCCTCAGAACAAGAAGTATACTGCATGGAGGATGAAACAGCAGATGTTTGGGAAAGATGGTTTGAGGCAGATAATGTATCTGCGATTCTCATGGGAATTTCAAAAGAACTGTTGGGTCGACTCCAGATACTCCAGCTCAGTTTGAACGGTTCAGTTCAACGAGAAACTCAGTTAAGATCAAAGCTTGAAGGTTCAATGAAAGAGCTGAAAGTCAAAGAAAATTCTTTGAACAAGCTAGAAAGCAGCAACACAGAACTTAATGACTTCCTTGTTGCACAAACAAACAAATTAAAAGCAAGCTTGAGGGAAGCTGAAGATAGATTAATTCTTGCAAATTCAGAGGCCTTTACTTTGAGTGAAAAGGTCAGTTTGCTTGAGAAACAGCTTAAGGAATCTGAGTTTCAGCTGTTGAATTCAAAAGCCTCTGCAGATGGTAGTCAGGAGGAGCGCAATGTTCTATGTAGCAGAATCAGTGAACTGGAAAATGTTATTGTAGATGTCGAAGAGAAGATAGCTAAAGCAGAAAGTAGGGCTGAAAATGCTGAAGCCAAGTGTAAATTATTAACGGAGACTAATATGGAACTAAATGAAGAGTTGGGCCTTCTTAAGGGCAGTACTGGTTCCTCTGATAAGGTTGATTCCCTTGAGAGGCAGCTAAGAGAGTCTGATATTCAGCTACAGCGTGCAATCGCATCTGCTGAAGCTAGTCAGGAGAAGCAAAACCTGTTGTATTCTACAATAGCCGATATGGAAAATTTGATTGAGGATCTTAAGCTGAAGGTTTCAAAATCTGAAAGTCGGGCTGATAATGCAGAGGATAAGTGCATCATATTATCCGAATCTCATGCAGAGCTAAATGAGGAATTGAACTTTTTGAGAGGAAGACTGGAAAACTTAGAAGCGTCTTTTCAACTGGCTGATGAAACAAAGATGGGTGCAGCAAAGGGCATTGGTTTCCAGACCAAAGCCATTACAAATTTGGTTATGCAACTAGCTTTTGAACGAGATCGCCTTCATAAGCAGGTATTGACCAAATGCATACGCGATTTAATTTTTAAGTGCCCTTTTAACCTGAGGGTTTCAACCCCACCCCGGCAAAAAAGCTTTAAAAAAAAATGAATAAAGAAGCTGCTAAACTAGCGATAACCTATAGTTCAGTAGGAGGGAGATATTTCTCTGTGACCTACATGAGGAGTGAGGTTGGGTTTCGAGGGTTGGTTTTGTTCTACATGTACCAAGCGTAAAGAAAGAAGGAAAGGATATGTTTGACCATCCTCACTTCTGGATATAAGGAAAAGTAAATGTAGTGAAATTTTTTTTTGTCTTTACTGGTCTTATTTATTAAAAACTTTCGTCAATTTTATTAATGGTCTCACTACGAAGTTGCTTCTATTGGTTGCTCGTTGAAGTTCCAAACAATTAAGTACATTTGGTGCAAATTGTAATCTTTTAACCAGTTTGAAGTCGATATACTGGAGTAGCCAATTTTTATACTACATTACAATTCTCTCTCGAAAGAAAGTCCTAATGCTGATTTTTTTAGTTACTTTTCCCGTAAAAAGGCTGATTTTTCTTTCATACGGTTATATATGTATATGTATATATTTTTTTCCTCTTCTTTCCTACCAATATTTGATACTCTTGAGATGAGAATGAAGATACCTGGTTGTTGCACATCAAAAATCTATACTTGGGCATGTCAAGTAGAGTTTTCTCTGGCACTAAAAGTATTATGATGGCTTTCTGTTCATTGTAAGATGTTTAATGTGTTACATGCAGATTTCTTCGTTAGCAAGGGAAAATAAATTTTTGGGTTTGAAGTTACAAGAAAGCAACAAGCATCCATCTGGTGTTATGAGGCATGATAATAGAGGAAATGGTAAAGAATTTATGCCACCAAAGCATGATTTGAATACTGCTACGAGCTCAGAAGACAAGGAAGAAGTTACAGTGGTGTCTTCTCTCAGTGCCAAGGTAGGTGCTTCAAGCTTCATTGTTTTGTTTGGCTGAAACACCCAGTAGTTGGATGTGGGAATCTTTTTGTACCATTTACCTTAAGTTCCACTTATTTGAATAATTATACTTTTTCAGATTTAAGTTTCTTCAAGTGTATCATATTTATTAGGAAAAGAAGTGGATAGGAATTTGGTAAGTTTCTTCTGTTTCTCATGCTGGAAAAGTGTCTCCTCTTGCTGGACAATCAATCTTTATGCTGCCTGCGTTGATGCTTCCTCTTTTCTTTTTTGGTACAGGAACGTAATTGCTGTTGTGTAGTTAAAACCTTAAATATTAGTTTACTAAGTTCTTCAAGTTCTAGTAATCAAGTTCATGGAACTTGGAATCATGACAATGAATGTCGGTTGAAGGAATATTTTGTGAGTGGCATGACAAAGGAATAATCTGGTGTTTGTTAATTTGGTTAAATAATTTGGATTAAACCTCATGAAGGAGACATCCGCATTTCGAACTTATGCTTGGTTAACTACTGTCGTTGAGAAAGCCTTTTTGAGTAATGCCGTTAAATTTTCATCAGTCTGTTTGGACTTGCAACTCAGAAACACCTATTTGAGTTTGGAATTGAAAGTTTTGCTGATATTTGCTTCCTTATTTCCATGTTATCAGATGGAAACAGCCCGAGAAAATGTCTCTTTCAGCGAGAATGAGGTCAAACCTGTGCCAGGACCAGAGACTGTGAGGAGAATAGATGCAGGAATCTTGAACTGTAAACATGTTTTCTCAGCAATAATTGTCCTGCTGATCTCAGCTGCAGTTTTTTATTCTTTCCAACTAGAAAGCTGCCCATTTTGATCGTGTTGCTGCTGCCGAAGTTCTGAATTAGCGAGTCATGCGGAGTTATGCATTGAACACTTCATGTCCGCCTGACTAGGAACTCTTGCTCTGTTATACAATTTATAGCTGTATTTACAGTCCTAATATCCACAAGGTAAGATTTTTTCGCTCAAGTAAAGAAAGTTTTCGCTAATACCGTTCAGGTCTGTGGAAGCTGATGAAAGTGGCTACTTCTAACTGGTACATCACGTGGCTTCTTGCTTAACTTGATATTCCATCAGACGGCTAATGAGCTATGGTGTTTCCCTCCATGGCCTCCTGAAAAAATTGAACTCCCTAGTGATGTTTACTTAGCAAACGAGTGGAAGTTTCATTTTTTCTGGAGTAACTTGAGTAGCCTAACCTCAAGATAAAAGGTTTTACGTTCTTGCTCGGAGTCTTTGTATGCAGGTACAAGTTAGTTTCAGATAGAGACTGTTAAATCATTAGAAATTTTCCTAATTAAGTGGATGTTTCCTAATTGAACCTTGTGTCGTGATCTTCATTATACGTGAAGCAAGAACTAATATTACAATGAGTAGCTTCACGGCACCCCTCTTTTTTTCACAACTTCACTCAATTTTTAGTGACCAGTTAGTAAATTTCCATATGTAATTTATTGATTATTACACCCCTCGAACATACATAATTAAACTTTCATTATTAGGGTGATATTCATTTTTTTTTTTTTTTTTTCCCTGAGAACTGATGAATATAGTACAAATTTCAACGATTTTAAAAGGCCAGTTAATATTTCACTCCTTTTTTTTTTGTTTTTTTATCCGACTGATTTTATTTAGGCTTTAATTTAGAGTTTAGAAACAATCACAGAAAAAGTTTTAATTAAAAAGTCATCATTTCCAACTTCCAAGAGAAATGGAAGAAAAAAATAAATAGCATATATAAAACGTAACCTGAAAACAAATGAGAAACTCCAGCTTGTTTAGTAGAAAGGAGAAACAAGAAAAGTTTCCTGAATAGCAACGAGTTCCAAATGAGAAACTCCAGCTTGTTTAGTAGAAAGGAGAAACAAGAAAAGTTTCCTGAATAGCAACGAGTTCCGCAACTTCAACAGAGACCAGACGAGACTTCTTAGCAGCAAGGCATGCCAGAACCACGCCATCATGATCTCTACCAATACCAACAATTTGCAAGTTATTATTCAAAGCAGCAACTGTATTGATCTTCAAGCAACCGTGAGCTGGACGGTGTGCCATTTGGTGACTTCGTTAGTTCATCTAATATTAGGAACCACTCTTTCCAACTTACACCCCTGAAATTCAGCAAGGAACGTACTGGCAAAATGCCCAATATTGGAGGCATCACGAACTCCATTACCATGCAGCACCCCGTTTCGATCATTCCAAATGCACCAAGCTGTTGCACAAGCCAACTCAAAAAGAAGATTTATCCAACACCTTGAAATATATATATATATATATATTATGATGGAATTTGGTTTTGATCACGAACCAAATACTAGCATATATTTCCAAATACAATCATTATGTGAACCATCACTTGACGGAATGGAAAGAATTGCGTCTCTATCCAAAGCACCGAACATCCTGTGTCAAATAAGTTCTTCATTCCACACACCAGGATACAGAATTAAATCTGTAACCCGAACATCAGGTTTTAAAAGGTTTCGTAAACAAATGGCCGAATTTTGAGTTGTGTCTAGTGTAAGTGTCAAGTTCTTTTCTCTTTGTTTCTCCTTTCAAAGAGAGTAGAGTTTCTTTGTGAAAGAAGAGGTTTCAAAGAATGGCGGTATAAGGTGTGAATGAGAGAATACTTGTGAGAAAGTGCTTGAGTGTATTGGAGTTATTAGGTAGAAAATAGAGAATTCTATATGATTGTAGAATCTTTTTATTTAGTGAAATTATTTTCTCAGAGAAAATGGTTTTTCTCCAGATTTGGGAATTTTCCATTTAAAATCTTGTGTTGTGAGATTAGTTTATATTCCTTGTTATTATTTATCTATTATTCTGATATTTTTTTAAAGTGAGATCTTGGGAGCGGTGAATCTGAGTCGGTCAGATTCCTAACAAGTAGTATCAGAGCAGGGTTCTTTAGTACACTATCGCTTGGTGTTAGTCTAAGAATTTCTGTGTAAGGAGGTTGTATTCAAGTGGGAGCATTTGAACCCTTTGATCTTTCTTGGAAATTTTCTTAGCAGTTTTTCAAGCTAGAAGTACGAAGTGAGATGTCAGGAAACAAAATTTCGATTCCGGTTAGAACTGATGAGAAATTTGATAGGAATATCAATTTTGGCTTGTGGTAAATACAAGTTAAGGATTTATTGATTCAATCCGGACTGCACAAGGTTTTGAAAGTCAGAGAAGCTTACAAGGGAAAAGATTATGAGAAATCTAGTATGAGCAATAAAGACTGGGATAATCTGGATAAGAGAGTTGCAAGTGCAATATGTATGTGTTTGGCTAAAATGTCATTACAAATATGCTTAGAATAACGACAGACAAAGATCTTTGAAGAAAGCTTAAAGATTGTATCAGACGAAAGGTGTCTCAAATCGAGTGTGGAGCAGTTTCATACATTGCGTATGAATGAAGATACGAAAATTTCTAATAATCTAAGTGTCTTGAATAGTATCGTTTCTGAACTGGAGGCCTTTGGAGTGAAGATTGAAGATGAAGATAAGGCATTACGATTCATATGGTCTCTTCTACCTTTCTATGAGTATATGAAACCTATTTTGGTGCATGAGAAGCAGACTGGTTTTTTCTGAGATCACAAGTAAACTTTTGTTTGAAGAAAGAAGGCTGATGGGTGATGGAAGTAATGTTCCATCTGAGGGTTCAGCATTGGCAATTGACACTAGGAAGAAAAACTCTATAACAAAAAATATTATGTGCTAGGGGTGTGGACAATCTAGGTACTTGAAAAGAAATTGTCAAAAAGGTGGAGTGGGTTTAGCTTAAAGTTCCAAATTTGGTGATGTTGCTAATATTGTCTCTTACGATGGAGACGATGATCTTGTTCTTTAATCATGATATGTGCATCCTCATGGCATGCCACTTATCTCTAAAGATTCCATGAAAGAGGATATGTCATAATTAGTGGCAGTAAGTTTGCAGACAGACATTAGTTTGGTGTTGATGTAAAGCATGTGCTGAATGATGTCGATGGCTGATGGATTCCCAGAAAAGCCAAATGAGGGAGTCAGCACCATAGTTATCAGCAAAGTTTTTTCGACACGAGTCAAGATGAAAATCCTAGAATTCTTCAATTCTAAGTGGTATACTCATATAGTGGAGTATGATTATCAGTAAAGACAATGATTGTAATATAAGCTATGAGATAAGGCATATATGAAGATTTGATTGAAATCAAGTCTTCAAGTAGGAGATTGTTGATGTGTGTAAACATATGGGCAACCGTAATAACAATAGTAAAAAAGACAGCCGTAATAACAATAGTAAAAAGGGAGCAATAATAAAAAAGGACAGTCATAATAACAATAGTAAAAAGTAGTGTTCTCACTACCTTTCAAGGCTCATAAATAGAGGCTTAATTTTTTATTCTCTTCATCCCAAAACTTGGAAACATATTAAGTTCTCTCTTCTAATTAAATATTTTGTTGTGTTTCTCCTTTCAAAGAAAGTAGAGTTTCTTTGTAAAAGAAGGGGTTTCAAAGAGTGGTAGTGTAAGGTGTGAATGAGAGAATACTTGTGAGAAAGTACTTGAGTGTATTGAGGTCATTGGGTAGAACAGAAGGAAATCAATATGATTGTAGAATCTTTTCATATAGTGAAATTTTTTTCTGAGAGACAGTAGTTTTTCTCCTGATTTGAGAGTTTTCCACTTAAAATCTTGTGTTGTGAGATTGGTTTCTATTCCTTGTTATTATTTCTCTATTATTCTGACATTTTTTTAAGGTAAAATCTTGAAAATGGTGAATCTAAGTCGGTCAGATTCCCAACATGGAGTACAAGGAATGGGTTCTTAGTTATTTATAAAAATTCTACCCATGGTTGCAAAGATTTTGTCTACGGTAAATTTCTAAAAACATTTTAGTTAATAATCAGAATAGTAAATAAAAAGTTATTAAAAGATCAAACAAGAAAAATGGTGTTGCGCTCGACCAAGTATTTTAAGAGTGCATGTGTTTATTTTGTCTGCTTTCTTCGAGTTAACAGTAGAAGCAAAATGAAATTTGTGAAATTAATAAGAAAAATAAAGTGCTAATTTTTATAATTATTTTTTCTCAAATCATGTTTTTAGCTTTTTTTTTTATAAATTATTTGCATTTGTAATGTTATAACTTATTTCATGAGATAAAAGTTCGTCGCCCATAGCGCATTTACAAATTCGCATATATCACTGTCCTCTAGTAAGTAATAATAAAAAAAAAGAAAGAAAAAATCAGTATTTCATTTGAAAATCAGGATTAAATCGGATAAAAACTAGTTTGTGCAAAATCATGTATTCTCTTAATCTTTTCTTCTTCTTCTTCTTTTTTCCCCCTTTTCATTAGTTAGTTGTTTCTATTTTTTTTTTCCTTTTTCTTTTCCATTAATTTTGCAAGAGAAATGTGAGGACTACTTTTTTTTTTTCCTTTTACTTACTCTCTTGTTTTATTACTTGACATATAAATTTAACCAAAAAATTCTCATATTTTAATAATATAATAAATCATAATAGAGTCCACAACAATATTAAAGCAGAAAAGTAAGAAAAAGAATGATCCTAACATTCCTCTTCCTTCGGTAAATATCTCCAAATTATATTTGCCCTAAATAACCAAATGAATAACAACACCAATATTAAAAAAAAAGAAAAATGACATTCTCACAATTCGTCTCTAGTCATGCCATACAACAAATTTCCCATAACACATATGGTTGAAGTTATTGATCGAGTATTCCAATTAGGTGATTGGTGGATAGTGGCTAGAGCGTGTTCTTTTCTTGTTCTTGTTTTCCTTTTTATTTTTAAATAAATGTTTAAATTATTATCTAGAACACTGTTCAAATTCACTCTAATTGTTAAGGCTTAGTATCCAATGTGCGAGGGATGTTTTGTAGCTGATATTAATAACAAATTTCAATTAGGAATGGCAACGAGACAAATTGATGATGGTTTTCAATGACCAACCTTATCCTCTAAAGTCAATTATAATATTATATCTGTCTTATTAATCATTATTTTAGATGCAAGGACCGTACGATTATTAACCAATACATAACAAGAAAACCATAATTACTTGTTATCCGTTGTTAATTATAAAATAAGAAAAATATAAAATAAAAATACAAATATACATAATTTTTTTTTCATAAAGTTTGACATAAAAACAAATATAACAATATACTAAATAGTATATAAACATATATCCTTATTTTAAAAAAAATATATGGACATGAGTATTGTAAAATTAAGTATATTTTTATATGTATAATGATTTATTATAAAGCTATATATCAGGGCGGGTATAGAATAGATTATGCCAATATCATCCATACACTATACCAATATATTTGTAATGCGGTTATTCTCCCATCCGATTACTTTCCCCACTTGAATAGTTTTTTTTTTCTCTCTCTCTATTCTGTAAGATATCCATAGATGCTTGTAACCATAAATTTTATTGATGTCCCTAATTTCAATATGAAGACAGGACAAAAATCAAAGTGCTACAATAGGCTTGTTGACTTTTTTCTCGGGTGAAGTATTAAGGACTAACCATGCCATGTTTTTTGTAATGTTGCTAGTGTAAACCATGGATTAATATATAGATTTTTTTTTTTTATTGATTGTGCACTTCTCAGAATTTTCTAAGAATGTCAATTTTAGCCGTTCATTCGTTTATCCATGTTATCCTAATTTATGGGTTTGTAATACTCGATCTATTTAAATTTAGGGTAGTATGAGTATAAATTTAATACCAGACGCAAGTATCCACAGAATAAGAGTGTAGAAAAACCCACCCTTTACTTGATCTGACCCAATTAATACATATATTTATATAATAAATAAGTAAAAAAAAATGTCAAATATATAGAAAAAGAAATATGTGTGCTTATTTAATATTGTGATTTTACTTTAGAGAATTAATTTTTGCATTTAATTGTGTTGGGTTTCAAATTTCCCTTTTTTGTGTAATATGTATAGATAAATGAATTTTTATTTAAAAAAAAAATACTTTTGATTGCTAATTGAGTTCGTGCAGCTAGTTACGCACTTACTTGTTGTGCAATGATGTGCGAACATGTCTAATATATCCCATACTCTATTTACGCGGCCTACGGTGAGTCTCGTGTGGGTCTGCCCCATTGGACGGTAGGGTCTTTGGGGACGCACCTAATGCAATCCCCCGTCTTTTGGACTTTTAATTTACCTACAAAAAAATTTGTTTTATGTGTAAATATCACTAATATATACCCTAATGTAAAGATGTCAAATGGTAAGCACATTCGTATTTATGTTGTGCTCGTGCTGACCTAAGTTTCCAAATTTTAGGCCCAGTACCAAGGATGAAGCTATGATTTCTTATCAACGGGGGCTATAAGTGTAATTTAAAAATAATAACATGTATTACAATTGTACTCGATGCGTTTTCATTCCTTACAAGTGTTTTACAATGATTTTATTATCAATATTATTAAAGATGTCTTTCTCAATATAAACAAGTAAATTATCATTCATCCATTGACCATCTAATCTATTTCATAGCTAATTCTTCAAAAAATTCATGGAAAAGAATATCATCTCCACAGTAGAGTGGCAACTGGTAGAATTAATTCCAATGTTATGAGTCAATAAATAAAAGGATAAACATTATGTTTTCTTATCTCAACTATTTTTTGTATAAGATCATCGATGCTTTTCAATTTATTGAATTTTTTACTGGAACACATATTAATTATATATGTTTCAAGCTGATTATCAAGTTTCATGAGTTTTATAATAGAAAAATCCTATGGAAAATACTCAGAAAAGTAAATTAACCTTTTCTTGTCAAAAGTTAAAAATATATCACATAGATACATGCATGTTATATAAAGAAGCATATCTGTATTTACCTTGTTGAAGTGATCATTCAATTCTTGAAGTTGCATATCAATGATAGAATAAATAATTATGCACAAAAGTGATGTAAATTTGTAATCTTTTGAGCTTTACATCATGATTAACCTTGAGCGAGAAAAGTATTATCTATATTAGGAATAACTATATTCTATTTTCCACAAAAAAATATAATCCCATCCATCATTTCTAATCATTTACAATTGTTGCTTACACAATTTGACCAAATTCATAGTAATCTCAATGTCTTGATTTTTCTTTATAATGCTTTTGACATTCTCAACAATGTTCTCATCAAATTTGAAGTGAATATAAAATTAAATGATAACATCGATTCTAATAGATTACTTGCTTTATATCTTTGATTATAATTTGTTTCATCATCTATAATTATCTCATGAACATTAATTATCAAAGAAAATATGTTAATCAAGCTTAGTAAAGTACCATAATGAGATCCCTAATAAATATTACTGTATTTTTTAAGAATACTTTGTTGATTCAAATCTTGTCCGCTTAAGATGTCACCGCTCTTGAATCCTTCAGATACTATGGCATCTTACTTTTGCCGAAAAATATCACAATGCTTTGAGGTGCCAACAATATTACTTGTCATACTAGTAATTAAACTAAAAAGTTATACTTATGGGGCTTTATTGTATTTCTAAATTTTTTAGGGGGGGTTAATTGCTTTTTTAAAACTTTTCTAAGGATTATATTATTTTTTTTTACAAATCTAATGAATATTTAAAAAAAAATGAGGGGGGTCTAGTATCCGTCCCTGCCCGGTATGGTCAACAGGTACATGCACATCTTGTGTTGTGTTTGTACTTTGCTAGGCCATTATCGTGCCAAACATAGTGAATCCAATGTATTAACATATTTTTATACCTAATTTCGATCGATTTATTAAATTTTTATGACAGTCAATATTTTATGAATTCTTTAAAATATTTAATTAAATTATATTTTAAATTAAAACAATAACAGAAATATGTAATATATCCATAATTATTTAGAAAGAAAATATTCAATTAAAAATCACTAATGCCAAATTATTTCTAAACGAAAGAACAAGAAAAGTGAATTTATTAATAAACAAAAACAAAAAAGACATACAAAATTTATAAATATAAATAATATAACAAAATAAAAATAAAAATTTCTTAAATTATTCAGAGTCGTGCTTTTTGTACTTTTTGGGTCGTATCATGCTTATATCGTGCTCGTGCCTAAGGTCATATCATCCTGTGCCAATTCATAGTGCCCAAAATTTAGAGCTTAATATAGCCTTACATCTCGTGTCGTGTTTGACACGGATTTTTCCAGGTCATACCTTCGTATTAAATGGACGGCTCAATCCATTCGACATCTCTACCCTAATGTTACTTAGAATAGAATTTAAAAAAAAAAAAAGAAATCTCTGTAACTAAAAGAAATATAACATTATCTAAAAGAATTAACTTTTGGTCGCAAATTCTCTGTAACTAAAAGAAACATAACATTATCTATCAAAATAGTTGAAAAACTAAGCATTGTACATGAAATTTCCGAGCTCTTGATCATGCTCTTCTTCTTCCTCTGTTACTTCCTCGTCGAAATGAATAAATGGCATATAGCCAGTCCACTTCATTTCACCAACTAGCAAATAAAGCTTCTCATATATCTCGTTGCATCTTGGATGAGCTTTATCCCCAACAGAAAACGCATGTACCTCATCTTTGACCTCAATCCAGCTACAACCAGGCTCCTTCTTCACTCTGTGAGACCTCATTGCTTTCCTCATCTTGGACATCTCATCCCACATTCCGGAATCAGCGTAAATATTTGATAAAATAACATAAGCAGCAGAGTCTTGGGGATCCAATTGCAAAATAGAGCTAGCTGCCTTTTCTGCCATTTCTATGTCTCCATGTAACTTACAAATGCTAAGCATAGTTCTCCATATAACAGCATCAGCTTCAAATGGCATCTCTTGAATAAGCCTCAACGCCTCTCCAAGTTGGCCTGACCTCCCTATAATGTCCACCATGCACGAGTAATGCTCCAACTGAGGAGCTAAGTTATAGTCACTTTGCATTGAATGGAAATAGTGTAACCCTTTTTCGACGTTTCCAACATGTGCACAGGCGCGGAGGACTGAAACAAAAGTTGAACGGTTTGGTTTCACATTCTCAAGCTGCATATCCCCAAAAACTTTAAGGGCATCTTCTCCGAGACCATGGTGGGCATAGCCGCATATCATGGCATTCCACGTCACAGGATCTCGCTTATGTGCTTTCTCAAACATTAGCCGAGAATCTTGCATGTTTCCACACTTTGAGTACATATCAACCAGTGTGCTGGATATATACGCATCTGACTGCAATTCTTGCTTGATAATTTGAGCGTGTATTTGCATCCCAAGTCCAACAGTGGCCAAATTAGCACAAGTATCTAGAATTGTTGCGAAGGTGAAGTTATCAGGGTTGACGCCTGTTTCCAGCATCCGGGCGAAAAATCTCTGAGCATCCTCACTTTGTTTTTGCTGAGAGAATCCGGAAAGAATTGCATTCCACGAAACCATCGTTTGTTCATCAGTTCTATTATGTATCTTTTCTGCTTCTTCTATTGTTCCACACTTACAGTACATATCAACAAGGGCACCTCCAACAAACAAGTCCAATCCCATTCCAGACTTGATAATTCTACCATGAATCTCCATCCCATGATTTAAAGCTTGCTGAACTGCACAAGCTTTCAGAACGCTACCATATGTAAACTGATCAGGTTCCATCCTCGAACGGAGCATGGAAACAAAAATTTGAAGGGTTTCATCTCTGTTATCATTCTGTTCATAAGCTGCAATGATTGCATTCCATGAGACAGCATCCCTTCTAATCATCTCAGCAAACACACAATCAGCATCATTCAGATACCCACATTTTCCGTACATATCTAAAATAGCATTTGAAACACATATATTGGATCTCAAACGACTCTTGACCACTAATCCATGAAGTTGAAGTCCCTCCAGATGCCCTTTGATTACTGCACAAGCACCAAGGGCACCGGATAAAGATATTTCATCAAAACCAAGGCCAGACTTCAGCAACAGCAAGAATAAGTATAAAGCCTCATTCCCCTGCCCATTTTGAGCATATCCAATAATAATGGCATTATAAGATTGCAAATTATGGTTTGGCAATGAGTTAAATAGTTTCCTAGCATCAGACATACTGCCACATTTTGCATACATGTCCAAAGTAGCGGTTCCTACAATCACATCCGAACCAAAATGTGCCTTTATGACGTGTCCATGCAACTGACTCCCCAACCTATAGGCAGATAATCCAGCACAAGACCTGAAAACACTAGCGTAGGTAGATTGGCTCACTCCAATTGCTGCTTTCTGCATCTTCTTGAACATTTCTAAGCCCTTAAGTAATTGGTCATTCTGAACACAACCAGCAATAATAGCGCTCCAAGAAACCCAATTTTTTTCAGGTAATTCATGGAAAACCTGAAGAGAAAACTCAAGTTTTCTACACTTAGCATACATATCTAACAAAGCACTTCCAGTCACTACATCGACATCAAAGCCCATTTTGACCGCAACACAGTGAATTTGAATCCCCAAATCATAATCTTCTACTCCCGAACAAGCTTTAGAAATAACAGCCAACGAAGTACGATCAAAAGCCATGCCAGAACTCCTCATTTGCATACAAACGTCAATCGACTTCATATATTCACCATTCCGCAAGTGCCCTGAAATCAAAGAATTCCAAGAGACCACATCCCTTATTGGCATTACATCGAAAAATTTCTGCGCCAATTCCATCTTGCCACACTCAGCATACGCGAAAATCATGGTGTTCCAAGACACGGTGTCTCTCTCAATCATTTCACCAAACACCTTGGTCGCATAATCCAAATTGCAACACTTGACATACATCTGAATCAAACAATTCATGACAAAGACAGTGGGCTCGAACCCAGATACGATCATCCGAGAGTGGGCTTGTTTGCCCGGGTTCAGTGCTCTTCCATCGGGGCATTGTTGGAAAATTCGGGAAAATGTTCTGAAACTCTTGGTGGGTGTGGGTGTGGGTGTGGGTGTGGGTGTGGCTTGGTTCGGTGTCAAAGTTGAGAAAAGTCTCAATAGTAGTCTCGCTGAGTGATGGTGAGTTAAGTGAAAATGACCCATCAACTTTCATGCTTATATTTTGGCGGGCTTTTCGACCGCTGTAAACTGAATTTCAAATATGAAGGAATTCTCTGCCATTGGCCTTACCTTAAACTCTTTCCCCCGGTTGGCATCGCTTATAACAAGTCGGAAAATGACTTCTTCAAACAGTGTCGTTTTACCCTCATTCAGTGTTATTCGTTTACTTACTAAAACAACATGTCGTTTTATAACATTGGCACATCGGTACTAAAGTCCGAACGACATTTACATTTGGTTAATACAGAGGGTTGATGTTATTTTCTGTCAATGTAGATTGCCCAATCCTAATTTCAGTCTAACTTTTAAAATGTGTTATACTTAGTTCTTTTATTTTATTTTTTGAGAAAAAAAATTTGTATCAGAATATATTTTATTTTATTTTTTTTGAGGAAATATCTGTATTAGAATAAACAATCAAATAATAAATGGAGGGACTTCTTCTAACTAACCTAATTCATCAGTAGCATAATTATAGACCCTAAACTAATTTAGCTAAGTTATCAACCGCATAATTATAGACTCTAAAGACATAATTAAAAAAAAAAAAACGATAGTTTTCTTTAAAAAGAAATAAACAGAGACAATACTCCGTGCATCCGATTCCATAACTTCTAGACAACTGCAAGCCCATTTGAGACTAAGCACGAGGGCAATTGCTTCAGCGATCTTAAGAGACATAGGACTGAAATTTTTTTACTATGGCAGTTGTTACAAAGCTAGGGTTATCTAGAATCAAAAACTGTAATGTTGTCTCAATTTGATTCATAGGACATTATAGCAAACTGATATCTGAAGAAAAAAAAAAATTATTACGATACAGTTCAAAAGCGAAAACGAATATATGATTAACCTCTAATGAATAAAAAAAAAAAAAAAAAAAAAAAAAAGGTTATTCCTAAAAAATGGACGGCATGAAACTTCAACCTTAAAAACGATATGGCGTTTTCTTATAAGATCAGCAAACTTTAAGAAATGACACGTCGCGATTTTACAATGGACAAAAGGCTTAACATCTTCACCAGAACGACAACAAAACTTCCAGAAAAACGACATGTCGTATATTGACAAACCTGTTTCCTCTGCCACTTTGTCCTAATTTGTCTGTATAGTCGGAAGAGTAAGTAGACTCGAGGAAGCTTCCACAATCCAATTCCAGTCCCGACAAAATCCAAGAAATTCTGTATATGAATATATATATATCCCCCCTATGTAATCCAAACTCTCAGATTCTCTGTTAGGAAATTTGGGACGGCCATGGCTCAGGACACCATACCTGATGTCCGTACGCTCGAAGAACCAGATCCTAATCTACAAGGTCGACGAACCCATGTCCAAAACCTCGATTCCATCTCCCAGTGGTGCACCTCCATCACCGACGTTACGGACGACCACAATTGCAACCCCTTTGCCTCCGCTTCCACCTCCTTCGTTCCCTCTCCGGTAACCCTAGTCGACGCCGTCGGTCCCGGGAGCAGCTGCGCCTCCGATTGGTTCTCGGAGTCCGGTTCTGAGTCCGACCGTGACATCAGCTGTTTCGTCACCGATCTCTTTGATCGTCGGGGCTCGGAGCAGCACGATGTCGCTTATGGTGATTGGAATTCAGGTTTGTCTTTGAATGACTTGGTCATTGGGGGTTCTGAGGTTGGTGATGAATTCGGGTCAAATTTTGGGGGTGAGATTGAATTAGGTGAACGATCAGGTTCACGAGGGGGTGATTCGGGTGTTGATGGACTTAGGGTTGTTGGGTTTGACTCGGAATCGGAATCTGAAGATGGGAATTTTGGGGTTCTCGGTTTCAACTCGTTGCATGATAATGATAGCGGGGATAGGAATAGTCGGGTCAACGATTGGGATAATCATGATAACCCTTGTTTGGAGGACGAGAGGTCTTTCTTTGAAGAGTTTGATTGGGAAGAAGTGGAAGAAAGGGCCAATGAGAGGGAAAATCTGAGCATTGTGATTGACGATTATGTGGAAGAGGTACCAGCAGGAGAAGATGAGGAGGCCCCAGAAGAAGGAGTGAGAAGCCTTGAGTGGGAAATTCTGTTGGCGATCAATAATCTAGCGATGAATTCGAGTTTAGAGCGGAATGTAGATTCTGGTACTGATTCCTATTTGGCTGTTCAGGACGACTATACTTACACCGTTGGTGTGGAATATGAAAGCCTATTCGAGCAATTCATCGAAACCGAGAGTGCTTTGAAGGGTAGTCCTCCAGCAGCGAAAAGTGTGGTGGAGAATCTACCTTTTGTTGAGTTAACGGTGGAGGAATTGATGAAAGACGATGTGGTTTGTGCTGTTTGCAAAGATCAAATTGTGGTGAAGGAGAAGGTGAAGAGGCTTCCTTGTTCTCACTGCTATCATGGGGACTGCATTGTGCCATGGTTGGGCATTCGTAATACATGCCCGGTTTGTAGGTATGAGTTGCCGACGGATGATCTGGATTATGAGCGGAGGAAGAGTCAAAGGGCTCACCGTGGCCCGTCAATGGATTCTCAGGTTATATTCAATTTCGAGTTATCTACCTGAATTTATATCCTTTTGTATATATTTGCTTCATGTGAATTCCGTTGATGAGAATTAAGTATGGACCATGTCATGGTTTTTTGGAATGTTGTATAGTTTTATACATTGACTGCAGTTCTTGCAAATGTCATTTGAATAAATTGCTTTTGATTTCAAATTGAGTTGTTGCTGATACTAATGACCATTTGTTTGCATCAGCAGCAATGGTGATCACTTGAAGAAATTTATCATTGTCATTAAAATGTTCTTCTACTTCTTATGCAAGTTTTATGACGAGTGATTGATATGGTTCGTAACAAAGCATAAACTGATTACTTGAATCAATTATATTGCTTTCACTGGAGTTGTACTGTTGTAAGGACATTGAGCTGGTGACTGAGTCATGTGCAGTACCATTTGGTCTCTCTGAAAATTGTTATTGGAGCTTGATACATTTTGGTTGCATTAAGAGAGGTATAAAGAAAGTCAAATGATAAAAAGATTCACCTGTAGATACATTTTGCATGAACTATTGCTTTTTACTGGAGGAATCTGCCTCATGGTTGGCTATTCTCTTGAGCAGAATTTAGTTTGGACTCGTTGTTAAAAAAAGGCAGTCATCAGAGGCTGCAGATAGTTGTGCTTTGCTTTAGTCTGTGTGTGTGTGTGTGTTGCATCATAGCAGATTCTTCTCAAGATCAATGCTGATCCTGGACCTGACAAGAGCAGCTTTCTGTTTTCAATGACACCTTTTTTATTGCCCAGAACGCCTTGCCTAACCTAACCTTTCACTTGTAGCAAAAATACCACTTACATGGATTGGGGGCATTAGGTCTTGTTGTGGCTGTACCCAATGTCTATTATGTACGTGTGTTTCCAAGTATTTCCTTGTCTTTGCTTCTCTGCTAGCTCTACTATTACCAATGTCAGGTCCTGTAAACACGTCTACCGTAAAGCGAAGGGCTTATATAGCTAAACTCATTTGCATGAACAAAGCGTCATTGAATTAGTTTTAATGCGATTATGACTCCCCTGACTCCTGTGTTCTTCCTTTAGCTAAGAGTCAAAGGATGTGATCTCATCTGGTTAAAGTTATAGTTAGTGTGTTTCTCTGAGGAAGGAAGAGCTATTGAGCTTACAGCTGAGGACTGTTTTAAGTAAAAGGATTTTATTTTCTTCAGAGATAAAACTATCCAAGAACTTTTCCTTTTAGGTTCAAACCATTGTATCGTTAAAAATATTCGTGTCATTTGACACATTTTGAATGGTTTAGTGGAGTTGGATTCGGCAGACTCTTGCAGTTTTCTGTATTTCTTCTTATTCTCTCTCTCTCTGGAATAAGAATGTTGAACAGTCAGATTCTGTCTGGTATGAGTTTTCCTCGCTGCATCAACCCAAAATTGGACTTAGGGTTGAGCATCTATCTTCTTTTAAGATTAGTTCTGCAACCATAATAAAGCACCAGTTGCGCTTTAGAGGTAGGTGAAGTCTTGGGTTTGGTTTTGGTTTGGAAAGAAGAAAGTTGCGAGTCCTGGCTTTGGTTTCGAAGAAGAAAGACGTTATGCTCATACCAGAGCCCACACCTACAATTCTTCTCTTGAGAAGGCCCAATACAATAAAACAATTACGTCGACTGATAAAAATTAGATACGAAGTATGTTACAGAAACTTCATTATATCATATCCCCATCATAATTACCAAAGCCATCCCCCAGAACCCTTTTGTGAAAATAAACATTAAACCATCAGGAGAACTGGAAAAGTAGATTTTCTAACCAGTGTGAAGACTGAAGATTTGAGTCTATTAAAAAACCAATAATACTGAGCCAGAGACTACGCTTGAGGTCCAAGACCGAGAGAGATTAAAAACAAGGTTCCTTGTTTCTTAGGGTTCATATCATCACCATATTCTTCCCTAAACTTTCTCAATAACCAGAATTATGTCGTCTAATCGGTTTGTTATGATATTTGTTTTCCTCGGTATGACGCTTTCCATCATCTTCTCATGCAGCTTATTGGTTCTATTTGTGTCTTGTCTTTTTGTATATTGCGTTTCATTTAAGTTTATTCTATCACTTAAATTCATCCTTTCATTTCATATGCACTTTATTTCACCACTTCACCTATTTAACAAGTGTAGATAGAGAGAGAGAGAGAGAGAGAGTAGAATCTATCCATTTTTGTTTGGTTATTTTGGGCAACTCATCATGTCTTGAGACTGAGACTGACTAAAGTCCGTCCCCCAGCTGATCCAAAATACATAACGTGGCATTTCGAAGTTGGAGTCGACAAAAAATTAACATGTCCCCATGTCCATATAGTGGCAAGAAATTATTGGAGAAGAGAGTGTGTGTATATATATATATATATATATATATTTATATTTTATATTTGTGTGTGTATGTTTGTGTGAACATAATTGACTAGTGTAGAAAGCTGGTAACTCAGACGAAAATAAAAAATCTAAACCGTTAAGAAACATGCTAGGTTGCTACTAACCGGTTCCTTTAGGTATTTATTCATTTTATTTACGTGTGCTCTACCTTCAAATGAAAACCAGTACTTTAATTCGCTAGCAAAATATCCTTAGCGTGTTATATATAAATATATATATATATATCAATTTAGTAATTTTTTTAAATAAATTTTTCAAATAAATTTTTTTAATCGTTAGATCAAATCTAACAGTTATAATAATTTGAATGGTTTAATAAAAATAATCATAAATATAAACGGTTTAATGTTTTTTTTCTTTTTTATATTTTTATTATAAAAGACGTGTAAAATAAATATTAATTAGATAAATTAATACTTATAAATATGTTTTTTTTAAAAAAAAAAAAACTATTGGTTTGGTCCTCCTATAGTCATATATATATATATATATTGATATGTATGCTCAGCTTCTTAACGTGACAATACTAGCAATCAACAGATATTACTGGACTTTGTTAATAATGATCTTTCTGGCCATGTTCTTTAAGATATTAGCTGTTAGATTTAACAGATAAAGTGGGACTCGGGACCAGTACTTTGTAATTAAGATCTTGAATTTTGTATTCTCTATTGGTCTATACATAAATATTTAAGAGTAAGATACGAATCTTATGTAACACATAGTTTGCGGCATTATAGTATTGAGTTACGATAAGCAAAGGTACAACAGATAATGGCTCACTTAATCGGGCTGACGCTTGTGTACAATAATATATTTTGGTTGAACATGCAATAGAGAAAAAAAAAAAAAACTAAAATGCTTTCGCTAGAGATATTGTGCTCCAAATCAGATTGTTTGATTCTTAACAGTATTGAATTTAAAACTATAGAATTTAGTTTAAGTCCAACCCCAACCCCAACTTTCTGACTTATTTTAACTATAAATTCAATTTACATGAACCTGGAAAGAAACACATTAGAAGAAAAGAGAAATAGAAAAGAAATCATGACAAAGAAACAAATTTGTCAATTTCAATAATGGGTTGAAGCTAACTCTATGGCTGTTATGGTGTCCACAAAGGCAATGAAGAAAAGCACTTAATCCCTCTAGAAACTTTATTATGGATGTGGCCCTTGGGAGTGTCAGTGGCCCTGGTTCAGCAATTTTTGCAAAGACCTTCTGATCTTTCACAGGATATTTTTTAAGGAGTGGGGACTAGTGCATAATTACTCCAATCATTTTGGGTTTGAAAATGACCCTATTTTGATTTTGAGGATGTAATTGCAATGCTCCCAATTTTTTGTTCTTGATTTTATAGATAACGCTTTGAAACATCCATTCATTATTATTAATTTATTATTATTATTTTTGGCAATTTGGTTTTGCAAACCGGTACACTTAAAGTTCTCATCTTAAACCATGAACAAGCTATAGTGCTCAACTTTATGTTGCTCTCCAAAACTCTAAAATCCCTTCTAAGACTTTCTAGTAGAGGCCTCAAATCTTTTCACCACTAGGTAAATATGTATTAGATTCATGAGGAATTTATGGACCAAAAAAAGGGAATTGTAATAGACTCCAATACAAAACCATTAAGGAATCCTAACTTTTTACTATGAATAACTAGGCACACGCTTTGTCGTTTCTTGAAATTAACCAAATCAGTGCCATCATAAAGTTGTTCTCTCCTAGATTCTTCCGACATTCTTTTGTCCCGTAGAAGATTGTGTTTGTTGCCTGACGAGAAATTTTGGTCAACCGGTATTCGATGAGCACCAACTTGGTAAGTTGATTGAAAAGAAATCATAGCTGGGGTGGGGAGGTTTATAGGGGAGTAACATATAAATTTTAGAAAGAAGCAAAATAGGGGTAATGAGTAAAAATTATGACAATTAATCGATCAACGAGTAGCGGATGATTGCCTATGCAAAAGGGGTACATATCAAAACATATTGCATCATAATAATTGAGGTATTTTTTCACTATGATTAGCATTTCAATGAAACTAAAAAGAAAAAGTATATATATATATATGGGTTTTTTTTTTTTTTTTTACCTATGCATAGGTATCAATTTAGCCAATGAAAATTTAGCATGCACATTTTTTTATTGTAAAAAATAAGA
>JXTB01000153.1:629407-670621 GCA_002914805.1 Parasponia andersonii | reverse complement strand
GTAAAAAAAAAAAATACATATTGAATTGGCAAATATATATATATATATATATATGTTCAAATTGACAGCATAGTGTATTATGAGAAGCTCTAATATTCCGTTCCGATTCATTGGTCTAATATACAGAAGCACATATCGTTCATCGAATAGATGCTGATAAAATATTCAAGTACATGGGACTCATTTCCTTGAATAGAAAATTTGCCATGTAGCAGTTAAGAAAACAAACACACTTGTTAGAATTTTCTCAGCAAAAAGCATATGTTAGAATTTTCCTTGACTTATATTATGACATATGTGGCCTGAAGGTAATGAGGATTCAATTAGGATTGCATTGCTACTTAACTAAGCTCCACAGATAACGTTGTGCTTTTAGCTTTAAAAACCTATGAAGAACTAAGCAACTGGATCAAAATTTTTACAAAAATATTACTAAAACAGGAGTTTGGTGATCATAGTTTCCTTATCTTAGAACCCCACCAAAGCAGTACCTAATCAAGCAATTTAAATATTCTTAGCAAAAAAAAATCTTTCTTCCTCCAAAGTAGAATTAGATTTTTTAGTATCTAAATATAAATTAAATTATTGAAAAAAATATTGACACACTTTTACACTTTTTTTGAAATTTTTTATTTGACTTGTAAACTCTAATAATAAATTGTTATATATACTATTTAAAAAATGTCAAATATATTAGTGTAATTTATATGTTAAGCAGGTGAAAAGACAATAAGATAATTCTACTACTAGGTACTCCTCAACTATACAAATGTACGATATAAGTACATTTGGACAAAAAGACATATACTGATCCTCTTCGTTTTTTCAACTGCTCATCTATCTTTATACTCTCATTGGCACAAAGAAAGAAGAACGAAAGAAATATAATAAAAAAAATTGGAAAAAAAATGGGGAGAGAGAGAGAGAACAAGAGAAGAACAATCACAAGACAAGAAAAGAAAGAAAGGTCCAACTCTGTCTAATGGCATTGTTGACTTTTACATTCCACTCCCACCTGAGATGATCCAAGTATCCAAACCCTCAGAGTATATTATAGCAGAGACAAAGCAATTTGCCTCAGCAAGATTTTTAGCTTTGATTTCCATTACCCAAAAAAACAAAAGCGAAAACAAAAACAAAAAGTTTTATAATTAGTGGGAGACTGCAATTCAAAGTACATCCATAAAATTTTTTGAAATGCATTCACCACCACAATACTCAACAAGGTTTCTCCACTCAGCAACACCTGCTGAGTTGAGTGGTTGGAACCATATGCCTATCTTCTCCATGTTTCTAATACACATGACATTATTTGACCCCAAATTCACCATTATGCTGAGTTTTTAGCCCTTCAAGCAGACCAGACTATGCCACCATTTTTCTCATGGACAAGCTTTTGTATGATCCATACTTTGATTTCCATACACATTTTGTAGTGAAGAAGAGATTGAAACTTTGGTTTTCAGATTTTTAATAATTGAGTTTCACCACTTGGGTGTTGGTTCCTGGGCCTTGTGCTATCCAGGCTCACACCCCAAATTGAGCCTATGGATAAATAAAATGATCTAACACCTAAAAATAAATACTAGTGGATGCAACAATATTACTCCAAATTGATATGTTCTTTTTTTTTTTCAAAAAAATAAAAATAAAAAAATAAAAAACTCAGCTGAAATGACAATTAGATTCCTTAACCTTCCTTTAAGTACATGTGAGTGAGAGGAAAATATTCTCAATGTGGCGTAGTTTATAAAGTACTTAGTGATTGTTGTGACTTGTAAAATGTTATGTTTAATTCCGCCTTTCTCATACCAAGTTTCATATTTTCTTCCGTATAGCTAAACAAAAATAAAGTAGTACACGCCTATAAGTAAGTGGAAAACAGAAGCTACTCGACGCTGATAACCGATATATATTTATATAAACAGTTTGGGCCACCAAGTAGAGTTTAATTACTAATTTTGTTTCTGTTAGTACTAGTACTAGTGTTAATTATGTCTAAATTAATCCAGTTAATAGAATCAATAAAATAAGGCTATTTTAAACTTGACACATCCGTTGAAGGTGGCATCTGAGACACATAATTTACACATAAGAAGAATATGATGTCTAATTTTAAGCTAAATATATATTTTCAAAAAGAAATGACATAGGTTCGTTTTTAGTTTTTTTTTTTTTCATGCTCTTTTTATTGATGGCTCCTTTCTATTTGAATACGGAACTTTGTAATTTACTAATTATTTTTCTGAGAAATTTAAGTAGATGATTAATATTTTAAATTTGATTAAATAAATGTCTATTTTTCATATTTTATAATTAAATGTTCAGATATATATATATATTTACACTTGATAAATAAATTTATCTATCAATTTCAGTCATTGTACTGAAATGCATTTAGTATATAAATTTTTATATTTGGTAAAATTTTATACTTAGTATATAAATATATATACCGAACATTTTAATATAATATTTAATAAATATATATTTACTTAGATTAGGCGCAAAATTTAATCATATTTTTTCTTTTGACAGCTATAGTTTGTTTAATATTATGTAATGAATTTATGGTGTAAAATTGTCCACGGGCTGAGAAAATTGGCCTATATGCTGTTAGAGAATAAGAGAACCACGACTTTTTGTTAACAAATTCCTTCCTAGATCTTCCAAAACATATAAGGGGTCATGCTTGATTAGCCATTCTACTATGAAGGTAGTGAGGATTTAATTTACAGTGAGTTCACTCAAGCCGCTCTTCTAAGGGCAATTATGAATTTCAGGCCTTCAAATTGCAAAGTGGCAAGATGTGATTGGTGCCTAGAAAGACCTCCTCCAAATGTTGGTAATAATCCAAAATGCCAAATAATGAAGGTCAAGTACTGTTTGATTAATTATATCATGAAGGGTCTAACTAATACAAGTGGTTGATGAGTCATTAACTCCTTAAAACAAATAGTTTAGTATATTTACGAAAAAGGCTTGTCTTTCTAATCAACCTCTTTTTCCCAATCTTTCCATTCGTTACGTCACAAGGCCCTATTGGTTTGGGAGTATCCAAGTTAAAAAATATATATAAATAAAAATAAAGAAAAAGAGAAGGAAAAAACAACATTACAAGATGGACTTGACATTAACACAACAATTTTAAGATTGACTTTTTTGTATCCCATTTGGCAATTTTTATCCATTCTTTTTTTTTTTTTTTTGGCTCAAATCAACCCTCAATAAAATAATTATACTTCCCACAATATGATCTCTCTCTCTTTCTGTGATGTAAGCAGAGTTTGATCTGAAAAATGATTACCCAGAACCGCAACTTGTACTTCTCTATGCATATTAGAGCATGGTAGCATGCGTGCATGCTTTCATATGGACATATAATGATCAAATAGAGCATGAATAACAGATAGAAAAAATAAAAAAACTTTGTTTTCGTATGAGAATATATATAATACGTACAATATACATATGTCCATAGGTATGATGCCACAGAAAAACAGAAGACATAATCTGCAAGATATTCCAATGGTCCGAAAGCTCAAGGCACTTACTTATTACCACACAGTTGCTAAAGAATTGCCTAATAGTGGGGCCAGATCAAACTTTTCCCATCCTATAAAAGACCTCATTTCCCTCAAGCCTCTCTCCCCTCTCTAAAACACCAAAACATAATCCAAAACCAAATCCCACAACCAAAGACCTTAAGTTTAAAAAAGAGTTTCAATATTGACAAAGTCTTCAAAACCATGCAGCAGCCTGGTGGTGAAATTTCAGGTCTCCATTTCCTTGTCCCTTCAAACCCTTCTCCCTACCCTGATACTTTCACCATGAATCAAAACAACTCACCTAATTTTCAGCTCAACAGATTCTCAATTCCATTGTTTAACAACTTCCAGTTCCCTTCTCATCATCATCATCATAATCATCAAGTTCAAGAAATCACTATTCAGCAGTCTTCATGTTTTAGCAATAACTCAACCTCTGATGAAGCTGATGAGCACCAGCTGAGTCTTATCAACGAGAGAAAGCAGAGAAGGATGATATCAAACCGAGAGTCAGCTAGGCGATCGCGTATGCGCAAGCAGAAACACCTCGACGAGCTGTGGTCGCAGGTTGTTTGGTTAAGGAATGAGAACCACCAGCTCATGGATAAGCTGAACCATGTCTCAGAGAGCCATGACAGAGTTGTTCAAGAGAATGTTCAGCTCAAAGAGGAAGCTTCCGAGCTTCGCCAAATGCTCTCTGACATCCAACTCCATAGCCCTTTTCCTAGCTTGAGAGACTTGGAGGATGTGCCTTGCAACACAGCTTATCTGAGAGCTGAGTCTTCAAACCAGTCCATCACAACTTCTATGGATTTACTTGGTTAAAATATATGGAGGCATGCAAAAGTTTCTTTCTTTTTTTCTTTTGGTTGGTTTTCTGGTTTCCCATTTTCCAACTAGGACTCTTTATTGGTTTCTTTAGAAGCCAAAACCGGTCTTTGCCTCACTTAAAGCTGTATGAGATGCCAAGAGATTGGCAATAAATATATTCTCCGAGCATTTTTGTCTCAATCTTTATTGCTCAAATATGATCATATCAACTCATTAGTTTGAATCATATAATTTCTATTAGTCTTAGTTCTTCTTTGTCACTGAATGCACTTAAACATGACTTACACATAAAACAAACTATACTATAAATCATGTCAATGGCTCCTTTACCCAATTATATATGTCAGCACCTTAATTTCATGGAAATTAGTAAACAAAAAATATATGATCATCATGGAGAAATCACCCACTAGAATACTTGGAAATAAAAACAAAAGATTTAAGACAGACTCTGAAAGAGGTAGCAATTATATCAGGTGTACTAGAAAAGAAGAAAAGGTGAGTGGCCATGGGTGGAGAAGAGTTGAACATGACGCAAAAATAAAGGTGGGGATGGTGGAGTGGGTGATGGTTCTTGAGCAAAAACTACCATAAAAAGAAAAAAAAAAATAATTAATTTGGGAAAGCTATCCACTAAACTCCCAAGTAGTGTTGTTCATTGTTTTCAAGAGCTGCCTTGACTGAATATAATTGGACAAACTTACTGAGCTCTTTTTTTTTTTTTTTGGCAACGCACTTATATTTTGTTTGTTCTGTATATATTAACTCTTTTCTGAACTAATATGTTTGCAGATTATTTGTTGTGGGAAGTCTGAGAAAATAAAATAAAAATTTTTCAGAAAGGAAAAGTCGGATAAAAAAAGCTTTACATTTCAAGATTATGAATTTGCTGTGGTTAGACGTGTCTGATCCATTAGTTGTTAAGAAATATAAAGTAACATGATAGTCTAGATTGGAGTCACAACTAACAATTCCATTCTTGCTATATTAGGATATGGTTGCTGAAAAAAACTGAGGGAATAAGGGCAAAAGAAAATATCGTACTTTCCCTTTTCTTCTGTAAATAATGTCGTGATAAATGAAACAGCATTATTATCGAGCTCCCATTTACGTTGGTTCTGTCTAAGTTTTTGTATAAAGTTTTATTGAATTCATTGGTTATGCATATATATAGAAGAAAATCCTTCAAGGAAAAAAGATGATATATAAACAGTTTGTGAACATACATACATATATATATATATACATATATCTATGCTCATATATATATGTATTCAAAAATAACAAAGTGGCTGCTTTGTGAAAATGTTATGTTCTAACCAAAATCCTAGTCATCAAAAGCTATCAGGCTAAAACGTGAGTAAATAGCACCAATGAACAATGATCATGATTGTTGGTGGAAAAAATGTCGAGGTTTCTGACTTCAGGTAGATTATAATGAATGAATATTAGATGGAAGAGTCCATATATTAGTCAAGACTCAGAATTGTTCCCAAATTGAACATGTCCTAATTATTAATTCGTACCTTCTAAGTCCACTGCCCACTATTGTCTCCCTCTCGAACTCGAATTAGGTATTATCTGCAAGACTCAAATTGAATCAAGCTACATGATCATTTGCCAGTGGAAGCAGATTTTCATGTAAAATGGACCAAGTATACCACAGTCTTTAAATATTAATTGAAAAAAAAAACATGTAAATGCATATATATAGTTCACAGTGGATGGCAACCCCAACTATGAAATACTCGAGGAAATAGTGTTTGACTTTACAAAAGTCATAATAAGCATTGGGTATGTCATATAACTTAGACGAAAACGATATATCATGTTAATTTAGACCAAGTTTTTGTGGTATCTACCATCTAGTATTGATATGCAGGGGAGAAAGAAAAAGTAATAAAAAGTTTATAGCATATTTTTCACAACCAGAGAATTTATTGCCAATAATATAATATAGAAGACTTTCGACACTTGAGGGCTTGGAAAAAAGCAATGGTTCTAATTTATTTATGCACTGTGCATATGCATATGTAATGGCCATACCAAGTTTTGAATATTGTTCCATTTTTCACGTACTAACAAATGATGGTTTCACCAACCCAAATATGACTTTATATATATATATATATATATATATATATAAATATATGTATATGTATATATACACACACAGATGAACACTAGACGAATAGATCAGCACGGATTCAATATTGTTCAATGCATGTGTTAAATAACAAAAGCAAGTAGCCATTGTAGTGAGTAAGCTAGTGTGAGAGAGAGAGAGAGAGAGAGAGAGATAATTGGTTGGCGCGGATATTTACGGAAGGAGTGCGGAGCTGAGAATCGAGACCAGAGACGGACGACTGCGAAACAACATGTTGCCCCAGGAGAAAGAGAAAACGACAATATTTTTATAACAAACGGCATTGAGTCTGAAAGATAAAGACGACAAAAACTCATACAAAACGACCATAAATTTGGAAAAGTACAAAATATATATAATACCACTTAGAAACGACAGATATCCTAGAAACGACAATATCTTATGAAAATGCTGCCAGTATTGACAGAATTCAGAAGGTGACAATTAAAATAAAACAGCAACACATCCGTTATACGACAATAAATAACAAACGACAATGCTTGCTGCACAGTAACTTTAAAAACGACCACAACAAAGAAATGACAAAAAACTGAAAATAAACATATAATATGACATCAAATCTGAGAAAGGACAAAATTAAGGGTTTAATTTTATTTTTAGCCCCTGAAAAATAACTTGAGTATTAGTTCCTAAGTTTTGAAACATCTCATACTTAACTCCTAATTATAATTTTATCTCATTTCGGTCCATGAATCTCTAGATGTCATATTTTATTAATCTAAACTCTGTTTTTTTTCGGTTGCTATTTTGTCTCTACTCCTATTTGAACAATTGAATTAAAAATTATACATCGAACTTATAAAAAAAATTATATACAATATAGAATAGCAGAATTTGAAATTTAAAAGTTCAATGACGAAACAAAATCATAAACGTAAGATTCCAAAATATAATTTGGGCCTAAAAATAAAAAAAAAAAGCTTAAAAACGACAATATCTTTTCGAAATGTTATTTTCGCAACACAAACATGCATACGCCGACAACTAAAATGTGGAAATATTTTATAAAACGACAACATACCAGAAGCCAACATTCTCGCGAACAAGAATAATTTTAAAAGACAAAGATTTACAAAACGACTCGAAATGTGTAAAACGACATTGTTTTCGTTGAAGCATGCCTACAATTTCCAAAACCAATCTGAAACCCAAATGTAAAAATTGGAGTTACAAACTCTGATTAAATACATTGATTAATTTTGTATTTTTAGGAAAAGATAAAAATAATTCTCTCAATTTTTGTTTTTTTTATTTTCTTTTATTATTACTATTTTGGGGGAAAAAAAGAGAAAGAAAACCTTTTTAGTCCGGAGGTGGATGAGTAGGCCTAAATTGTGGCCATAATGCTTTCCATTTCTTTTCAATTATGTTCGTACTTGTTCACTCTTTCTCGAGTCTTTTTCTTATGAAACACTTTTTTTCCTTTTATATACATACACAACATTGTTATTTCGCTACGAATAATAAAAGCTAAGACTCACCTAAATTATATTTCTCATTACCTATCTATTGAAAATTCCTCATCCCAATAAATGATAGAACTAGATTGCTTCCCAAATTTTAAACACTTGTAATTTTTGTTACTTATTTCAAAAAAAAAAAAAAAAAAAAAAAAAAGCAAATCTCGTGAAACGAAGAATCGTGAAATTTAGAATCTTATATTAAAATGACTAAATGACCAAATTTTAGGACCATAAGCGTCCAGTAGTAAAATGAGCTTGTAGTAAAATGGGGAGTTATGATTATAAATATGTCTAGACCATCCATAAGGAGTGGCTGAGTGGTGGAGCCGTGGAGGAGATATAGACCATCCATAAGGAGTGCCTGAGCGGTGGAGATGTGGAGGGGATATACAATTGGTAGAAAAAAAAAGTAAAAACAACTTCTCAGATAAAATCAGGCTGAGTGACACTTTTAATGGTTAATATTTTTATTTTAATTTTATTAATATTATGTTGTCACTGTAATTTAGTACATTGCAAACAAATCTTCCTCCACACATTTTTTTTTTTTTTGCAGAATTTCGCATAAGATCTACTTTGTATATAGCATATGAAAAATGTTGGCATTCAATTAGCTTTGGTTTTATTACATATTCTTAATTTTAAAATATTAAAATTTGCACTTTCGAAAACTCAATCAATCACTTATATTTTTTTCAACACACAATGAATTTACTTTCCAATGCTAAACCAATTACAAAAATACCTAATTAATGTTTACAATTTAACTTAAAACTAGTATTTTAGCGTATAATTACGCATATGAGTAAAAAAAATGAAATAATACATCAATTATGCCATTATACTATTTTTTGAGCTAAATATAGCACTAAACATTATTATATTAACATAAGAGATAAGGGTGGTAATTCGTGTTCATAGGTTGTGTTTATGTTAGATTGAGGATCACCATTTACGAGTTATATAGTCAACCTGAATACGATACGTATAAATTTCGTGTTATGAAATCCTAAACTAAACACAATCTGATTTTAAATAATTTGATACGATATGACTTATGTAAACTCGTTTATTTTAATTTGTAGTGATGAACCTGTTAACCTGCTAACTTGTGAATTCGTTAATCTATGAACTCGCAAATTTGTACATTTGGGCATGGTTAAAAAATTTAGAGAATAAAGGATTTCTTGCTTAAATCAATTAAAACTACAATTATCACTAAAAATAATATACTAAAATAATAAAATATAAGTTAATAATTAATGGACCAATTTAGGATCTAAACCCATTATCCATTATAACATCAGGCTAAGTACAATAGTTCATGAAAAGTTCCAAATACAAACCACGATACAAAACTAAATTTTGATGAACATTAAAATCTAAATTTTGATGAACATTAAAAGTCAATAGCCCATCAAAAGTTCAAAAGACAACATACATATCAATAAAGTACTTAAACTTAAGTAATCTAATCACCAACCATTAAACAAACTTACTTTACTTCAAGAACCATAGCAACATCAAACAAAGAAACAAGTAAAAGTTCATATGATAATCCATAAGTAAAGTCTAAGTAACAATTAAACATTTCACTACCTTTTAGTGACACTAGAATTAGAACTTTGAGCTTGAATTGTCTCTTCATTATTAACACTAAGCTCCACAACATCTTAGATGATGTCCTCAAAATCTTGTAGAATTTTATCCTTTTCAACTACATAAAAAAATAGAATAATTATTATTCTAACTTAAAAGATAATTACAATTCTAATAAACGTTAAATTCAAACATTATGAGAAAATAAATTACTTTTATTACCAGATAGTCAATCCTTAGAACAAACAATAGCCCCAACTGTGTCAAATTTTAGTGAACTCCAAAATTGGTCAAGCACATATCCACTAACACTAAATACAGATTCTGAAGCATTAGTTGATACTAGAATACTAAGAACATCACGAGCTATTATAGTTAGCTCAGGATAGCGGAATTGGTTAGACTTCTAAAATGCAAGAACATCAAACTTTGTATTCCTAGCAAACTTTAGTTTGGCCAAATAAAGCTCCAACTGAGATTTTGGCCCAGAAATTGAACTTTCATCAGTTTCAAGATCATCAAATTCTTACAAATTGAAATATAAAAATTAGATGATGAAAAAAAATAAATTGAATTGTACATGTAAGAATTATAATTTGATGTAAATTTTTTTAAAAAAGTCACCTTAAAAAGTTCAGCTCCTATATCCATAGAATCCGTTTGTGTACTCTTACTTGCATTTTTACAGAATAAAGGTGGGATTTGTGCATAATGAGAAGATTTATCTTTGTACTCATCAAAAAGATCATGTAGCTTAGAACAAAGAAGCATCATCTCTAGTGAGTTCTCTCCATATGCATTCTTCTATTAGAAATCCACAAAATTCATCTTGAACGAGGATCTAAAATACAAGCTATAGATAAGATGGTACTAAAACTTGACTAATATTTCTAAAATTTTCCCCACATATTACTTGTCATGTGCTTCAAATGCACATTTTCTGCTTCCATGGTTTGTTTTAAGAGCAAATAGCATTGAAAAATATTAGGAAAATATAAGTTTGTTGTAGGATATTCAGTGCCAGAAAAGATAAGTGTTGCATCATAAGACACTTTCAAAATATTGGAAAGTATGATAATACAATGATGTAGAATTAAGCATAAAGAATGTCGAGTTCCACCTAGTTACAACATCTTGACATAAACCTTTTTTGTTTTCCACATAGTCTAACTTAACACATTCTAAAAACTTTTGTTTTCTTCCTTGGGATCCTTTAACATACTTAACACTTTCATGAATCTTTTCAACAGATTTATCAATTTGTTTCAATCTATCTTATGCAACCAAATTAAGTATGTGATGACAACATCTTAAATGAAAGAATTTACCATTGCAAGGAAGCAAACCCTTTAACTTAAGTTGTGATCCTAATAGGTCAACAAAAACAACATTTGAAGAGGCATTGTCTAAAGTAAGATTGAAAATTTTCCTTTCAATTCCCCGTCCAATCAACAAACTAAAAATCCTTTTAGACGAAGCAATGCTAATGTGTGGATGAGGCATAAAACAAACGTTCAAGATTTTTTAATGCAAATACTAATTTTTATCAATAAAATGAGATATTAAACATAAATAACCATCACTAGTCAATGAAGTCCATAAATCAAATATTAAACTAACCCTTCCAGGAGCAGCTTCTAGCATTCTCTTAATCCTAGTCTCTTCCCTTTAGTGTAACTTACAAAAATCAACTTTAACAGTGTTTCTAGTCACTAAATCTACCTCAAGGCACAAAAATTTGCAATAATACTCTAATTCTCTCATATTCAATGAACTGAAAAGATAAATAGTGCATGATAATTGTTGAAATTAATAACTCACAAAATTTCTCAAAATCATAACGCCCAACACAGTAACACTAAGTGACATAGAATCCTTATCTTGTTGAATAAGTATCTAACCAACATCACATGTATCTTTTATCTTACTGCTAGTTGGAATGTGCAACTATAAATTATACTCACATACTTCCGTGCAAATACACACGTTCACAAATAATATAAATATAGAAGTAGAGTGTCGAACCCAGGAAGATTAATTACTAAGTCTAAACTAAGTATTAAAATTAGACAATTCTAACTTTATCCAAACAACTGAATATAGTTTTTAGAGAAATAAAATAAAATAACTAAACTAGTATGCAAAATGAATAAAAGATAAACTATAAGAAAAATATCTAGGTTTACTAATTTCCCAACCATTCTTTAAACGCACAATATCCTAATTCCTCTCTTAAATTAACTAATCCACTAGAGTTGTCAACTAAGAATTCGAATATATTCACAAACTTATTTCTAATATATAAGTGAAAACACCTAGATAAGTTAATATATTACTCTTAACATAAATTGACTAGATTAATTAAGTTTAGTAATTCTCACATGAAGATTGAATAAGTCATATAGGTATATTCCTATCTTATGTAAACTCATCCCATATTAGGTGATCTTATGTTATTCTACCTATATCCAAACCTAAATTCCCCTTCTCAAGTTCGTAAAGGTTTCACTCAACAATCTATTTAGTGATCAATTAAATAAAATAATAAGTATTAGGTAAAACAAATAACTTAATAATAGATTTGATAAATGAAAGAGGAAAAAAATAAACAAAGAAAAGATTCAAGATTGGTTCACAAAGTAAAACTAGACAAAAAAATATTTAGTTCATAATATTAATTGAGAAAAATAATATTTTAATACAATGAATTCAAGAAATACAAAATATCAAAGAGATAAAAGTTTTAGAATTTTCACTCTTTGAAGAGCTTCAATGTGTTCATAGAGGTTGTCAAGCTACTCCTCTAAACTTAGTTCTTCCTCTCTTAAATCTTTCCTCAAAGATTTTCTATCAATAATATTACCCTATAAATATAGAAAATACAAAGAAAAATTCACAAGAAAATAAAGAGAAAAAGCTAAGAACAAACTATGGTGTTGATGTTATGGAGTAAATCAAGAAATAGAGTTGGTTGGAGCATGTCTTCATCTTCTTCTTCCTCTCCTTTCATGGCTACCAATCTCTCTCTTTTTCTATCCCAACATGTCTCTTTCAACCCCAAAAATAGGGTTTTAAAGAGATGGCTTGTGCAAACTTAAGCCAAACTGAATATGGTTCCTTGGATCGTCAAAAAGTTGATCTTGACCATCAATTATTGACCTAGGATGTAGATAGTGGCACCATGATGCCATTTTTTGCACTACGGCACCAAAAATTTTTGAGAGTTGGCATTGCATTGCCACTTCTGGTGTTGCAGCAACATTTTTCCGCTGGTCTGGCATTGCGGCTTCCCGGGGGCACCATTTCTTTGTTTTAGCTCTAATTTGCCTTATTTTTATTGCGTTACATCTGTATCGAATTCAACTTCGATCCAATAGTTTGAAACTCTATTTGTGAGGTACAAATTTACCTTAATTTACATCAAACACTCTTATTTTATTCTTTTATGCATATAAATAAGTAAAATATCAAAACAACAAAGAAAACATTTGAAACAAGTTAATAAAGACAAGAATAGAGTAAAACCTAAAGTAAATTAGTACTAGATAACTCTAATTTTATGGAATTAACATATCTCCAAATTTAGCATGCAAAATATAAGAAAATTGAAGAACAAAAGAATGAGTTTAGGGATACTCCTCTCGTTGTCATATAGCCATAGAGCTTAATCTCTTTGAAATAGCACCAACTCCTTAGATTGCACAAAACACAAACATGGAAAAATAATATACGAACATGAAAAAGTAAACACTTAGGTTGCCTCCCATAAAGCACTTGAGTTCTTGTCTTCGGCTTGACTTAAGTGAATACTCATCAAAGAATGGTTGTCGCCCATAAAGTGTGGCATAGACCACCACAGATAGGTTTTTATTGTAATGATCCTCAAGCTTGACCAGGTATAGATAATGACTACTCATAAATACAAAGTGGCTTAATTTTAAATAATTGGATTTGAAGGAAAACTTTACCTTCGGTTCAAGCTTCTAAAGAGTGTAGAGTTGAGATAGTGGCTCTAACAGCAAACAATACTCCATCAGTGATATACTTATGTAGATCAATGATGTGACCAAATTATTGGTCTCTTGAACTTCTTTATCCACCAACATGTCTTGTGGTTCTTCTTCTTCAAATTCCCTTGAGGACTCTTTAAAATAAAAATATTCCAAATCAAACTTTACCATGTCATCTATCATTTGATAGGCTTCATCTTCAGGTCTCTCTTTACAAATTGGGAAGCAATATCTATCTTCAACCCAACTCTTACTTGCAGGATTCAAAACTTTCATAAACACTTCGAGTTAGTACCACTTGGGTAACTCATGGTCGAGTTCTCTACTAAGCCTTATCTTGAATCTTTCCCAAGTAATGTGTAAAGGTTCCAAACCATATTGATGTTATGAGGCTTTGGTAAAATCTTACTTTAGCTAGCATCATAAACCTCACAAACAAAAATAAAATAAGTTAAAAAATTTTGAAGTAAAATTAGAATTGATTGACATAAATATTAACAAAGAAATAGTGCTTCAATACCCGACAACGGTACCAAAAACTTGATGGTTAGAATGTACAACTATAAATTATACTCACACACTCCCGTGCAAGTACACACAGTTACAAGTAATATAAATATAAATGTAGAGTGTCAAACCCACGAAGATTAATTACTAAGTCTAAGCTAAGTATTAAAATTTGACAATTTTAACTTTATTCAAACAATTGAATATAGTTTTTAGAGAAATAAAACAAAGCAACTAAAGTAGCTTGCAAAATGAATAAATGATAAATAATAAGAAAAATATCTAGGTTTATTAATTTTCTAACCTTTATTTAAACACACAATATCCTAATTCCCTTATTAAATTAACTAATCCATTAGAGTTATCAACTAAGAATTCGAAAATATTCACAAACTCATTTCCAAGACATAAGTGAAAATACTTAGATAAGCTAATATATTATTCCTAACATAAATTGACTAGATTTATTAAGTTTAGTAATTCTCACACAAAGATTAAACAAGTCACATAGGTATATTCCTATCCTATGTAAACTCATTCCATATTAGGTGGTCTTATATTATTCTACCTATGTCTAAACCTAAATTCCCCTTCTCAAGTTCATAAAGGTTTCACTCAACAATCTATTTAGTGATCAATTAAATAAAAATAATAAGTATAAGGTAAAACAAATAACTTAATAATGGATTTGATAAATAAAAGAGGAGAAAAATAAACAAACAAAAGATTCAAGGTTGGTTCACAAAGTAAAACTAGACAAAAAAATATTTAGTTCATAATATTAATTGAGAAAAATAATATTTTAATACAATGAATTCAAGAAATACAAAATATCAAAGAGATACGATTTTTAGAATTCTCCCTCTTTGAAGTACTTCAAAGTGTTCATGGAGGTTGTCAATCTATTCCTTCAAACTTAGTTCTTCCTCTCTTAAATCCTCCCTCAAAAATTTCCTCTCAATAATATTACCCTCTAAATATAGAAAATACAAAGAAAAATTCACAAGAAAATAAAGAAAAAAAGCTAAGAACAAACTATAGTGTTGATATTGTCGAGGAAATCAAGAAATAGAGTTGGTTGGAGCATGTCTTCATCTTCTTCTACCTCTTCTTCATTTCCTTCCATGGCTACCAATCTCTCTTTCTCTCTATCCTAATATGTCTCTTTTAACTCCAAATATAGAGTTTTAAAGAGATGGCTCATGCAAACTTAAGACAGACTTAGATTGTTAAAAAGTTGATCTCCGCCATCAATTATTGACCAAGGAAGCAAACGGTGGCACCGCAATGCCATTTTTGGTACTACAACACCACTTTTCTGTTGGTTTGGCATCGTGACTTTCTAGGGATGTCATTTCTTCATTTTAGCTTCAATTTACCTCATTTCATTGCATTACGTTCGTATCGGATTCAACTTTGATTCCAATAGTTTGAAAAACTCATTTGTGAGGTACAAATTTATCTTAATTTATATCAAATACCCTTCTTTTATTCTCATATGTACACAAATAAGCGAAACATCAAAATAATAAGGAAAATAATTGAAACAACGTAATATAAACAAGAACATAGTAAAACTTAAGATAAATTAACCTTAGATAACTCCAATTTTATGGAGTTAATACTTTCAAACTTTAAGGTGACGAGTCATGTTACCTGTACCATATTTGCTTAATGTAAGATACTATTGTCTACATTTTTTTCATGAACACTTTAGAACTCTGTTAGGACCTACAAGAGGCATATAAAAGAAACTCTATACCTTTGACTTCAATGTTCTCTTTTTGCATAATGGAATGCAAGCAATATCTTTCACATCAACCTCATATATTTCATCCTCTTCATTCGAATCTTTATTCATGACATTATCCCTTTCTTCACTAGGAACATTATTCTCACCAAAAGCAGTATTTGTTTCCAATTACAAAAAAGAAAAAGCAAGCTACTTAAATTTCATTCTACATTAATAACAATGACACATTTCATATGGACTAAATAGGCCAATGTGCTAAAGCATTAGAAATTGGTAAAAGCCAAGCAACTAAAATGATTTTAATTCATTTTCATTAAAGAGTGCAAAATACTTAAATTTAAGAAATATACCTAAATGCAAAAAATATTCGAATAACTAAAAGAGAGTCTAGTCACTAGTGTTAGAGAAACAACAAATTCTGTAATCAAAATTATTATACAATAACCATGTTTTAATCAAACAAATTAATAGCAATGATCATCACACTAACAAGGAAAAAAGTACAGAAACTAAAAATAAAACCTAAGTGAAAATATCAGATTCAAAATTTATGGCCTTTTTATAAATTTTCCAAAAAGAAAAACCATTACTAGAGGAAGAAGACTTCGATCTCTCATGGGATATGAAACCCCTGTGGGTCTAATCTAAAAGTGCCTAAGTTGGACAAAAAATTGTAGAGAAGACTATTGAGGAAGAAGGTTTCAAAGAATAAGAGGAAGAAGAAATAGTAGCTAAGCAAGTGCTATGATCTGAGTTGAGAAAAGAAATTGTGGAGGAGGTAGAGGCCGAAATAGAAAAGAAAATAGGGAAAGTAAAAAAGGAACTAGAAAAGCAGCAGCATAAAATGGCCCTCAAGGAGGAAAAATAATGAGAGTTAGATGCCTTTGTAGGGTTTTTAGTTTCGAAATATTAAAATACTAATTTCGGTCCCCTGAAAAAATTGTTAACTTTCGGATCAAAATCAGGTCCGTAATAGGTTCGCGTGTCAATTTCATACACTTGGAAGTGACCTATGTTCTGAGTTATTGTTAACTTTCGGATCAAAATCAGGTCCGTAATAGGTTCGCGTGTCAATTTCATACACTTGGAAGTGACCTATGTTCTGAGTTATTGATTAATTATTCAGGTTGATTTTGTGTTTATCGGGTTGACCTAATTTCAGCCATTCTTTTAATCATGTCATTCGGGTTAGATCTAATTTTGACCTGCATCTTTTTTTCCAACCTTAACCCGCAATATTTCGTATCGAGTTTGTGTCATGTTGTCATATCATGACTCAAATTATCACTCCTAATTAGAGATGGTCTTACTAGAGAAAAGAGCAAATGTTATACACCCTAATCGGATGAAAAATACTATATTTCACAAGTGGTGTATCATTAAATAACCAAATTAATTTTCACTATTTTCTCTATTTAGAAAAGTTTAAGACAATCCTAGTAATTATCTAGTATAGTGAGAAGTATAGTCAGTACCATGAAGAATTAGTCTAACTAAATTACTATTAATCTTATAGTGATGGGAAATTGAAAGTAAAATCGAAAATAAATAAAATTGAAAACAAATAAATAAACTAAATAGACTAAAATTTATTCATTGCCACTAATCAATCACATTAATTAATAACTAATTTTAATAGTTATTTAACAAAGCTATCAATTGTAAATAGTCTGTGAATGCATAATTATTCCTATATTTCGTTAGATTATATGTTAACTACTCAAATACCATAGATGATCTATTTTCATCAGTTAACCTCAACAAACATTTTAGAATTAGTTTACAAAAGTATTAACGTATAAAACATTCTTAGATTAGTCTAAATTATAATTTCACAAATATAAAATCTAACCTACATTTTATTCTTGACTACATCTAATACCTCAAATGAGCATATCAAGTATAGGTTTACTATCTACAGATTCAATTATAGCAAACACGTAACTCAAACCCTAATAATAGAATTCAACCATGATTATCTAGTTCTATACCTAAACAAACAAGATATTATTCATAGAATTAACAAAATATAGAAGAACATAATCAACTTTAAATAAGCAACTAATTGCACAAAATCTGAAAAATTAAAGAATAATTATGTCTAGAATTTTAAAATCACCTTTATCCTAATCTACAACCTAGTCTAGTTTTTATAGAAGAATAAATAAGATAAACATTATGCTAAAAAATAAATAAAACTGAAAGGAAAAAGCAAAAAAAAGGATGAGAGGATGNTTTTCACTATTTATTGTTTAACTTCCAAACCACCTAAAAACATAAAAGTAACACAATTAATCGTAGAATAATATAAAAACTAATAAAATAACATAGACAATAACTATCATATATGTATAAATTGACACCTATCAATAAGTCATATTCTTATTGGGAGAATTAGTTCATGCAATTGTTAAATAATTTAATATGACCTAAAGTCATTAATTTCTTACAATTGTCGACAACAAATGATTGACATTTAGGTTCTTTTTTTTGGTCTTAATCTTGATGAAATGCTTTTTAAGATGAAACAAATAGAATTATTTCCGCAAAATAATATCATAAAAAACCCATCACTTTTAGTGTTTTTTTCAAAAACAATTTACACTTTTTTATTTATATCTAATTAAATCTGCAATTTGTATTTTCCGATAAAATAAGACTAGGTCCATACATTTAGTAAAAATTAGAACGTTAGTTTGTTGAAAAAGAAAATTTTATCCTTTAAACTCATAAAATATATATTAAAACTAATAAATATTGAAACCAATTACTATTGTCTTTCCTTTTCTCAAAAAAACTATTTTAAGTGAAAATAATAATTATTAAAATAAAAAGAGTTTCACAATTTAAAATAATTTTTAAAAAACGAATGACAAAGTTAAAAAAAATATATTTTTATCTTTTTCTTTTAGAGTTTAAATTATTAAAAAAAAAGAATGACAAAAATTTTAAAAAAAATCTCATTTTTTCTTTCTTTTTTAACCATCTAAGTGAAAAGAATAATTATTGCAACTAAAAAAAAGCTTAAATTATTCTCAATAATTCAATGTTAAGAAGAAAAGAATGATACTTTTTTTTATTTTAAATTTCTTTTAAAAAAGAAAGGCAATAATAATTAGTTCTAATATTTATTATTCTAATATATGTTTTATGAGTTTAAGAAAAAAGTTGTATTTTTCAATAAACTAAACTTCTAATTTTGACTAAATATGTGTGCTCATTCTATTTGATAAAATAATGCAAACTGAATGTTTAATTTGATATAAATGAAAAGGTGTAGATTTTTTTTTTTTGGGATAAAATACTAATAGTAGTTAGTTTTTTCTAATATTATCCCTTTTTTCTTCGATCCAATAAGGATTGAAATTAACTTTAATCATTCATTTTTTAATTTTATTATTAATTTCTTACAAAACTATTTATTTTCTCAATAAAAACTATTTTATACTTAAATATTTCAACTCTAACGGTAATTTAGAAATTTTAATGCAGTATAATTCCTATTCATTGTTTAGTTTAATTGAAAATACCAATAGGGTTTTTAATGGTTCTTATTCAAAACCATAAAAATTAAGCAAACAAACTGATAAAAATAACCCCCTTTCTCATATTTTTTTTTTTCACATTACTTTCTTCTAATTTATACTGATTAAGATTAATGTCAAGAAAATATTCCATTAATTCTAATTCTTTGGAGTATTTAGAAAAAAACTAAACCATCAATTCAATTCAATTTGCAAAATGCAGATAATTTATTTAATATGAATTGGATTGAATGATATTTCTAAACAAAAAATCAATCATGTACGGAGCAATACTAATCAATCCAAAGTAGATCTGTCAAAATGGGTAGGCCGAGCCGAGCCGACTCGCTCATTATGGGTATTTTAACTAGACGAGCTGGATTGGGGTAGCCAATATGAGTAAGAAGGGGCCTAGGCCGGGCCCGGGCCGATGCAGGCTGACTCATCCAACCTGCATGTTGTCCTTTTTTTTTTTTAATTACCTTTTTTAAAGGTTTTTAATTAAACTTTTTAATGAATTTTAATAATTGAAAAAAAAAACAAGTTATTTATATGTGATAAAAGTTTTATCACAAGTAATTTTACAACTTTTATGATAAAAATTTGAAAATAATACAAAACTTAAGTTGATAGAAAAAAAATTAAATTTGAAAAATAACAATTCAATATTATTGATAAAATTTTTGTCTACCTCATTATGATTAATTCATTATTCATTAATCATGATTCATCATTGTCATTCATATGCAAATTATTGAAAATTTCGGTCAATTCTTTATTGTGAATAGTATATTGATTTCGTTACGCCACTTATTCCTAATTTTTAACACATATTAGCTCCTCAACCATTTTAGGAGTCAATAAAGTCCTTTGATCATCTAATATTCTCTCAGTAATGCTAAAAGCAAACTCCAAGAAATTGTAGATACCAGAATAATTAAGATATCACGTGCTAATTGTAAAAGTATCAGAAATTTTCCTTGATGCTTTTGCCACTATTCCAAAATTTTGAAGTTTTCATGTTCACTATTAATGTCAGAATCTAGCTTAAGATACTGGTTAGATAAGCTAGATTCTGAGAATTGAGGCAGATTCATTGTCGTTGATAATAGACTTAACAGTTGACTGGAACTTAATAATGATAATGATGAGCCATGCCCACGCCCATGAATATAGAACTAGATAGATTTCTCTATTGATCAGTCTTCGATTTGTTGTGGAATTTCTTGTTGACTCATATTTGTACTGCTAAACTTAACCTTATATATACTAAACAATTCAAAAAACTTATCACGAGCATTAGTATATTGAGTGTAAAATCTAAGTCTAAAGCATCACTAATATGACCAATAATAGTAAAAAATCTATTTAATTTATCTCTAGGATCTAAAATAAAAGCAAATGAAAATAATAAAGAAATTTAGAACCAATATTTCAAATAAACTTCTTGCATTTTAATTATCATAGGTCCAAATATATGGTCATATTTTTCTTTAGAAAATATTAACGTAATAAAATCCATGTGATGTAAAACAATTGAAGAAGTAGGATAATAAACACGAGATAAAGCAACGGTAGCATCATAAAAAGCTTCTAAAAGTTGCATAATTTTTTTTACAAAGAAACCAATCTTAATTTTTTAAATTTAGCGCACCATTTTTGAATTTTAAAACATAGTAATAGCATTTTTATTCGCTATTATATTTTTTAACATCAAATAAGTGGAATTCCACTTTACAAGTATGTCAAGTTAAAATTTTCTTTAAAGTAACCCTTCCAATTTGCAATATTTTTTAAATTTGTCAATACAATGATTAGAAGTATGAATATAAGCAATAGTATTTCGAACATTTTTAATGTATATAGATATTATTCCATACTTGATTTGACAATGAGGTTGATTACTTAGAACTCTGATCCTTTAGTTGTCAGAGAGTCATTAGCAAGTTTTATTCCTTCAAAAGATTTGCCACAATGTATGAAAATTACAATGAGAATTAACATATTACTATTTTACTATATTAATTAATTTTGAATTTAAGTTGAATGAAAATTAATAATTTAACTTTAAACATATTGCTACACTAATTAATTTAAATTTTAATGATAATTAACATATTACTATTTTACTACCTTGACTAAATTAAAATTTTATTAGAATTAAAATTAACAATTGAATATTAAACATATGTCTACATTAACTAATTTAATTACAATAATAATTAACATATTACTATTTTACTACATTAACTAATTTTAAATTTAAGTTGAATGAAAATTAACAATTTAATTTTAAACATATTAATACACTAACTGATTTAAATTATAATGATAATTAACATATTACTATTTTACTACATTGACTAAATTTAAATTTTATTAGAATTAAAATTAACAATTTAACATTAAACATATTTCCATATTAACTAATTTAATTACAATGATAATTAATATATTACTATTTTAGTATGTTAACAACTTTTAAATTTAAGTTGAATGAAAATTAATAATTTAACTTTAAATATATTACTACACTAACTAATTTAAATTATAATGATAATTAACATATTACTATTTTACTACATCAACTAAATTTAAATTTTATTAGAATTAAAATTAAAAATTTAACATTAAACTTATTTCCACATTAACTTATTTAATTACAATAATAATTAACATATTATTATTTTACTACATTAACTAATTTTAAATTTAAGTTGAATGAAAATTAATAATTTAACTTTAAACATATTACTAAACTAACTAATTTAAATTACAATGATAATTGATATATTATTATTTTACTACATTGACTAAATTTAAATTTTATTAGAATTAAAATTAACAATTTAACATTAATCATATTTCTACACTAACTATGTCTATCTATAATCTATGTAGTGATGAATTAGTAATTGATATTAAAAAGATAAGAGTTAGTAATTGATATTAAAAAGATAAGAGTGATAAATTAAACTTTAAAAAAATTTAGAAATTGAAATTATCTTGAATTGAGATTTGAGTAGACTTTTGACTTGGATTTTAGTTGGATACTTAGATGTTAGAACTTAGAAGAATTGAAGCTTAAAAATAGAAGTAGAGAATATAACTACAAATTATAATTTTGTAATTATTAATATTTAATACTAGTTAGATTATATAATTATTTGGAGAAAATATAAATTGAGAATTTGAGAAAAAAAAAAATAGGAATATAAAAATAGAAGAGAGTTGTTTGTGTGCAGAATGAGTAAAGGAAATAAAAGTATTTATAGTATAAAATTTAAAGATTTTTTGTTTTTGTAATTATTTTTTAATTTTTTAGTTAATAAAAAAGGGCTAAATAGCAATTGGGGGCCAATATAGCAGTTGCCCAACAACTATATTTTTTTTAAGGGCTCGTATAGATGGCCATAAAGGCCATAAGCCATAACGTATTATCAAAAAATAAAATAAAAACTGGATAACGAAAAAAACATGCAAACCTTGTCTGGCCGGACTAGCCTACAAGCTGAAAACATTAGGCCCACCCTGATCCTGGGTATATGGCTGGGTTGGACCCAGGTTTATCTCAACTAGGCCGAACTGCGAACCAGCCCATTAGACCCGACCCATTTTGACAGCACTAGTCCAAATCAATCCAACACCTATTAAGCACATACATATTAAATGTGCTAGTTAAACTTTGGAGTTAAGCTTTTATTATAAACCTTACTACATCGGATACTCTTGATAGACTTTGAAATTTATAAAAGCTTAATTTCAATTTAATCTTTTTAAATTTAGTTTATTTAATGTGTTAAGACCCAATTGTTTGAATATAACTGATTCAATATACACTAATGATGGATTGTATTGGCTAAACTTTTGTTTGAATCAGATTGGATTTTATTGAAATTTAGAAAATCGACTTTTATCATAGATTAGAAGAAACATCAAATTGCAAAAAAAAAAAAAAAAAAATACACTGAAGCTTGGATATTGTGTAATTTTAATTTTAATTCTGAGATTTGGACTTTACAAAATAACACTTTGAGATAATTTTTTAAAAAAATTTAATGCTCTAGGTTAACCTTTTTTTTTTTTTGTTAACTTGGGCAAATAAAAGAAAATAATATCAATACCTTGAAAATTAAATAGAAGAATTATAACTAAATGAGTTTTAAAGGAGAATTTATTTTCGTTACTAAAATTAGTTAAAAGATCAATCTAGGGTATCAATTTTCACAATTTCATTATTTTTCATAATACAAAACATAAGATTAAAAGAATTAATTTATATAGTGAACACCCCTACCACTTCCCTAAAATGAATGCTAAACTTGGGCCCTTGAAAAATGTCAACCACACACGGTCCTATCCAATATGAAGCTCAATTTTAGTAATATTGAAAGGGGTCCACATTGATCGAACGACAGATGGTAAGTGGACCAAATAATCTTAGCCACTGATCACACAGTACTATCTATGGAAGAAGCCCAATTGTAGTCATACCAAAGGGCCCCTCACAGTGCTCCAAACGGGACATGATAACTGGACCAAATTCCTCCACTCCACCATAACTATACAAACCTCCCAAGCATTTGGTATCAATGTATTATCGCCATCATCAAAAGCAAACTGTAACTATTCGAGATTAGACCCATTTATAGTTTTGGCAAGTAGCACCACCCCCACTCCAGTATTTTTATTCCTTATTAAATATTAGCATTAGATAAAAATATTACAACACCGACGCTACGCGGATTTAGATCCTCTTTTGCTCAGATCTAATATTCTTTCTGTCGTTTTACTTTTGTGCTTACTTAATGCTGAAATCATAGCTACACAGACACTCCCTCTTCTCATCTTCAGATTGATTGAGATTATTGGTATTGCTCTCTCCAATGGCGGTCGCCGTTCGAGGAAGCCGAGGCGGAGGAGGAGGGCTGGGTCTTGGTGGGTTCAGTCTCCGGAGCTTCTTCTCTTACCGGATCTTCGTTTCTGCCATGTTCTCGCTCCTCTTCATTGCCACGCTCTCGGTTCTCCTTACTACAAATCCGACCACTCCACACCATGAATCTGTAAGTGTCTCACTCTACTTTTTCTTTTTTTTTTTTTTTTTTTGGAATATGCAAAACCCAGAAAGGAATGTTAGAAATTGATCATGACCCGTATGAAAATTTTGAGATTTGAAGAAAACCCAAGTAGTAATTTGAAAAATGAAGCAAAACCCAGATTGTAGTTTTGAGAATTTGTTACGACCCGAGTGATGATTTGAGATTTTGATACAGGCACTTCCAACGACTGGGAATGCGTATGTGCACAGAACGTTTCTGGCTTTGAAATCTGACCCTCTAAAAACCAGGTTAGATTTGATTTATAAGCAAGCAAGTGATCATATGACCTTGGTGAATGCGTATGCGGCTTATGCAAGGAAGCTTAAGCTTGATATATCTAGGCAATTGAGGTTGTTTAATGATTTGGCTTCGGATATATCGGATCTTCAATTGAAACCGAGTTACCGCACCTCCTTGTTTGAATCAGATGGTCCAGTTGATGAGGATCTTTTAAGGCAGTTTGAGAAGGAGGTGAAAGATAAGGTGAAAACTGCACGAGCAATGGTTGCAGAAGCGAAAGAGAATTATGATACTCAGCTTAAGATTCAGAAGTTGAAGGATACCATTTTTGCAGTTAATGAGTTGCTTACGAAGGCAAAAAAGAATGGTGCATTCGCAAGCTTGATTGCTGCAAAATCGGTGCCAAAGAGTTTGCATTGTCTAGCTATGAGGCTTGTAGGGGAAAGAATTTCGAACCCCGAAAAGTATAGAGATGAGGGGCCAAGGCCTGAATTTGAGGATCCAAGTTTGTACCATTATGCAATTTTCTCAGATAATGTGATTGCAGTGTCAGTGGTAGTGAGGTCTGTGGTGAAGAATGCTGCGGAACCTTGGAAACATGTCTTCCATGTGGTTACAGATAGGATGAACCTTGCAGCAATGAAGGTTTGGTTTAAGATGCGGCCAGCGGAAGGAGGCGCCCATGTGGAGGTGAAGGCAGTGGAGGACTATACTTTCTTGAATTCTTCATATGTGCCAGTTTTGAGGCAGCTTGAGTCAGCAAAACTGCAGAAATTTTACTTTGAGAATCGGGAGGAGAATGCAACAAAAGATGCAAACAACATGAAATTCAGGAACCCCAAGTACTTGTCAATGTTGAATCACCTCCGATTTTATTTGCCAGAGATGTATCCGAAGTTGCACAAAATTCTATTTTTGGATGATGATGTTGTTGTTCAGAAAGACTTGACTGGGTTGTGGAAGATTGATTTGGATGGCAAGGTGAATGGGGCTGTTGAAACTTGCTTTGGATCCTTCCATCGATACACTCAGTATTTGAATTTTTCACACCCTCTAATCAGGGGGAAGTTTAATCCCAAGGCTTGTGCTTGGGCGTATGGGATGAATATATTTGATCTTGATGCTTGGAGGCGTGAGAAATCGACAGAGCAATACCATTACTGGCAGACTTTGGTAAGTGTATATTTGTTGTTTCCAACATCCTTAGAAGTTTTTGCATAGAAAGATTCTTACTTGCAAATAACTTTAGATTCCCAAATTGCTAACCGATACAGGTTAGTTGAACAGTTAGCCAATTTTTAGTATGGAGTCTGGATGATTGAGATATTGAACTGAGGCTCTTATTGTATTATTATTTTTTTTTGATAAATAAATTTATAACATTCTTGTATATGAATTTGTGATCAGAATGAGGATCGGACTTTATGGAGGCTGGGGACTCTTCCGCCAGGCCTGATCACCTTCTACTCAACAACAAAATCATTGGACAAATCTTGGCATGTGCTTGGACTTGGGTACAATCCCAGTATTAGTATGGATGAAATCAACAAGGCTGCAGTCGTTCACTACAATGGAAACATGAAACCTTGGCTCGACATCGCTATGAACCAATACAAGAGTCTTTGGACCAAATACGTGGACAACGATATGGAATTTGTGCAGATGTGCAATTTTGGCTTATAGACAACTACTACCTGAATCGTTCAGGTGACAAAAAATACAAGTTTTCAGCAATTATCCTCATGTTTTTTATCCTCATGATTTAGTCTTTCTTACTTGTTTTGGATCCTTTACTAGTCGTAATCCTCAGAGCGAAGCTCAGTGATTCTTTGTTTATGGTGGAAAATGTTGTCTGATAATTCTTCTTTCAATGTTCTATCAGTTGTTCATGTCAACTAGGGATTTGTAAACAACGAGATCGGGTAATGTACACGTGGCAATGAATTTTTGGTTAAGATATTTTACCATATTGGAAGATGCTCAAAGAGTGCAGGCTGTCATGTCTGATCATATCCAGTTAGTGTACTTCCATATTCTTTTACCATACTTTGTTTTGTTTGATGATATTAAGCTCAACTGTAAATTAAGTTCCTGATGCATATCATTACCATAGGCCGTTTCCTTGGCATTGAGATTTATCAAGATAAGACTATTGGATGGAGTTTGTACACATTATGGGCATGTTTACTAAATCTGGGGAAAATTTTGAAGAGGAGTGAGACGGCATTAAATTAAAACTTGACTTATCCCTTCCCAATTTAGCTAAGTTGTATGTGAGGGATAAATCAAAATTTGTTTCCAAAAAGTGAATAGTGGCACATGAATGGATAAAAATAAATAAAATAAAATAAAATTCCCATTCCCATTCCCATTACGGATCCGCTTTGCACGACTAGAATCTGCCCATATCCCTTTATATTTTTTTGTGTTTCTTTTAAATCTGTATGCTAGGAGTTGACACTGGGAAAGTTTGATGCATCAACGTACATTTTGGTTAAATCTAATTCTTTGGGTGCTTTGGTAGAAATTGATGAAAGAAGGGAATGTGAATCTGCAGAATCTGAGGAAGTTTCAATTGAAATGCTATAAGAGAGTTCTACTGCTGTTTGTTGCAGTGGGATTTCAGTCATTTCACCATTGGGTGGGAATTTTATTTTTTAATTATTAATTTTATCATCATCATCATCATCATTATTATTATTATTATTATTATTATTATTATCACAATCTTTCCACTCTAGCTATCTGACTATCTGAAATTGCTCCCCAAATTCTAAAGTCAATGAGTCTATCCCGTCTTATTTGACGCACTATGAAAGCCGTATTGACTTTCTTGCTGCCTTGCTGCAATTATGCATAGATACATACGGGTTTGTTAGTTTGTAAAGGATGAAGATATGCTATCCTTTCTATATACCCATTATATGTGCAAGTGAAGATATGCTTTGTAATTTATATAAAATCTTTAGCACAATTATATTCTTAAGATGCCAACAGTTATTTTCAAAACATTTTGATTACTTTGGTAAAATCTAATTTAGACGCAATGTCAACCTAGCTAGTTCTTGGATGAGTTATCTTTTTTCTAAAATTGGAATGTTCTCGAGATTATTCATAGCTTTCAATTACTTAAAATGGCCCTTTTATCTTGTGATTTTTTACTTCAATGAATACGAATATGTTAGGTGTGGTCTTAGGCACTCTATATTAGGTCAGTGTTCTAACTTACGACCACAAACTCATTCACGGTAAATCTTACCACCAGACCTATCCACTCCGCGGTATATCTTTTTTTTTTTTTGGGTCTAATGAACGAATTTTAGGCATAATTTAAGTAAATATTCTTTATTTAAATGTTATAGTAAAATTTTCGATGTATTTGTTTATATACTAGATATAAAATATCATAAATCAAACATAACTGTGACACGTTTTTTTTTTCTTTTTTTCGAAAACAATTGTGAAAAAAAAAGTATTAGATGATTTTTTTTTTAAAAAAATTGATTATCTTATACAAATAAATTAATTGATTAATCATATACAATATATGTGAAATATTTCCTATATTTATTTATTTATATTTCTATATGATTTTAGTTCGATTTTTATGACAATCTTATTAAATTATCTTTGATTTTGTTTCCTTTTTAAAAACTCTACGTTTTTCTTTAAATATTTAAATTGAATTGGAAAATTAATAACCACAAATCAATAGCCGTAGTTATTATTAGAATCAAGACCATAATTGATCATTTTTACACATATATATATATATATATTAATGAAAGAGAATATCCCTTTTTTCTTTCGAAAAAATAAAAAATAAAAAATCAAGAATTTGGTGATTTGCTTGTCAAATGACTTCTAAAGTTAAGTTTCAAAAACATTTATTTCCAAACTTTTTATCTTTCCTTTTTTAAAATTTGGGTAAACTACAAAAAAATATCATGAAATTTGAGTGTTCTGCAATTTAAATTCTGAATTTTGAATTCCATAAAATAATAACTTAAGATTGAGAATTTTTGAAAATTAATACCGTGCACTGATTTTTTGACTAGTTTCAGTAATGAAAATACAATAATATCTTCTATTAAAACTACATTAGTCCTCATTATTCTCCTTAATTCTTGAGATATTATTATTTTTTATCAGTTAAAATTATTTAAAAAATCAACTTAGAGTATTAATTTTCGAAAATTCTTAATTTCAGAATATTATTTTACAGAGTCCAAATTTCAGAATTTAAATTACAGAACACCAAAATTTTAGCGTATTTTTTCATCATTTATCCAACAAAATTTTATCAAAATATTTATTAAATAAATATGATACAAATATTAAATAAACTAATCCTAAAAATGACGTGCAATATAATAATAAGAGTGGTATTATATGGCAAATGTTAAAATTGTATATAATATAAAACTCTAATTGAATCACGTGCTTCTATGTAATAAGAGAGAGAGAGTGAGGGTCATATGTAGGGTTGTCAATTTAGACCACTGGGATGGGATCTCCTAAACGGGGATAAGGTCGGAGACAAAGATTAAAACTCTTTCTTGGGGTGGGATCGGAGAATAGAAAATTCACCATACTTATTTTTATAAATTTTTTATATTATATATATATGATATATAAAAAATAGATATATGACTAAATTGTATTATTATATTAATTAATTAATTTTTATGTTTTTATTTATTTTCTTTTACATTTGTTTTTACATAAAAATGACTAAATAAAAATCTGTCAGAGATTCCAATTCATTGGGGATTCTTTACCCCCGTCCCTGTCCTTGTCCCCGACCCCGTTTATCCAGGAATGGGGGTGAGGATGAGTGTAGAGAGCATTCTCTAGCCCCGCCTTATCCCGTTTACATCCCTATACTCACATGGTGGACTGAAAGTCCTATTATCTCATACTCCAACTTCCTTTAGGGTCATTGGTTTTAAATCTCTTAAAGTCAAACACAATCTCTGTCTACCCTCCTAATAATTTGAAGAAAAAAAAACATATGTAAGAAAAAGGGCGGGTTTAAAATTGAACGGATTTTCCCTATTCTGCCCCAATCAAACCTAGTGTGGGGTGGGGATTAACGCAGGATAAGCATGTCTTTTTTAGAGCTCTCTACCTTGTTGGGATTTTTTGCCTTTCCTATTAAGAATGTATGGGATATGATCGCATGCACTCTACATCAGGTACAAAAATAAGCCTTCACATTTAAGGTGCCGAAAAAGGCCACCTAAAATTCAAACATATGATTGCAATCGAAGTAAACCTTACAACTACATTACCTACTACCTACTTAGTAGTACAGTTTTACTTAGTTTGTGCTTCAAGATCGTATATTGATGGTTTTTTTTTTCCTTGATTTTTCTTGATGATTTTATCTTGATTCATCTAAATTATTGTACACTAAGAGCAACTCCAATTTCAGTCATTTTTTTTCTTCTAAATTTGATAATGTGCTGTATTTGGAGCCAAATTTGGCATTTGATTCTTACATAATTGTTGAAACTAAAATATTAGAACCTTTTTCTTTTAAATATTAAAAGTTACACATTTCAATTTCGACTTACTACAATAAATAATAAATACACTTTACCATGATCAATCAATTACACCAAATAATAAATATATTTTTCATTACATAACTAAATACAAATTAACTTATTTAATTATTGAAAAAAAATAAGTTAAAAAATAACATTATGCATCACATTAAAAACATAGAATAACAAATATAGCATTATATTAGCATATGAATTAGACGTTGTTGGATGTAACTGAATTAAAGAAAAATAAAGTATCAAATTAAAGAAAGACTAATTAAATACATATTTTTCTCTCAAAAAAAGTTAAAATACATATTTTATTATAAAAGTATAAATGTGATAGAAATTCAGGATTCCCAATTCAAACAATGCTGCCAAGAATATTGTTCATCTAATTTCGAACATTATCAATGTGTAGTCCCCATAAAGACATGCAAATAATACCAAAAGGGACAAAGGATCATAAACACAATATTATATTAATACTCAGAATTTTTTTCTTAAAAATTTACTTTCATATCTTCGATTGGGGCAAAAAAAAAAAAAAAAAAGCCTTGTAAATAAAAAGACCTTTTTTCAGACATATGTCACGTATCACGATCAAAGTCTAAGGTAGATGACAATTCATTATATTCTTTGATTATTTTTTTTAAAAAAAAAAAAAGAAAAAGAAAGAGAAGGTAAGGTTGGCGATATATTCCAAATTGGCAAAATATCCACCAACCCAATTTTGGTATTGGCTGTCCACACGGACCTCACCTAACCAACCAAGGTGGCTGGCTAAGTTTGACCAGTTTTCAAGTCTCAATAAGTATCCTATAAGAGAACCAACGTTATATTTTTGGCCATCTTCACGTGTTTCGAAACCCAGATCCCAGATTTTTCTTTACTACTGCTACCTGGTCTTGCTTATTATTTTCTTGTGAATTTCAGTACGTTTGGTCGATCAGAGAAGAAGGGTCCTTTCAGGTTTCGATTCTTTTGCTTTTCTAGTTTGTTATCTAATATCGTTAAATTGAATTGGATCCAGTGGCTGAATTATCAAAAATTTATACTTCGTGTTATTATTTTGTATAATATATGAGATTTAGGCGAACAAGTTAATTTTTTTTCTATGGGGGTTCATTTGGGTTTTGCTGATCTGGGTTTGCTTTGTTGCATATTTTTTGTGTAACAGAAATTACTATATATGTGTATATTTATTTATTTTTATTTATCTGGGTGTGGGTAATTTTGAATGATTAGTCCTGTTGAATCTGGTTTCTGGGGGGATGCCTCTGTTTTTTCAAATTGACGAGTTTGAGCACTGCAAAGTTTGTGTTTTGTATAATCAATCGCTTGTCCTTTTCTTCCGTATGATTTAGTTGAATTTCAAATTAAATAGCAATCTTTGCCCTCCTCTGAGTCATCACTCATTACATAAGTGTATCGCGTGGTTGTTAGCTTCGTCAGTCTAGTCGACCTGTTCAAACTCGTCTGATACTGTTAACTATGGTCAAACATGCTGTTGTAGTTGGACTTCAAGATAGGAAATTGGCTAGTAAATTTGACCCAAAGGGTCATCTTAGTTCGTTAGATTTATTATTCTCGTGTAAAAACCGAGTTGTTGGCACAGATGTCCGATGCTTGATTTATTATATCAGTTGGACCTTTTGAGAGCCTCAGAATTTGATTTATTTTCTGATTCTTTAGAACTCCTTTCCTTATGGACATGAAACGTTGATTTTGTTATATACCGTCAAAATATGTTTGCAAGTTTTGTACGGTTCTTGGATCTCTTTTTAGCCGTAACAGACATAGACTTATGAGCTATTTCAAATATTGAGCAGGGAAAAAGATGGCTTCCCCCTCAAAGCCTACAAGGATAGGCCTTGCTGGTTTGGCTGTCATGGGCCAGAACTTGGCACTAAACATTGCAGAAAAAGGATTTCCCATATCTGTTTATAACAGAACTACCTCCAAAGTTGATGAGACAGTTGAACGAGCGAAAAAGGAAGGTGACCTTCCTCTATTTGGCTTCCATGACCCTGAATCTTTTGTTAATTCAATTCAAAAGCCTCGTGTCATTATCATGCTTGTCAAGGCTGGGGCACCTGTTGACCAAACTATAAAGACCCTCTCTGCTTACTTGGAGAAAGGTGACTGTATAATTGATGGTGGTAATGAGTGGTACGAAAACACTGAGAGGAGGGAGAAGGCCATGGCTGAATTGGGTCTTCTTTACCTTGGTATGGGGGTTTCAGGTGGTGAAGAGGGTGCTCGAAATGGGCCCTCATTGATGCCTGGAGGATCCTTTGAGGCTTATAAGAACATTGAAGACATTCTTGTTAAGGTGGCAGCACAAGTTCCAGACAGTGGGCCCTGTGTGACTTACATTGGCAAAGGTGGTTCTGGTAACTTTGTTAAGATGGTTCACAATGGGATTGAATATGGTGACATGCAGCTCATAGCAGAAGCTTATGATGTACTCAAATCAGTTGGAAAGTTATCAAATGAGGAATTGCATAGCGTTTTCTCAGAATGGAACAAGGGGGAGCTTCTAAGCTTCTTGATTGAGATCACAGCAGATATTTTTGGAATTAAGGATGACAAGGGAGAGGGTTATTTGGTTGACAAGGTCCTGGACAAGACAGGCATGAAGGGTACTGGTAAATGGACTGTACAACAAGCTGCTGATCTGTCTGTTGCAGCTCCCACAATTGCATCTTCTTTGGATTCAAGATTTCTTAGTGGGTTAAAGGAGGAACGGGTTGAAGCTGCCAAAGTTTTTAGATCTGGTGGCTTTGGTGATGTCTTGACTAACCAAGAGGTAGACAAGGCTCAGTTGATTGACGATGTGAGGCAAGCTCTTTATGCATCCAAGATCTGTAGTTATGCACAAGGGATGAATCTAATCCGTGCAAAGAGTGTTGAAAAGGGGTGGGATTTGAAGTTGGGGGAATTGGCTAGGATTTGGAAGGGAGGTTGCATCATTCGAGCCATTTTCTTGGACAGAATTAAGAAAGCTTATGATAGAAATGCTGATCTCGCAAACCTTCTTGTGGACCCAGAGTTTGCGAAGGAGATCATTGAGCGTCAGTCGGCCTGGCGAAGAGTTGTATGTCTTGCTATCAACTCCGGTATTAGCACCCCCGGTATGTCTTCTAGTCTCGCTTACTTCGATTCTTACAGAAGGGAAAGGTTGCCAGCTAATTTGGTCCAAGCCCAGCGAGATTATTTTGGTGCCCATACATATGAAAGAACTGATGTTGAAGGATCTTTCCACACGGAATGGTTCAAGATCGCTAGACAGTCAAAGAACTAAGTCCTTTATTGGCAGCATGCTACTGAAGGAGAATTTTCTTTTCTCAATAATTTCTGCTGTCTTCATGGTGAGCAGATAATTTATTACAAATAAATTTTCTGAATCCTCTTTGATTATCAGGAGTTTTCTGAGTTGTTTTTTTTTTTTTTTCCGATGGTTTTTCTTTCATGTCATTTGGCTTTAGGTTCTTATTATTTCAGTTCATAGCTCCACTTTAGGTTCTTATTTGTTGTGGGGCATGGCAGTGTGAAATGCATTGTTTGGAGATGAAAATTACAAAAAAAGTTACCTATGTTACTTAACTTTGTGCTGCTTTCTGATCTTGATATGAACTCGATCTGTATTTATGCCTATACTTGTCCCCACGAATGCCTTTCTAACTCCTTATAGTTGGCATTTTGTCTGTCTATGTTGAATCTTTATTCTTTACAGCAAAGAGAGACACCTTTTGAGTTCATAGCTTATTATAGACATCAAACATAACAGATTATCGTTCGGAAGCTTTATAAAATGGAGTCTGTTATGTCTTTAAAATGGAGGTTTATTACGTACGGTAGCTTTTTTTTTTTCCTTGTTAACTTCTTGTTAATATTGCTTATGTACCCTACTTTCACCAGTTATTGCAACCCTTTATCGGTTCTCTCCTTTCCAACTTCATTTATACGGTATCTTTGGGAAGTTTATATATCTTTGTCACTGGTGTATGGATAAATTTATGAGAAATGTATATTCCATTTAAGTTGATTGAACTTGACCCCCTTTATTTGAGATTTCCAAAACATGAAAATTTGGGATTCTTCTTCTTCTTCTTCTTTAAGATTTAACTGAAGAGCAAACCACTAAAGAAGATATCTTTTGAAGATAGCATCCGAGTACGTTTACCCATCATAGTCTCCCCTTTTGCTGTATCGTTCGTGGCCTCCACTAATTCCCGAGTAGGAACCGCAAGGACAAATAGGAGGACGTGAACTTTTTTGTTATGCGACCTTGATATTTACATTATCTGAGAAGTACTATGCACGATCCTAGGAAAGACGAGTATGAATATTGTCGATTTTTAAATGCTGAAAAGTGTAGAGGAAAGCTCCACATATCCTTTCTCGTTTTGTTTATGTCATTTATGTTAGCTTGTATCCTATAATTAGTTGTTAGGGACAACAAGACTGATACTCGTACCATTTGATACTTCCTTGGAATGTAGCAATTCATGTCATCTCATCTTTGTCCAGTTAAATTCAATTGGAAATGAGGAAATTTGTCAGAAGAAACAGATCCTTCCCATCATTCATTCATTAACACATTAAACTATTCTCATAAAAATTATTAACAGGGATTTAAAAAAGAAAAAATCAAAAGTTCTACTCTATAAATATATTGTTTATATTCAACGACATGGTTTTTATTGGGTAAATGAGTCCCAACATTCTGATATTGGATTTGATCCCTCAAACACCAAATCATTTCTTGCTTGCTGTAGTGGGGAACGGATAACCAGGAAAAAAAAAAAAAAAGAACAAAATGAAGAATATGGCCATCTAGACAATATAATTCAATACGCAACCGACACGAATTCCAAAGGTCTTTATTGAAGTTCTTTTTCAATAATTAGATCTTTAATTAAAGTTGGTCAATGCGTTGAGAGTTTATATTTTTCGCAGCTAGTAGCTATCTTGGTATGGCCGAGAAAAATTGTAACGTAATAACTGTTTACAATAAACAATTATTGAGACTATGTAGGAGGAAATGATTATTTTTCATGTTCCCTTCTTAACAGTTAATCTTAAGTCATAATTCAAAGTACTTAAGTACATGTCCGAAAATAATGATCAGTTCATAATCATAAGTTATAACACGCGCTCTTCACATTTGGAAATGTTTTTGCTCTTCACATTTGGAAGTGTCATATTCCTTGCAATATCTCATCTGAAGACATATTTGTCTGATTTACAAAATTGGTACGAAAGGGGCGGGATTGAAAAGGCTAACGTTGCAAGATCTTTTCGATGTAGGAATACTTTGTAGAAACTTTTTTTCTTTCCTCATTTCACATCCAAAAAAATATTTTTGTAAAACTCACACATTCAATGACACAACTTTTGATCACGTCAAAAGGGGAAAAAGATAACAAAAAAAAAAAAAAAATAATAACACACACATAAGTTTTGGTCTAACTTTACTATTCTACGGTGAATTAATAATAATAAATTTAGATCAAAGCACACATTCAAGATAAAAAATTACACAAATATTGGAGTGAATTAATAATAATAAATTTAGATCAAAGCACATATTCAAGATAAAAAATTACACAAATATTTAGCATAATTCGGCCAAATTTAACCACTTGGCTATTTCATTCTTTTAAATTAAAACATTTAAGTTTTGTCTTGATATAAACAATTAAATTAAATGAAAATATATTTGTCAAAAGTAAAATTTTAGCCAAATTGAACCTCTATGCTACCTTTCAAATTTTAGTAGGAGCTAAAGAGGCTATCTTAATGCAAAGTTGAGACCGACACAAATCAAGAGATGTCTCTTCTTTTTTTTTTTTTTTTTTTTTTTTTTTTCCGCATCCAATTCTCTACTAACTGCTTCTTTTGCGCATATTAGTTTTATGCAAAATACCGTCCAAAGCAAAAGTTTAGACATTTAATCCTCCCCATTCCATTTTTACGTCGATAGTTGTTTATTTTAACAATTATAGTTTTTCTATTCAAATAGATATTTGTTTTAACGATTCAACTTTTTCATTCAGACGTTACATTAGTCACTTTAACTATTAGAATAGAGCCCTAGTTCAATTTACTAATTCCATATATTCTATTCTTAGGCACATGCCCATTTAGTTCGGACATATTGTTTTTGAGGGGGAGTTCAAACATTTAAATGAGAGTATTTAAATAGAAATAGTTGAGTGAGTCATAATTGGAATTAAGACATTTGAAGTATACTAAAGTAAAATATATTATAATTAAAATGAGAGACATTGGAATGCAACATTCAAATACAGAGTGTTAGGGAATAACCTCCCCAATAGATACACAATAGTGGAAGCGATAAAATAAATGAATAGGACACACAAAATTAGCGTGGTTCACCAAATTGGCTACGTCCACGGAGCTGCTGCAGATTTTCACTATTGGGAGAAAAAGAACCTTTACAAGTGTTTACATTCAACACTCTCAACTCACACCCTAAACCCCAAATACACCCAAGAGAAAAACTGTATTTTTCTCTTAACTCTCAAGAATAAAAACTCTCAATTTTTACTCTTACTTTACACTTGGTGTATTTCACCTTTTTCTAGGATGATTAGAACAGTAGATGAGAAGCCCTTTTTATAGGTGTGCTTAGGCCCCTCTTACACGTTTTGACAACCAAACCATTCATTTTTTAATACACGGAATGGACACACACTCATACACGGTTTTCCCTTTTTATTTTATTTTATTTTTTTTTTAAATATCAAACCATGTCTCTAACACGGTCTCAACACGCCTTGGCTAACAAGAATAATGCATTAAATGCATTCACATGCATTCCAACAATAACAATCTCCCACTTGAAGTCTAATTTCAATTATGTCTTCACACTTTGATCAATGCAGCAACTCGTCTTTTCTTCTTTATGCTTGCAAGCCAACTGAAACTGAACACAGCTTCAGTTTGTCAATGGTCACTGTCTTTGTTAACATATCAGCAGGATTCTGACTACCATGAATCTTCTCAAGAGCTATAACTCCATCTTCCAAAGCTGAGCGTATGAAATGGTACCGAATCTGTATATGCTTTGTCCGAGCATGATAAACAGGATTCTTCGCCAGATGAATAACACTTTGACTGTCACAATGCAAAGTGCTCTTCCTATAATTCTGACTCAATTCCTCTAAGAAACTTTGTAACCATATCAACTCCTTGCTTGCTTCTGTCACAGCAACATACTCTGCTTCAGCAGTAGATAGAGCGACAATCTTTTGTAACTTTGAGACCCAGCTAATCGCTGTACCACCTAATGTGAATACATATCCAGTAGTACTCTTCCTGCCGTCTACATCATCAGCCATATCAGCATCTACATAGCCTTGTAAACCCATATCTGACTTTTTGAAGCATAGTGACATATTACTAGTACCTCTCAAGTATCTGAGAATCCACTTCACTACTTTCCAGTGCTGTTTTCCTGGATTACTCATGTATCGGCTCACAACTCCCACTGCATATGCTATATCCAGTCTGGTGCACACCATGGCATACATAAGACTGCCAATAGTAGAAGAATAAGGTATCTTGGCCATGTGAGCTCGCTCTTGTTCTGTTGAGGGTGACTGCTCCTTGGTTAGTTTGAAGTGACTAGCCAAAGGAGTACTTACAGGCTTTACATCATCCATGTTGAATCTGCTAAGCACCTTCTTCACATACTCCTCTTGAGATAGCTTCAAAACTCCATTTGCTCTAGAAATCCTCATCCCAAGGATTTGCTTTGCAGCTCCCAAATCCTTCATAGAAAACTCCATTGACAATTCTTTCTTGAGCTTATCAATTTCCTCCATATTAGCTCCAGCAATCAACATATCATCTACATATAAAAGTAGAATAATATAAGAATTTTCAAACCTTTTCACATAACAGCAGTGGACTGCCTGACATCGCAAGTAACCATTGTTACTCATAAACGCATCGAACTTCTTGTACCACTGTCTTGGAGCCTGTTTTAGGCCATACAGGCTCTTCTGAAGTTTACACACCATTCTCTCCTTCCCTCGTATTTCAAAACCTTGTGGCTGTTTCATGTAAATTTCTTCCTCCAGGTCACCATGAAGAAATGCTGTCTTAACATCTAATTGCTCTAGATGCAAGTCTTCTTTAGCCACCAACCCAAGTACTGTTCTGATAGTGGTCAATTTGACCACTGGAGAGAAAATCTCGGTGTAGTCGATGCCTTCCTTCTGTTGAAAGCCTTTGACAACAAGTCTTACTTTGTACCGTTTGCTACCATCATGTTCTTCTTTTATTCGGTACACTCACTTATTGTGTAATGCCTTCTTTCCTTCTGGTAGTTCGGCCAGTTCCCATGTCTGATTGGACGCCAGTGACTCCATCTCATCTTTCATGGCTAACTCCCATTTGATTGACTCATCATTCTGCACCGCTTCTACATAACTCTCTGGCTCGCCTTTATCAGTCAGTAGAATGTAATGCAGTGCCGGAGAATATCTCTGAGGAGGTCGAATTATTCTGGAAGATCTTCTGAGTTCACCCACTGGGGTCTGTGGGTCTACCGCTGGTGCTACAGCTTCTTGATCTTTCTGGCCGTCTACTGGGATGTCATTCAATGGTATTACCCCAACCTTTTTTACTTCAGGACATACACTATCAGCTCTGGTGCACAATCTGTCCTTGGACATCACCTCCTCGTTGAATATGACATCCCTGCTTCTGATGATCTTCCGATTTTGGTCATCCCAGAAACGATAACCAAACTCAGCATCACCATAACCAATAAAGAAACATTTTTTAGACTTGGGATCAAGTTTACTTCTATTGGTAGGGTCTATATGAACATAAGATAGACAACCAAACACTTTCAAGAAAGAAAGGTCTACCTCTTTACCACTCCAGACCTCTTCTGGTATTCTGAAATCCAATAGAACTGATGGTCCTCTGTTGATAAGATATACAACGGTGTTAACTGCATCGGCCCAAAATGTCTTTGGCAACCCTGCGTGCAACCTCATGCTCCTTGCACGTTCATTCAGGGTTCTGTTCATTCTTTCAGCAATACCATTCTGTTGAGGTTTTCCTGGAATAGTTTTCTCGAACTTGATTCCATTATTGGCACAATACCTCTTGAAGTCATCATCATCATATTCTCCCCCATTATCAGACCGCAAAAATTTCACTTTCAGATCAGTCTCATTTGCAACCATGGCCTTTCACTTTTTAAAGGTATCGTAAACATCAGATTTATTTTTCAGAAAATAAACCCATAAATTTCTGCTCGAATCATCAATAAATGTCACATAATATCTTGAGCCTCCAAGGGATGTCACATGAGATGGCCCCCACACGTCTGTATGAACCAGCTCCAACTTTGCTGCTTTCGGTTCTCTTCCACTTTTCGAAAAACTCACCCTCTTTTGCTTGCCAAAGATACAGCTTTCGCATAGGCTATGCTCAACTGACTTCAGCTCTGGTAGCTTTCCTTTTGACAGCATTATCTTCATTCCCTTGTCGCTCATATGCCCAAGTCTACAGTGCCATAGACTTGAATTAACTTCAGCATTGACGGTCGCCAAAGTATCTCTACAACAGGAAGTTATATAAAGAGTTCCAGTTTTGTTTCCTCGAGCAACAACCATGGCTCCTTTGCTAATCTTCCACGAGCCACCAGTAAAGGTCACATTGTGTCCTTCCTCGTCAAGTTGTCCCACCGATATAAGGTTCCGCATCAGTCTAGGTACATGCCTTACTTTCTGGATTTTCCACACCGATCCGTTTGACATCTTCAGACGGATATCACTCATACCAACAATATCTAAAGGTTCTCCATCGGCCAGATAAACCTTTCCGTAATTACCAGCGACATAATTCTCTAATACATCACGGTGTACAGTGGTATGAAACGAAGCTCCAGAGTCTAAGACCCAAAAGTCAATTGAATTATCTACAGATAATAGTAAAGCGTCTTGTACCTCATCAGTTATGGCATTCGCATTGTTTCTGCTGCCGTCTTTCCTTGGTGCTCTACAATTCTTCTTTATGTGGCCAGTCTTGCCACAATTCCAGCACTCCATTCTTCTTCCGGATCTGGACTTGTCTCTTCCATTCCTTGACTTGGATTTACCACAACTCCGGTTAGAATTCTTCTCGCTACTTCTGCCCCTGTTCTCGAGATTTAGGGCAGAACTTGATGATGCGCCTTCACCCGAATCAATTCTGCGAACTTCTTCCGCCAAAATTCGGTCTCTAACATCATTGAATTGCAGCTTTCCTTTGCCAACAGAATTGCTAACTGCAGCCCTCATTGGTTCCCAACTGGTTGGTAGAGACGCTAGAAGAATTAAAGCACGTACTTCATCGTCGAAATTAATTTCGACGGACGTCAACTGAGAACGATCGTGTTGAACTTATTGATATGAGTTGCAACTGAAGCACCTTCTCCCATCTTTAAATAAAACAACTTCTTCATCAAATGTACCTTGTTATTTGCCGACGGCTTCTCATACATGTCTGACAGGATGCTCATCATCTCTGCTGTGGTTTTCGCCTCCGCCACATTATGAGCAACATTCTTCGTTAGCGTTAATCGGATCACGCCTAACACTTATCGATCAAGGAGTTGCTAGTCGTCGTTCTCCATCTTCTCCGGTTTCTTCCCCGATAGAGGCTGATGCAATTTTTTACTATGCAAATAATCATTAATCTGCAATCTCCAGTACGAGAAGTCTGTACCGTCGAACTTGTCAATTCCGGGTCCTGATCCTTCACCTCCGGCCATCGCTCCCACTAAAATCGAACCTCGCTCTGATACCAGTTGTTAGAGAATAACCTCCCCAATAGACACACAATAGTGGAAGCGATAAAATAAATGAATAGGACACACAAAATTAGC
>JXTB01000153.1:618048-629366 GCA_002914805.1 Parasponia andersonii | reverse complement strand
TTTTTTAAAATATCAAACCGTGTCTCTAACACGGTCTCAACACGCCTTGGCTAACAAGAATAATGCATTAAATGCATTCACATGCATTCCAACAGTAACACAGAGAGGAGAGGCTCTATTCCTATTCTAAGAAGAAAAAAATTATTCTAATAATTGAGTAACTAATGTGATATCTTAATGAAAAAGTTGAATTGTTGAAATAAATACTCAATATATCATTTGAATGGAAAGACTAGAATTATTAAAATAAACAATCGGAACTTTATTCTTGGAATAAGAATGGAGGCCACTCTTTGCATTTGAATGATACATTCTAATATATTACATTCTAATTATAACTCATTCTATTTTATTACACTTTAAATGTCTTACATCACAATTATAATTTATTCTATTATTTCTATTTAAATACACACATTTAAATGTTCAAACCATCGGCCATATTTCAAATGAATGTCTCAAGAACTTCATTTCCGAACCAAACAGACATACATTTCAAATGAATGTCTCAGGACCTTTGGCTACAAGCCCACAAATCATCTTAGGAATTTTGTGAGTTTTGTATATAAATGCTCCAATTTTTAAGATATCGTTTAATGCATATCTTTTTTTTTTAATAACATCTGGTGTATTATGTGATTTGTCATTATTATATAAATAATGAATAATATTCAATTTTATTTATTTACTACGTCAAGTGCTATTAAAAAGTAATAAAGTAGGTGAAATCCCTAACAATATCCAAATATAAAAAGGTTAATGGATGCCGAGAAAATAGTAAGTTTAGAAATCTAAATGAAAAAACAAATAGGGACCAATGTGCAAAACAGACAAAACATGAGGATGAATGGTTTACCCTTTAACATTTAATAACCTGGACGATATATTTCATATTTTGAATAGTCTATGGACCGTCTGCTAAAAGATTAATCCAACAACATAAGACAAACCCAAAATATTCTGTTAGCATATCCATGGATGCAGAGAACATAGCTGAATCTTTGTATTAAATTTAGGTTATACGTGGGGATGATTTCTCAATTATACATAGCTGATTCTTTATTTACATTTTATGATATCCTTTTTGTCTTGTCTTCCATAAAGCATGCCTGCATCTTTTTGATTTTTCTTATTTTTTCCCCTCTGAAACGGCATATAATTTTTTCATTTATATATAGGATTTGTTCTAAATGTGCTATAAGATTCTTAAGCTTAAGGTACAACCAATCCGTGGTTCTTGCCTCGCTGTTATCATTGTAGCCCTTAATTGAAGGATGAAGTTATACAAGTCACAAATGTCTGTCACTACACAATGTCTTTCTTACTCCTTATGGTTGGCATTTTGTCTTTGTATCTTGATCTTTATTCTTTCCAGCACAACATACACTCTGTTAGTTCTTAGCTTATTATACACATGACACATAAAACGTTATAATTTGGTAAGCTTTTCAAATGGAGAACTTTTACTTATCTTAGTTTGAACTTCTTAAATTTACTTATCCCTCATCTGTATCTACTCTGCTTATCACAATGTATTTACAGTATAATATCGTTGTCTCTGTCGTGTTTTGATGGATTTTTGAGAAATCTATATGGCAATTAAGTTGACTGAACTTGGCCTAATTTTGACCTTTCTTTGAGATTTTGAAAACAATGCTGTATTACCTTCCAAATCTAAGCTATTCTTGCTTTGTTGGTTAAGGTTCTATGGACAATAACACTTAGTTATTTTAATTTTTCAGAAACATGGGAAAAATTAGCAAAACAAGATCTAAGCTTATGGTTAAGAATGACAAATACAGTTCAGTTTTCTTGTGAAGGCACAAGACTTGGATTTAATCGAAGAGCGAGCCACTAAAGAAAAAAAAAGAATTCCATTAAATTACAGAAAAAGTTTTGAACAATGAAGTTTCAACAATGTCTTTCAATCCATTCTAAAGGATTTGAATCTGAGAAGAAGATGCACATAATATATTTGTGTTCATTTTTGAACCCTTTGAACATGACTTGTACAAAAAGTTTCTTTAACTGTAACCAGCAACTCACATTTCATTTTCTTCTAGTACTCTTTTCACTAATTCTCTTCTCCTTTTTCTTTTTGTTATTGTGATGAGTAGAATATTGCTTCTTATCATGCTTGCGCCGAGAAGCCTCTTGACTGATCATATCACGGTGAGATCGAACATTGTGATGATGAGTAGGGCCAGATGATGCATCAGAAGCCATTGAATCATCGCTACCGGCGTCATCTTCATCCTTTTCAGAGTCGGTGGGGTATGTAACAAGAAGCTTCTTCCTCTCACTACCATTATTGCTTGTGCTGCGATCAGCCTCATCTTCCTGCACTGGGGAGTCAATGTACATTGTCCACCCGGATTCACTGCTGCTACATCCTTCTGTACTCATTATCGGTACAAGTGAGGTAAGAATGAAGGAGGAGGGAGCAGTCTATTAAGACTTGAAGGTATCTTAAGGACTCAAAAATTTCATGGAAGATAGAATGAAGCTCCAATTTAAAGAAGTTAAAAAAGGGAGGAGAAAAAAGGAAAACAAATTTGACATAAGAAAACAAAAGGGTTGTTGCACTCCATAAAAAGAATATTAAAGTTGTTTTTACTTTTGTCATTGTCGAACTTAAGTGAAGAAGCGGCTTTTTTGTGCTGAATACAGAAGAGCTGATCAGTACTATACAACTGGAGAAAAAACTAAAACTACCCCCATGTTCTTTCATAAGTTATAGAGCAGAGCAGGGCCTATTATTTTCACTATCTACAAATTATTTTCCCAAATAGTTCTGTCTTGTAACTGGCATACATGCCAGCCCATTCCCTGAAAATGGAACAATATATAAGACCCATCTCCAAAACTCTGCTCTACACCATGCTTCCCCATCTCATATTTCATCCTTCATATACATCTATTCCTGTTTTTCTCAACAAAAAAAGCAGAAAACTCAAATGGGGTTTGGAGGTTATACATCCTTATCATCAAATATCTCAATGCCTTTTTTTTTTTTTTTTGGTTATTTTGTTGTCTATGTATTCAGAAAGTTGGCCATTGTCATTTAGCTATTGGAGCTATATCCACAATAATCAAAGTCAAAAGAAAATATCCTAGTATCATTACTCGATTTTCAAAGAGAGAATGCTGATGAACTGTGCATATATATGAATATTAAATAGGGTAAAGTTGTTCATGCAATACTTAGTTTTTATCTCAATAGCTTATATAAATGCATTATTAGTTTATTTGTTTTGGCTACTTTGATTGAGAAGTGAAGAAGCAGACAAGGGAATAATATGGGACATATGTAGTGGGTAAGGCTTGAACACCTCAAACACAATCTAGGCTGTTCTCCACTTGAATGTTTTTGTATTCAAATTTCAAATAGTCAATACGTAAAGCATTCAACCAACTCCTTGTACTTTTTTCTTTTTAATTTTTTTAAAAAAAATTTTTCTTCATGCTAATCATTATTGAGATTGCAACTTGAACATCATTTTTGAGTGTCATAATACAATTTGACACATATATATATATATATATATATAAATTCTTAACTCAATAATTTTTTTTTCTTTGATATTTTTTTTATCTATTAGATTATGATCAAACAATTATTATAATTTTTTATTATAAAAATGTACATAATTAATTTTAATTGGACGGAAAAATAATATTTATAAATAAATAAATTAATTAATTAATACCTACCGGATTAATGCCCTATATATGTTAAACATGCAAATCTTCGGTTATAAATTCGTAGCAAAACATCCATAGAAGATATTGATTTCATCAGCCATTAAGTTTACATTTTTCTTTCATCATTTTTCTTTCATCTTTTTCTCCCCAAATATGTAGGAAGATTTATTAAATGGGACAAATTAAAGATTTCCCTTCCGGAAAAAAATAAAGAACGAAAAAAAAAAATGAATCAACTAGCCTTAAATTAGCCACCACATAGCCAACTGAAGCTAGCTCAGTTGGTCAAAAATTTGAGAGATGTGTGTGTGAATTTGAGGGGATCATGGGTTCAAACCTTGATATAGTGTGTGTATTATTTTCTTTTAAATTTGTAATAAGTGGTGGTCATTAGTTAAACCCCATTTAAAAAAAAAAATTGAAAAAAAATTGGCCACCACATTAGGTGATCCTGGTTGTTCCCCACTCGAATATCTCTTCTCTGACTACATGAATATATTTGCTTATGGTTTTGTTAGGGATTTTTCCACAAAAACCCTTGTTTTCTCTTTTAATATAAGGTAATCTTGACTTGCCTTGCCAACCGGATCTACTTGAAAATTACGTCTAACACGTTTTTCAGTGAGTCTTGTGATATGATCTTTTAAGCTGGAAATGAGCTGTATGAGAATTACTAGCTAGTAGTGGAATTGTGCACAGGTGAAGTTATTATGGTACACAATACAAACACGTTATGCTTTTTCTTGGTTTGGATGTGTGATCAATTAGCTGGTATGCCAAACCAAAAAAATTCTTAATTATTTGTATATATATTTTTTTTGAAAAAAAAGGGTTATCATTTGTTTATTTACAAGTAAAAAAGCACACTTGACGATTAGTATATACAACTGATTTATGATTATGATAAGAAATTAATTTGTTAAAAAAGCAAGATAGAGTATTTTGCATGTATCTATGCATTTACACCCCCCCTCTTTTTTTGGGAGGCATTTGTATATGTAGTTATGGGGCTTCTTTCAAAAGTACCAAAAAGCGAAAAATGAGCCAAATTTTTTGAAAAATATCGGATTGATTTAAGAAAAATATCATTTTCAAAACTTTTTAAGAAAAATATCACTTTTAATAAATATTTATAAAAATATCATTTTTAAATTTGAGATTAGTATTTTTCAATAGTACTCGAGATAACTAATTGGATTACTCGGGTAACTAATTTCGTTGCTTGAACTGTATCATCAACTCATAAAAAATGGTATTTTCTAAATACTTTTAAATGTGATATTTTTCTAATTAAATTTTAAGATTTTTAAAGAATTTCAAAATCTGAGATTTTTCAATTTGTTTTGAAAAATTACCATATAAAATCAAATTTTGTGGATGCAAAAAAAAAAAGAAGCGAAGAGAACTATAAATAATTAAGATTCGGTACCTTTTATTGGTAAAATATATCAGATTTTTAACATTATTTTTTTTTATTTTACGGTGTTAAGTTGGGTAACCATTGAGTCACGTGTTACATAGTTATCTAGCAGAATGACTTGATGCTCTTATATATATTAATATATGGTGGTGATCATACTAATCGCGTAATAGTCGCTTTCCAAATACCAAGTGACCATTTGGGTTTGGCTACTGCTTACTGGTTGACCACGAGGCACTCTTAAAAAAAATTAAAAATTTATGATTTTTCAGTTTTCCAGTCCTTTCTGCGGTACTCCCCTAAATTTCCATAAAAGAGTGATGTCCAAGTCCAAGAGTATGGGTTGGGTTGACACCGGATGGAGCTTCCTGTAAACCACGTGTAAGTCCAAAGTCGTGTCAAATGTGAAACTAATAAGCCCAATCAACAGACTGGGCCTAATTTGATCAAATTTGAACGGCAAAATAGAACAATGGCCGAATGTCTGGGCGTATTTAACGTAAATGTCCGTTTATCAGATTTTAACGAAATGACTGATATATTAGTGTTTATACCAAATATAAAATCTGATGTACCAAATATAAAAACTAATATACTTATTCCATAAATTAAACTAAAGTCAGTATATAAATAAAGATACTAAGTGTAAATATATATATATATATATATATATATATATATATATATATATACTCGGTTATTTAACTATAAAAGATAAAAATGGACATTTTAAAAAATTGTGTAAAAGAACGAAACGCACTCTAATTTCTCAAATTTTTGAAAATTAAACCACAACTAACTCTCTTCTTCTTATATATTCTCTGAAATCGTTTTCGTATCAAAGTTCTAGAATTCAATTATTTCGTTTTTTAAATGAATTTGTTCCCCTGCATTTTCTTTTCTTTCTATGCAAAATATATACTTCCATTTCAGTTATTGAAATAATGATTTGGCTACTTGGTCTAAATTTGCAGGAGACCACCATTTAAGCCATATGAGGTAATCGCGTACATTATTTCTTTTTTCTTTTTGAGAATATATATATATATATATATATACACACACATTTAGGGAAACTGCATACATATATGATATATGATAGCACTATTTTTTTATTTTTTTCTTAATTTGGAAGTTTTATATCAAAATAACCGAATTTTGGGACCAATTTAATAAATATCGGTTTTTAAATGTTATAGCAAAATGTTCGGCATATGTATTTATATACTAAATGTAAAATATTAAATATATCAAATATAAAAATTTATATACTTAGTACATTAACTAAAATTAATATTTAAGTATATCTATCAAGTATAAAAATATATATTTGAATATATTTAGCTGTAAAATTTTAAAAATAATTATTTACTTTATCAAATTAAAAATATTAGTTATTTATCTGAATTTCTCTTTATTTTAAATTGACCAGCTTTTTTCCTCACTGAATTTGAATATATAACCGATAAATGCTCTTCAAAAAACTTTAGACTGAATTATAACTATCCAAAAAAGAAATAATCACAAAAAAAAAAGTGTTGAACCAATAAGAATCATCACATTGTGAAGAAGCAACAGCTGTTTAATATATGTCTTCTTGGAATCTTTGTAGGAACATACGGTGAATTGGTCCATCAACAATTATTGGAAAATTAAGTGAAATTCAGTTTTGAAATACATTATTATTGCCTTATTGGAAGGCGACGATACAAAAATATCCATGTAAATGCTCAGCCGCAAAGAACAATTGATATTTGATAATAATACTAATAATTAAAAGTTACAAAATGGATCCTTTGTTGAACCTATATATATATATACATAGGCTACCTTATTTGAATTATCATTTGTGAGTTCTATAATTAGTGCAAACTTTAATATTTTTCCTTTCGTTTTTTTTTAAAATTTATTTAGTACTTACATAATTGGAGGTAACTCTCTAATTTCTCGAACTCTACGTCGAATTTAAAATTAAGGTGTTTAGTAAAATTAGGTAATTCTACTTACATCTAACCCCTAAATTAAAGTTCTACGATTCAATCTCACATTTTGACTTTATCAATTTAAGATAACAACCCTGCCCCTCTACATGTCCGGGAACTGTTCAATTGTTGGAATATCCTTGGCATATTATGACCAAGATATAGAGAATTTTGTACTAAGAGCTAAGGGGCTTTGAAAATAGCCGATAGGGCTCCCTAAATGCGCCCCCATTACTCACAGTACCCCCTAAGACTCAAAGAGACAATACTTTAACGTAAAAAGCTATTCAACTTGACTATCATTATCCCAATTTGCATTCCCAAGCCGCCGCGTCCGTCCACTTAAATCTATATTCAATTACAAAAAAGTACTTGTAGTGGGCAACTCAACCTTTTTTTTTTGGTTAAAATGCTTTCAGTGAAAGCTATGAAAATAGCCTGTGGCTAATAAAGCTTTGCCTGTTTTGTTACCTTAAGTTTTTTATTTTATTTTATTTTTTTTAAAAAAGGGTGGCATCAGTTGGCAAATAGACGGGTACTCTTCTCACGTTAGTCACATGATCCCCAAGATGCCCTATGTTGTCCAATGACTATATGACACTCACGATTCAAGGTTGATTTACCACAATTTTGCAAGTTATTTATTTATTTATTTTGAACTCTTTAATGTCATTCCATTTTGCGTCCAAGTGCATCATGGAAGCAATTGAAAACCGAAAACGAATTATGAGGTTAATTAATAAGGAATTCCTTCCATCCAATGGTGTATAATAATAATATATATATAGCTTCATTATTCTGTAAATTTTTTTACTTATCATTAAGAGATAAGATTATGCGACGCCTAGGTTTAAAATTATGAGAAGCATCAGCCTCTTATTCCCTGAAGTAATTTGTTTAATGCTTTAATCTATTCTCATTTTTTTTTTCCATTCTCTCTCTCACCAAAAACCTTTTGTATACCCTCCTCCACTCGTATGAAAAAAAAAGGGGAAAAGAATATGATGTTATTTCGTCCAATATAATACGTCAAATATGGTATATTTATAATGCAGCTCTACGCTTTATGTATTATAACTTAATGACTATAATATCTAGACAAAACAAAATGGCTCAATTAATTCCCTAATTTACCGAAAAATAAGGCAACAGCTATCGATATTTGACGGAAACTATTATGATTCTGCTCATTAAGTCATAACCAAGAATCCGAAGATATTAAAAAGTATAAACCAAATTGCAGACGATATACATGCAAATAAACACTCATATGTATGTAAATATATCTATTTACACGGAAACATATATATATATATATATATATTGAGAGAGAGAATTAAAGAAGATTTTTCTGGCCTTCAAATCTTGATTCCTCGGAACATTAACAAACGTACTACTCATTAGTCACTATTTACAATATTCTCGCTGACACAAAAGTGATAAGAATAAGAACAAGCAAAAATGAAAAAGATAAAAAACAAAGCAACAGATATAGAGAAAGTGATCATCTAATTAACTAAAAGTCTCTCTCATTTTCTAATATGACCAAAATTTCATAATTATTATTTTTTTCTGGTAACTAACTATTCTCTAATCAGAACATTCGTACGTACGTATCTAAGATTAATCAGACATGGGCTTCGTTATTATCTCATGATCATCATGGTCATTAGTGGTAGCAGTACTCGTACTCGTACTAGAGCAAGAGCATGAACAAGCCTGGGGGAGCGCTACAACTGCGGGCTTGGCAAAGTACGTGGGTCTATCGTCTCCGGCCATTATGACAACGATCTTGGGCCCATCATCATGATCAACGGCCTTCGTGGGCTTATCTTCATGATCATGTTGATGATCATGATCTGTACGGCCTTCATGGGAAGAATAGCGTTTGCGATATGAGCAGATGAGGAGAACCAAGGCTACACTGATGAGTAACAACATCAAAGCAAGGCTGCCGAAGAGGTACGGTGTTGGAGACTTCCATACATTTGTTGTCGTTTTAGTGCCTGATGATGTCGTTTCGTGCTCTCCAACCCTTAAATCTCTCATTCTTATAAATATGTATAAATTTTTGGTTTTATCTATGTGGTGATGTGTTTCTTTTCTTTCTTTCTTTTTTTTTTTGGGAGGGGGTGGTGGTTGATATGAAACTGAAGGTTGATGAGTAAGAATTTATAGTGGAAAAATTTGATGATGAGGATGGTGAATTAACTTGTTAATGACGTTAATGTCCTCGAGGAGGGGCTTGAGAGGAAGATTCTTTTGTGCTCTTTTGTTGGATGCCTAAATACTTCCCTCATGATATCAAAAGTGGCTTTTGTTGAAATAAAATAAATAAATTGGGACATTTAAAAATTAAAAAGTGGGCATTTAAAAAAAATAGTGGGCTCTTTCCTGTACAACTTAATGAAGTCATTGTTGATTCAGGGGCCAATCCCAATACCTCTCATGTCAAATTATATTCATATATATATATATATATATTAAGGGCTACAAAAGAGTTGCTTTCATAATTTTCTCATTTCTTTATTATATTTAAACTTTATGAAGAAATTTGAGGGAAAAAAAAAAACCAAAAGAAACCTTATATGTTGTATGTAGTAAGTGATGATACTGATCTTTCAGGCTTATCTGGACAGATCTATGCGCCTAGTAGACGCCCCCCTGGAATTTTCTAAAAAGATTTTATAAGGTGTAACAATCTATTATTCTATAAATAAATTTATATCAGAAAACACCTGTATTCTGTATTAATGCACCATGCAGGGGCCCATTAGAGGTTTACCATTTATAAAGAATTTTAACCTCATTTTATTTTCTTATTAGTTTCATAATCCTCTTAGCCATATAGCTGTTCCTTCCATATGTATTGTTTGTTTGAGATTAATTATATTTATATATGAAAGTAGCAGCTAGATGTTCCTGTCAACATATATATTTGCTATAGTGGCTAGCTAGCAAGCACACTTTCATGGTTGCTTCCGCTGTGTCTGTCTCATGTGATTATTTGGATTAGGGATTTTCAATAGAGAGGGATGAACTATTTTATCCATCCCATCTCCGCATTTATTTAGTGTACCAAAATGGGGGTTTCTCGGTCCACACCATCATCTTATTTAGCATAAACAACTTAAATGGACCAACTATTTGTAATCTAGATTTCCATTTTAAAATCCCAATTTTTTTTAAAAAAATTATTATGAAATTTATATATAAATTGATCTAATTAGAATTCGAACTCCTTCTTTTCCATACACTCACGCATATTTATAAGAATTTTAGACCAATTGAATTAACCTTACTATAAAGTTCCAATTAATTTCACATAAAATCCCATACTTTTTTCAAAATTTTGTAATTATATTAAAAATAACTAATTTTTTTTAATCTATCATATTACACAAATATCATATTACACTAATTTTTTTTGGAGGGAAACATATATGTCATACATAATAACACACTAGGTTTTTAAGACGGAATTTTGCGTTGATGTAATATACTAATATGCGTGTGTGGCAGGGTATGCGTGTTAATATTTCTATCCCTTTTATAAGGCGTGTATTTAAGAGCGAAGTTGCAAATTGGAATTGCGACGGATTTCAAATAACTTTGTGAACATGTTGGTGTGAACGTCTCTTTTTAAGGCATGTATTTCAGAGTGAAAATTCAAATTGGAATTCACCTCCAAAAAAAAATGACAAATTGGAATTGCTTTGGAAATTCAATTATGACTTTCTTAACTCGTATAATGTGCATGATAACTTATTCTTTCTTTCCTTTCCTTCTTTTTTTCAAAAAAAAATAATAATAAATAATGTTAGTTTTGATACTAACAAATCAGTGAATGAGGGTGACACACTCATGAGTTACGTACATTTCAAAATTTTCTTCGAACTTATAGAGGGGAATACTAAGTTTTGCATCCATACAACTGATTAAGTGATAAGTGAGAAGTGTTTTTCTATTATTTTGGGATGAGGTCCACGTGTATTTCACGATGAGATTATCAAAGAGTCAAAGTTAAATATTGAGTTATACTAAATTTATGCTTAGAGATGCAACTTATTGGTTTTCAAAATGTCAAAATTGTTTTTTTTTTTTATTTTTTTAATTAAAATTGAGACTTAATTAATGACTTCTATTTATTACAAATTAAAAAAAAATATTTATTATTATTCAATCCGCATCTATCCTATTAAGGATAATAG
>JXTB01000153.1:557073-612487 GCA_002914805.1 Parasponia andersonii | reverse complement strand
AAATCACATTATGCAAATAATTTCCCATGGTTCTTTATTATTGAAAAAAAAATACTTTAAGTAATGTTTTAGTGAGGCTTCCTTTGAGCTTTATAACTTTGAAATATCGCACTCTGACAATTTTATTAAAAATAATTTTAAAAAATATTTTAACGATAAGAAGAACCTATAAAAGAGTTTAGAAAATATTAGAGTGTCAAGTTTTTTTTTTTTTTTTTAGAGCCTCACCCAACTTGTCAAGCATATTAATCTATGGCTCGTATATATTTGAAAATCCAAATTTCTTAAATCGAACAATTTAGATTTTTAATTTCAAAAAAGATATCATGCATCATTTTGCACTACCTAAATCTCTCCGATGCTTAGGTATTCAAAACCAAAATATTTTTATTTAAAAACTCAAATAAAATGTCACTCCAAGTCTCCAATATTAGGAGTTCCTAACACTCAGGATATAAAATCAATTTAACCACACAAGTGCTTAATTATCCAATTGAGACAAATAATACAAAGTTAATTCCACTTAACTTACTTACCCAACAAACAAGATATTTATGGCATACCAAAGTTTTAACAATTCAATAATTACTAAAATTATACATAGCTCAAATAAACAAGCCACATATACATAATGAAAAACTTAGAAGGATAACTAAACCCTTTCAGTAAGACAAATAAGGTCATGACAACAAGATTTCATAAAGCTTTCAAATAAGTTTTCAAAATATGAAAATTTTCAATTTATGTAAGATTCCAAATAAATCAGCATAACAAATTTTTCTTAGTAAAATTCTTGTAACAAGATATCATACATTTGACTTTTAGGAATATATGCACAAATTTTCAAAAATTTATATGCATACTTCACTAAATCACACTAATGATTTCTTTTTAAAAATTCAAACTTTTTGCCAAAAGTTACCATATAATTTTTGCCATAAACATTTTGTGTTTATTTTCAAGTCGATTTGTAAATTTATTATCGAAAGCTTTCTTTAGATTCAAAATCATGTGACAAGTAGAAACTCGAAAATTTTAGCAAGAGTATCTACTATATTCAAAACTAGGAAAAATACTTAGGAACTTTATTTCTAAATTAGCACCACTAAATGTGTAATGAGACCTTACTAGTACCACAACTAGTTTTTAAGTAAAGTAATTATTTAAATTTTATATTCCTGGCTATTTCACAAATATTAAATTCAAGTGGTATTATTAATTTTTAAAATCATATATTCCTTGAAAAATATAAATTACATACACCCAACTATTTTTCAAAATTAAGATGTATATGGTTTTTTTGAAAATAAAAATGATATATTGGTCGAATGTAAACGTCTACCTCATGCAGAACTAATTTTTATTAACTTGAAATTTTCCAAAGTTTCAAGACCAATTAATCAAGCTTATATCTAATCAAATTTAAATTTTACGAAAATGTCTACATTTAAGGGCTACATAAATAAATTTGACAAAATTAGTACAATGCAACGTTCATGTAAACATAACATATCATATCAATTTATTAATCAATTAGAGTCTACTAATTCAAGATTTTTCTTACAAAAATTAAACTTGGTAAGACTAGAAAAGAACATTTTTTTTTTTACCAAGTTCATATTATTAAATCATCTCATGAATATAAACTAGCATGTCATGTCCAATAATAAGTCCAACTGACGTATAATAGAAAGTTATAAAAATATACTACCAGATACTCAAACTGGTTAGGCACACACAAATAATTTCTAAGAAATTCAAATTATAACATCACAAGCACAAATGATGTCAAGTTATGACAAAACAAGACATAAGACACTGAATTGCTATTTTAGAACCTACGAGGTTCGTATAGCTTATCACAGTAATGGACATAGGAGTACAAGAATAAATGTCCATTTGAATTTAGGAATTTCGATAAGAGTAGATTTTACTAGTCTCGTGTCATCCCCGACACTTCTGAGACAATAATTTCAAGGGATATAACCATCCCAAGGATACCAGAGTTCCACTTTAAGGAGGTAAACGAAGGACTTAGAACGAATAAGAGCAAAGTCAACATATTTAGCCAATTCCTAAGTGATGTATGAGGTATTTGTCAAACACTTTTCAAAATTCTTTTTAAACATCAAACTATCACAGGCAAGATCCCAGACGGATCTGAAGCCTGAAGCTCTGATACCAAAACTGTCACGACCGAAAATCCAAGGCCATGACTTTTAGTAAATTTAANCTTATATCTAATCAAATTTAAATTTTACGAAAATGTCTACATTTAAGGGCTACATAAATAAATTTGACAAAATTAGTACAATGCAACGTTCATGTAAACATAACATATCATATCAATTTATTAATCAATTAGAGTCTACTAATTCAAGATTTTTCTTACAAAAATTAAACTTGGTAAGACTAGAAAAGAACATTTTTTTTTACCAAGTTCATATTATTAAATCATCTCATGAATATAAACTAGCATGTCATGTCCAATAACAAGTCCAACTGACGTATAATAGAAAGTTACAAAAATATACTACCAGATACTCAAACTCGTTAGGCACACACAAATAATTTCTAAGAAATTCAAATTATAACATCACAAGCACAAATGATGTCAAGTTATGACAAAACAAGACATAAGACACTGAATTGCTATTTTAGAACCTACGAGGTTCGTATAGCTTATCACAGTAATGGACATAGGAGTACAAGAATAAATGTCCATTTGAATTTAGGAATTTCGATAAGAGTAGATTTTACTAGTCTCGTGTCATCCCCGACACTTCTGAGACAATAATTTCAAGGGATATAACCATCCCAAGGATACCAGAGTTCCACTTTAAGGAGGTAAACGAAGGACTTAGAACGAATAAGAGCAAAGTCAACATATTTAGCCAATTCCTAAGTGATGTATGAGGTATTTGTCAAACACTTTTCAAAATTCTTTTTAAACATCAAACTATCACAGGCAAGATCCCAGACGGATCTGAAGCCTGAAGCTCTGATACCAAAACTGTCACGACCGAAAATCCAAGGCCATGACTTTTAGTAAATTTAAATAAAAACAGTGATAAATAGAAATTTCCAAAATTTTCAGAAAAAGTCGAGTATTTAAAATTTAAGTTTTAGTCCTCAAGAGTAAGTAAATTTTAATATTGGACTACTCAAGAGTAAGTAAATTTTAATATTGGACTAACTCGAGAAATTATAGCATTATCTACTAGTTTTAAATTTCTAAGTATTTTTAATTTTAAATTTAGAGAATTGATAAATAATAAATTATAGAAACTTTTTATTTAAATCATTAAGTTTAATGAAAGTGTTCAATTTAAAACCATAGGCCCATAGTTAAAATAATTTTCATAAAATCATTTCTATGCCTAAGTACTCGATTAAATATCGAAATCATCATCATACATCCACTCAGTAAATATATTACTAATGGCTAAATAAACTTGACTTAGAAAAGGGAAAAATGATACAGAGTACGAACCAACCAATAAAGAGTACTGAAACTGCAAGCATATGCCAAACATGCTTGCCAAGCTACACGAATATCTATCATAGAATAATTTGACACCTGAAAGGGGAAGGAAATAAAGGGGTGAGCACGTGAATGCTCAGTAGAAAACTCAATTACCTTTTTAGGAAAAATCTTTTTAGTAATTCTCAATACAATTACATGGTTAGGAGTTCTGGAAAGCATTTTAATAAATATGGAGCATTCGAAATATATATAGAAAATCATGCTCAAACCAAAACTATATATATCCAGGTTAAAATAGATAGTAAACCATAATAAAATAAGCATAGTGCACATCACATGAGTTCTCATCCTCTCATCACAACTAGAGCAACTTATATTACATGTATTGAGTGTTCTCTGCCTAACATCTATCTCTGAAAACCAGAGGGACACCCATGTGTCAACTCCTATCGAACCGGAGGGGCACCGAATGCCTACGCTATCGAATGGAGATAGTCAGAAATCAAATCCCGCGCGGGTTTACGAGCTCTTACTGAAGACGGGTGTACTAGTCTGCCTACTACAACACCGTGATGTCTAAGACGACTCTCATACATGATCATATGAAATGCGCAATATATAGAGTCTTAAATAACCATGCAGTGGTTTAACATTCTAGACATGTTCTGATTTTTAATTAAAATCTATTTGTACTTTAAAATCCAAAAGTACAGTTTCTATGGTTTTACCAAAATCTAAGTATAAAAACTTGTATAAAATCATATTTTAAAATATCTAGAGAAGTCTACAATATTTCACAAATTCATAGTTTATTATAATAACTATTCAAATAATTCAATTTAATAAAATCACGAAATTTCATTTTTTTCAGAATAAATTCTAATTTTAATGAAAATAATAGAAAACAAGGAAATTGAATCCCCTACCTCAATTGAGTATTCAAATAGTGCTACGAAGCTATGGAGAAATTTTGGTATCATTTGGGTATCGTTTGGAAGGTCGAGCATCGTTTTAGAGCCTTTGATCAATAGGTTTGAAAACTCAATTTTCAATCGGAGCTTCAGATCGTTAAACGGACCTCACTACTGAATTCAGAGCACCCAAAAATGCTAGGTTACATATATAGTTCAACTGATTCGGGCACTGGCCGAACCCAGGCCCACGACACGCAAAACGAGACGATCTAGGCCGTTAGATTTAGATTTTCTTGCCCATTACCAAATATAGACAATATATATATCAAAATTTTTATTTTCACGAATACATCACCAATATGAGGTTTATTTTACGATCTAACAGTCGGATTGAAAAATTTAAATATAAAACGAAAATAGCTCAAAATTAACAAAAATGACAAAATTCAACCTAGGCAATATTGAGTCAAGATATATATACCATATTGAAGATCGTGACGAGACGAGTCAAACTCGACCAGTTTCATGGCGAAACATCATCTGAATCGGCACCGGCGAGCTTCAGAAGCCGCAGTGTTTTTCAGCTATTTATGGCGAACGGCGAGCTTTCAGGCGGCGGGACCTGGGGTGTGGTGATCGTCCGGAGCTGGGCTCTCTTCGTCGGCTGATAGCAGTCCTCGTCGATGTTAGGAAAAGCTTCGTCAGAGAATCGTCGGAAATCGGATTTTTTGGCCGGTAAATCGCGGGAGAGGAGTGAGAAGGAGCTAAAGGAAAATGATGCAGGCCACGTATCTGCTCTTAAATGGGCAGTGCAATTTTTTTTAAAATTACACATAAGTCCCTAATTTTAAAATTTTATTTCAAAATAGTCCTTCAGTTTTACAAATTAGTCCCTCTATCAAAATTTCTTCCCAGTTAACCCAAAATTTGAATTTTTAATTAAATTTATATATTTATATATATTTTCAAAAGACTAAAATACCCTTCCAAAATTTAAGGGGTTTTACAAATTTGGTGAAAAATCTACGTACAATGCGGATTTATAAAGGGTTAATTACAGTTTATACCTTATATTTTGATTGTTTTGTAAAATTTCTACGTTGTATTTTAATTATTATCAACATTATCTTTTTATCGAAAGCCGACTAATGAATAATTTACCGAAATTTATTTGTACAATTTAATATATATTTAAAAATAATTTTACATTTATAATTGAATGAGGAGAGGAAGGAATGAGTTGAGGGAGATGACGACCTTTTTTTTTATGGATTGCTAAATTTTTTTTTATTCAAGTTTGTAAGTTGTAATTTAGTATTAATGTCTCAATATATATGTATAAAGACTAAAGGAGTGTTTTAGTAAATTTATATGTCAAAATTAGTGTTTGACTCGGACAATATAGATATGGAATAATTTAGGTATAAAGGAGCTATATTTGTACCGACAATTATTAAGTACCTCTAAAATAAATAAAATGATAAGTCAAGAAAGAAAAGCAAAAGCCATGTTAAAAACACCTCAAATACTAGCTAACTTTCTTCGTTGTAAATTCATGAACTAAAATAAATTATCGATTTCAATTTTTAGAATGAAAATAGTGAATCATTAATTGAACAAACAAAAAACCTATGAGACAAACAAATAGTTAACAGGATAAAATAAAACATAAGATATTGGGAAAAAAATTAAAAAATAAAACAAAACAAATGGAATATAAAGCAAAGAAATTTCACTTCTTTTGTTTTAATTTAAACTTAATAAGATTATTGAAAAATTAGAATCGGATGAGATGAATCATGCATATATTTTTAAAATTATAGGGCGAAAAATAGAAAGGAATTTTGAATAAGACATTTCTGCAAATTTTTTTTTTTAAAAAGAGTTAAAAATGTGGTGCCTTTTTTCTTTTCTTTCTTAAATTGTCTTTGTTAGTAATTTTATTGAATAACAAGGTGTCTTTATGCGAAGCTGGAAGGTATATATAATCCCCCATTAAACAAATAGTCAAATTATAATGAATAAAAATGTAACAAAGCCATATATGAATAACAAAAATAAGGTTGGGGACATTTATTATTTTTCACCAAGTAAGTAAATTAAATAGTGTTGAATGATTCTTAAAATTTTAATCACATCTTATCTCGGTGACAAAGTGGGATTTCTTTGAAAATCATATTAAACCATTTGATATCAAATTTTTAGTATAAGAAATGAATATTCGTAGCATTTTCTTGAAAAAAAAAAAACGTAAATAAACTGTATATAATCTAGTTGCAAATTCTTCTTTATCTTATATTTAATTTATTTGATTGTTCGGCAATAAATTGGTATTCAACTAATTACCATGTTAAGCCATAAATTTCATGATCATTTTTCGGTGCTTCATGTCTTTTCACTTTACAAGCAAGATATATATATCTTGGTATACAAGAAAACAATACTAGATGGTTTTTGACACTGGATTACAGCCAATCTGCCATTAATGGCTTAGCTTTGGGTAAAATGTGGTATTATCTCTTTCTTGATGATAAAGTATATCCATTAATTAGATAAACATAAATAGATGTGGCTCGAGTAATTTTGACGACAGAAATTTGAAAATATATTGGTTTTTGATGTGACGCTGTAGGACTTATATAGTAATTCATTTAATTATTACATTTTCTGATTTATTCAGCCACAAAAAATAAAAGATAAAATTTCCCTTTAATTTGTAATATTATAGTAATCGAAGGGTAGTTAATGTTTTTCATAATTAAGAGATAAATACAAGTGAAATGATAGAATTTATTGGTAAATACATAAATAATATTAATCCTTCTGAACTCATTCACAAGCAATAAAAAGGAAAATAGTTGTTAGATATCACAAAAAGGGAAAGATTTTACTCAACAGTCAACAAATAATGTCTCCCACCAAGGAATATGATTTTGGACCGTTGTACTCACATTCCTGTTTCAATGTACTCCTACACTAAAAAGAAAGATTTGTTGTTTTTTTTTTTATTTGTTTTTCTTTTAGGGTTAGTGATTCTTCCCCTAGTAGTAGTCTAGTAGATAAACTTGTAATATTAAAAGCTTTTCACTCAGCAAAGCTTATGATTGTGTGGAATGGAGATTTCTTAATGTGGTCACGAAGAAATTAGGATTCAGTGAGGAGTGGAGGAAGTTGATTCAGAATTGTATCTCTACATCGTCTTTCTCCTTCTTGATTAATGGCATTCCAACCAGGATAGTAATTTCCTCTAGGGAACTACGTCAGGAGTGCTCACTCTCTCAGTACATATTCCTTTTGTGTGAAAAAGATCTATCCAATTTAATCAGTATTGCACAATAGAGAGGTGTTATCATGGGGAATGCTTGTTCTAAAGGTAGGCTTCAGATTAACCATCTTTTTTTCGCTGATGATAGCGTGGTGTTCTGTAAAGCAAAAAAAGAAGAAGTTGCAGCTGTCAAGAACATTCTAGAAATTTATGAAACTGCCTTGGGACAAGTTGTAAACTTTCAGAAATCTACCATCTCCTTCAGTCCTAATACAAAGGATGAAGATCGAAGTATTATCCTTGGCACTTTGGGTTTAGAAATTGCCTCTACCCACTCAAAATACCTGGGATTGCCTTTGATGATTGGAAGAAATAAAAAAGAAGCATTTTAAAATAAAAGAACGGGTCTGGCAGAAGTTTCAACAATAAATATGTAAACTTTTTTCAATGGGAAGGAAGGAGATTTTGATAAAAGCGATGATCTTAGAGATTCCCACTTATACTATAGGAGTCTTCCGAATCCCATCAACTCATTGTCATGAGATTCATCTCTTATTGCTTGCTTTTGGTGGAGCGGTGACGAGTAGTCAAAAAAGATCCATTGTTGGAGATGGGAGAAACTCTGCATGGCTAAAAAGGATGGAGGTATAGGGTTTAGAGATTTTAAAGCTTTCAATCAAGCGTTATTAGCTAAGCAAGGGAGGTATCTACTTCAATATCCTAATTCTCTTTTCAGTTGAGCGCTCAAGATTAAGTACTTTCCAAATGCTTCTTTCTTAGAAGCTTCTCTTGGGTCTGCCCTTTCTTTTACTTGGAGAAGTATCATTTGGGGTAAAGAAGCTCTAAAACTAGGAATTTGAGCTCGTGTGGGCAATGGTCACAACATTAGATTTTTTTGGAGATTCTTGGCTACTTCGCCCTCATTTCTTTCAGCGTATCACCATAGCAAATGAGGTTAGTCAAAATTAGTCTGTTGCTAATATTATCCTTCCTCATTCTTATCGATGGAATGATGATTTGATTAATAATATTTTCTGGGAAGTTGATTGTCCTGATATTCTACGTATTCCTCTTATAAGAGAGCTATGTAAAGATTCTTGGTTTCGACATTATGACTCAAAAGAGATTTATAATGTTAAATCAGGCTATCGGGTCATTATGGAGAGAAGGAAAGAGGTGTGATCGTCATGTGATAGCAAGGATAAAATTTGGTAGTCCTTTATTTGGAGTCTTAATATCCCAAATAAAACAAAAATTTCCTTTGGAGGTATTATTACAATATCTTTGCAGTATTATACAATTTAGCAAAACGAAGTATATCTACAGTTCTTCTTTGTCTCAGGTGTAAAAACATGACAGAAACGCCATTTAATGCACTCTTTTCTTGTAAGGATATGGAAGCTTGTTGGTTCTTTAGCCCTTGGTGAAAATTGATTAAGGAACATCAAGGAGATGATTTTCGACTTTTCTTCATTTCTTAGCGGAAAAAAATTCAAAGAAAAAATTCAAATCCCTTGCCACTCTCCTTCGATATTCTTAGTGAGAATGTAACAAGATTGCTTATGGAGCCTGTTCGAACCCCCTGTCAACAGTGGTCGATTTTGCAGGTTCTTCTCTTTTTGAGTTCCAACAAGCAGCATTTCGTATTGATCCGACTGTTAAGCCTCCTAGTCCTTCTTGCTAGCACTGGGCTACTCCTAATATTAATTGCTTGAAGCTTAATGTTGATGCTGCAATTGCGGAGGACCATGGATGGATAGGCATAACGGCTGTTGTCTGAGACTTGACAGGTTGAGTCCTTGCAGCCTGCTGCAGAAAACTAAAGGGGTTATTTGATTTTTATACTGCTAAACTTTTAGTTATGAGGAAAAGTCTCTATTTTGTCATTAACTCGGAGTTCATTATCGTTGTCCTGGAAAATGACTCTCTTAACGCTATTTTAGCAGTTTAAACCAAGACTAACGATTTGTCTGTAGCCAATCTCATTATTGTAGATATTAGTTCTCTGTTGAATATTAACGGGAGTAATTCTTACAATTTTGTTCGTCGTTCTGGGAATAAAGCAGCCTGTTCACTCACTAAGCTTAGCTCTTCTGTGTTTTGGTTTGAGGAAATTCCTAATTGTATTGCCAATTTTACAGCAAATGACTTATACTTTTAATACAACTATCCTTTTCTTTCAAAAAAAAAAAAATACTTCCATTAAAAAAAAAGCTTTTCACCCTCCCAACAACAAGAATATTAATCCTATATAGTGGCAAAATAAGAAGATTGGCATATGTTAATGTGTACCCATTGTTTTCCGCAACATGTTTTTCAATTATTCTAATCTATTAGACTTTAGTCATGCTCATGCCCAGTTAATTATGAAGGACTTTCTCACTTGCGTTTTCGAGTAGTCGCGTTTTATTATTATTTCATTCAATGTTTGTCCAAAAGAGCTCATAGACCAAGCTAAAGGCGTTCACACATGAATTAAACACCCAATTTTTTTTTTAAAAAAGTAAAAACAAATAACTTAGTAGAGATTGTAGTGATAATCAAATATAGGATAATTTCTCCATTGGACTATTTAATTATTAAGAATCAAAAGAGACTAGATATATAAGACCGCAAACGGAAGCTTACTGCAGTTTTCAATTCCATTTTGAGAATCTTTATTTGGTATTAGGTTCTATTTTTGGCACTTAGGTTAAGCACATTGGCAATGAAACACTTTCATAAATAGAAAATTTCAGGGATGATCTCTGTGATTTAACAGTTATTTAAAGTTTAGAATCCTGAAACTATCTTGATTAAAACTCAACCACGTTCCATACCCAAAAAAAAAAAAAAAATGAACATAGAGATTTCACACAAAATCTGTAACAAATTCATATTTTTTTTAAAAAAAAAGATAACCAAGCACTAAAATGACTCCTAATCTAATTTTCTCTTGCGGGCTTAGCAATGATCCACACTTGGATGCCTTTTAACTTAAAAATGGTCGATTTTGTTTTTTAATATATTTTTACAATATAGAAATTTTGAAATACTTTCAACGTACCAAACCTCTAATTTCCACGTAGTCAACTTTTTTTTTTTTATCTTTAAAAATATGTCATAATTAAGTGGCTATAAGATACAAACATATCAGTCATTTGATTGATAGTCTTTGTAGACAGGCTTGGATATGTAAAATAAAGTATGATATAAATACATATTGCATATGTAACATATGGTGCTATGTCTCCCACTAAGAAAAACTGAAATGTTTTATTATTTGGACTACTTTTGAGCCTACCTAGCCATCCCTAATGGCACAATGCGCATACTTATCCATGTTATAAATAATATTCATTGCATCATAACTAAACATAGTCGTCTTTGCATCTTCAACACTGCATGCATCCACATTCTACACCGACGCATCGGCCCTACAATATTTTAGACACATTTTTCTTCACCATCTAATTAAGAGACACTCATATGTGTGTGCCTACATATATATATAATACTAGGCTTTCTCAACTACGGAATTAGTACTTTCTTTTTCCTGTTCATGAAGCTTGATAATATTAAATCTACTTTTTGGACTTTTCTGTTTTTCTTTTGAGAATTAGATCCCATTACAAAAAACCAAGTTAGTTATCGAAAATTTTGGATTTTTTTTTTTTTTACTTTAATTTGTTTCTTAACAATGTTCACATGGGTGACCACGAGTGTTAACTCATATTTGATCAAAATATAAGTAGCACATCATAAATTCTCACTTATACTTGTCCTTTTGCATTACTTTCTTTTTCCTTTTTCTTTTTTATTTTCTGAAGGCCTTAGTTGGGAATTGTTTTAATATTATTTTGGGGTGGTTTACTCTTATAATATACTAGAAGTACTTTCCTCAGCAAATGGTACAAATAATATGGCATTGAACATAAGAGATATATCGCCGCATACCCATTGGATATAAATTTGACGGCGCTGCCCAAAACCACTAGATCATCGGAGCTTAGCTAAAGACGTATGAACTTGGTCTAGTTCTTCCATAAGATTCGATAATAATAAAATCAATAAAAATATGAATATAATATTAGAAAGGTACAAAACCCCGGTGGGAACAATAATTTCTTATGTCTCCCACTAAAGAAAATGACGTGGAAATGCACTTCTCTTTAGACTAATTAGTCATATCAACCCAAAGAAAATTTTAAAAAGCAGCTTCTTTTAGGTGGCTTCTAGTTTGTCCAATCTTCTCCAGACCATTAAATTTTCTAGGGCTTCCACTAGTAATAGTAACTAATAATTGTTATCAGATATATACAGAGATATATACATGTCCGAGACGCCACGTCTGGCAACCTAATACGACGCTTTTAATGTCAAACTTAATTAGTTGGCTTATGACTGTAAAGCCCCTGTAATTAGTTGGCTTAGTTAGTAGAGAAGACCGCAGTTAATTTAATTAATGGTTTTTTATTAATATTTTTTGGATGTGGTGGGGGATCGAAGACTATGGGTCTGAGAGAGTAAACAATAGTCATCTAATTTGATGTGTTCCTATCAAACCATTAACTTTTGGTTATTCATATCTTCGTATTTTTGTCTTTCATATTCATCCCATCTCCTAGTCAGTAAGTTTGTGTCAAGTTGCTTAAGATATATGTCGCCTTGTGATTGTAGTCACAACTTAACTTGATAAAAACCACACTTCTTCTCAATATAAAGTGTTTTAATTATAAGTTCAAAAATTAATTCTGCTCGTCCAAGGCAAAAGGTGATCCCAAATCCTAAAAAAAATCCATGGCCAAATGTTCTCTTTATTCTTCCTATTTCGAGTTCGTCTAAGACTTTGTTCATATCCCAATAATCCTTTTCCCCATCGAGGGAATATTATTATATATAATATGGCCTCACACTTTCGTTCGACTTGTCTAGAGTTTTTATCTAATACATTTGTTGAGACTTATGTGATTCCATCTCAAAACTTTTAATCCTTTATGATATCTTTCTCATTTCTAGGTACTAGGTAGCAGGTGAAATACATTAATTTCAAAGTGAGTCTTAGAAAATACATCAGTTTAAAAGTAATTAAGTAAATACATTCTCTTTAAAAAATAGAAGTATAAAAGAAGTTATATAACAAAAAAAGAGTGTTAGTAGCTAGATAAAATGTTAAGAGCTCTAAAAATGTTATCGAGCAATGTCGAGTCACTAGATGTGCATTAGATGTGCATGTAAAGTGCTAGCTAAGGTGTCTAGTAACTCCACATCTAGTCTAATCAGATCTCTAGATACCTGATAGGGTAAGTGCGACTATTTTTCTCAGCGCAATAAACTTAAAAGTTAAAAAAGGGGTATTCACAAAAAAATTACTAAAATGGTTGTATTTCCTAAAATTGACTTTGAAAAGAGGTTTTTTTATTAAGAGCTCCTACTAAATATTGGTCCATATTATTGAAAAGAAAATAATTGAATTTTGCTCTCATGCGTAGTTGATTTGTCCAAAGAATTTTGACTAATAACACATCCAACGTGTATATCTTTGTTGTCCAATGGCTACTAAGCTAAGTTGTCCTTTGACCTTTGCCAAATTGGAATAGTGAACATGAAGTTATTAATAGACACTATGTAGGGGTGTAAAAAGAGCCCAAAATCTGATTAGTTAGCCCGAAAAAAGCCTGATTTAAACTCGGCTTAAACTCTACATGGTCCGAACTTAGCTCGGACTCAATTATCCTTAGGATTGGGTTTGTACCTAGAATTTTTCACATGAATTCGATCTGAAACTCGACCCGAAATCCCAAACTTAAAATTTGAACCTAAAATCCGATTTAAAAAGCCTGAAACTCCAAAAATATAATAATTGTTTAAAAATAATCCATTTTTCAAAATTAAAGTATAAGTATTGTTTTGTAATTGTGCTAAAAAAATATATTCTTTCACTATTTCCTTATTCTAACGTGTGTGTGTGTATATATATATATATATATATATATATATATATATATATATATATTAATTTACGGTCTAAAAGTCTGAAGATTAAACTCGATCTGAACCTGAAGTCTAGTCCTATATTAGAGCCTGAAGCTTTTAGGTTTGGGTTTCGGGCATGACTTTTACTAATCTAAATCTGGCCTGACTCGACCGGAAATTTTCTAAAAGCCCAAAAACCAGAGCCCGCCCAAATCTTAAAGTTTGGGCTTGGGCCACTAGCCCTCCATTTCCTTCCTTTCTTCTTTCTCTCCCTCTCTCTCGTGATCACTTTCTCTTCCTCTTTCTTTGACCAAATACCATTGTCACCACTAAGTGTCAACTCCATGTGTCGCCAATAGCTGCCAACCGGAGTTTCGCTGCTGTTCACTGGAAAATAACATTTTTGGCCACGTGAGTTTTTGAATTTCTAGCAAGTTTTTTGGCCATTTCAAGGGGTATTCTTAGGCTTGTTAGATTTGTCTCATCGAGAGGTATCTCCAAGTATATAATTTCATGATCCCATTTTGTACGGATTAAAAGTTACCATTATTGAGTTGTTTAACCTTTGAGATTCAAGAGTTGACTCTTTGATCGGATTATTGGATCGTGTTTCTAGTATTATTATTGGAATATACTCGTGAAATAGTAAAGTTTGAAATATTTATATATATTGATTATGTTTGGTGACCGGTATTGAAAAAGATATCAGACGACTTAGATTTTCCTTGTTTTGTATGCCACTAGTTGAATTTCGGCCTAAACCCTAATTGATCAAGTTATATGCTTAACTTAACTATTTTAGATGCAAGAAATTCAGTGGAGAAATCCATTTATTGATTTGGAGCTCTGTTGAGAAGTTAATTTTTCCTAAAAGAGCGATCAAGTTATATGTTGACCCTATAAATGATCGTCCAACAATACTCCGAGGTTCCAATAGTGTGGTATCGCTATGCTAGTGAGGTAAGGATTCAGTTACTTCGCTTTTATACTTAAAAAAAAAGAAAAAAAAATAGTGCGAACTTTCAAACTCTTTAAGAAATTTGTTTGATTACTTTGGAAAAAATTTGAAAATTCTACAAAAACTTCCCATTTTGTTTAGTTATGATTTAGACTGAGGTCTAAATATTTTATTAGTTTTGAAAAAAAAAATCAATCATGGTAATTTAAATATTGTCTCATTTATCATTTTACCAAATAAGTGGGAATTACATAATAAATGTCTATTTAATTGATTATGAGGAACAAACTAGTATTTTTTTTTTCATGTGGGCATTATGTATATCTCAACTTTAAATTGATGCTTGTAACTATTAAGGATTTTTATCATTTGTGCATGGAATAAATCTTTTACTAAAATTATTGATGTTGAGTTAAATCTAAATTCCTTATTGGGTTAAAATTGTATATAACATCGTTATTGTTATATAACTAATGATAATTAGAATGAGATTACTCATAGATTTACCTTAAGAGTCATTGAACTTTACTTTTATATCGTAAAGAGATACTTGAAGTTTAAGTTTGATCTGTCTCTAGTCAAGGAGAAACCATATTATAAACTAGTGTGGTATTCCTATGCCCCAATGTTTTTATATTCTATGTTTTCAAAAATATTTTCAAAAATATTTTAATTCAAATTGAAGTGAGGTTACATGGGAGATAAGCATCGTTCGAGGATAGTACCAGACAACCTATCCTATTAGAACCTTACTTATAGGGTGTTAAGTATCAATTTCAGTTATATGAGAATTTCCAGGATATTGGATTGTGTCCATAGTTTTATATCAAATACTTGGAGAATCTTTGGATCAGTATTTACTTTGAGTTGCTTTGACGTAATTTTACACTGAATAAGAGATTTGAAAATTTTTTTGAATTCACACATGGTTTGGATACTTGCTTTTGAGATTGAAGTTTGCACTAATATATCTGCATTGGTGATTTCTTGTTTAGGTATTCTAGTCTTGCATTTCACTGAAGAGATTTGTATTTTGAATAATTCTTCGCTCTAATTAGAGAGCGGAAAATGGTTGTGAGCCATTGAACTCTTTTTGTTACTTTAGATCTCTAAACTCGTTTATCTTGTATGATGTGACACAAAGATTCTTACTTTTTGTCTTAAACTCCATTCGATTATATTCTGCGCTTAGAAATAGAATCCTATTAGAGTCATTGATCAGAGATTGTCTAGGACTAGATTCTAGTTATAGATAAATAGGTATGTTCTAGAATATTATTGATCTAGTACGATAAGGGGAACGGTATTCCTATATTTAACATTTGATCTGCTATTCTAGTTTCGTGTCTTACAATCAATAGTCGAAGTCTTGTATTCTTAACTTCTAACCACGATTATCATTATTTCCTTTTTGATTATTCACATGCTTAGGGTTGTCATTTCCAACCATTGGTATTAAAATTCTTCTATCTATTAATAAGCCATCTTATGATTTTGTATCTCTTTGTGTACATCCTTATCTCATAATATTGTACGGGTCAGTATATTGGCAGGATTATGATACATGTGAGGAGTGTCTATTTTAAACTCTTTCATTAGCTAGTTTTTAGTTTGATACTCTTAATTTCTATAGTCAATCTTGCTCATACTCTTGGTTTGTGTTGAATTTCGGGACGAAATTCCTATAAAGAGGAGAGAATGTAAAAACTCAAATTTTAAGAGAGTAATTTGGGGATTTTATCAATTTTCAGATTAAATAAGAGAGGGACTTTTTTGCAATTTTTTTTAAATCAGGGACTTAAATTTCAAATTTTTGGAAGACTGAAATGAAAGAAGTTTGAAAAATAGGGGACTAAAGTGCAAAATTGCACAGCTCTTTTGACTAGACCCATGTAGCCCCCTATTTCCTTCCCTTTTTCTTTCTCTCTCCCTCCTCCACGATCTCTCTCTCTCTCTCTTTGACCAAACATCATTGTCACCACCAAGTGCCGCTGATGCACCTTTGGCCTCCGATGACCACCGCCATAACACAAGTCAAGTCCCTGTGCTGCCACCAGCCGGAGTTTCGCTACCATCGAAGCTGCTGTTCACCAAAAAATACTAATTTTGGCCACAAAGTTTTTGAAAATCTGATGATTTTTTGGCTGTTTTAAGGGGTGTTCTTAGGCTTGTTGGATTCGTCTAGTCGAGAGAAGTCTCCAAGTATAGATCCTATTTTGCTCAGATTAAAAGTTACCATTGTTGAGTAGTTTAAGCTTTGAGATTCAAGAGTTGACTTTTTGATTAGACTATTGGATCCTATTTTTAATGTTATTTTTGGAATATATTCGTAAAATGGTGAAGTTTGATATATATTGATTAAGTTCTATGATGGGTATGAAAAACGAGATCAAATGGCTCTAATTTTCTTGTTTTATGTGCCACAAGTCGGGTTTCGACCCAAACCTGAATTGGTCAAGTTATATACCTAGACTAATTATTTTCGATGCTAGAAATTTAGTGGACAGGTCTATTTATTGATTTAGAGCTCCGTTGAAAAGTTGGTTTTTCATAAAAGAGCGGTCGAGGGCTTAGAATCGATTCCCAATCCTCCGAACGATCATCCAACGACATCTAAGTTTCCAATAGCGTGGTATTACTATTTTAGTGAGGTAGGGATTTGATTATGTCTGTTTTATATAATTTTTGAATAAAACTTACTTTATATTTTATATGATGAAAAATGTGAATTTAGAACTATTTTGGATATTTATAATAGAATTAGATTGTATGATATATGTATTGAATTGCTCTAAGGCTATTTTGAATACATGTAATTTTTAGATATGTTAAAATAGGGTCGTTATATTACCCGATTTTCTGGAAAATTTAATTAATAATTTTATTTAAAACCAAAGCACAGAGTACACGTGTCATAGAATCACTCATGAGTACCAGGTTAATATCATGAGGTTTCACAATGTGGCACTATAGCCTTAATAATGGTGAAGAGTCTGTTACCTCGAGTGAGATTTTTCTTCTGATTACCTCCCCAGATTGACATATGTAGGCAATTTGGTTGCCCATCTAGGTTGACAGGTGTAGGCGAGGCACTCACCCCTCCAGGTTTGATAAACAATATATGGGTGTCCCCTCCAGGTATGGGTTAGATGTCATTCAAGCTATATGGTATATGTAATACCAGTATCTTAGTTTCTATTGATGAAAGATGGTGAACTTATGGGTATGAGTGGATTTGTGTCATGTATTTATAGACTGATTAATTTTTGGCTATCATACTTTCATATATATATATATATACACACACATACGAACTAGCAGCTTTGAAAATTGTTATATATAAATATGAATATATATTATTTTACAAAGATATTTTGATTGAACTAACTATATAGGGAGTCTTCATCACTAAAAAAAGTTTTCAAATGAGATAATAATTTTTCTACTGAGCTTTCGAGCTCACCCCCTGCTTTTCTCCCTTTTAGGTGATTGTTTATTCGAGATAGTTGTCTCGATGGCTAGGTAAGTCACTTGGCTTACGCTTGCAGTGCCTTATTCCCCTCTCTTGGTTGGCCCCTATACTTTATCCTATTTTTTCTCATGTCTAACTTTTTAGCCAAGATTGTTATACCTGCTAAGTGAATGTATGGAGATGTCTTTACTTCTATTTGAGGATTTGATATATAAATAGGACAGTATAGTTCCTAAGGAGCATATTTTTAAAATTTTAAGTACTTAGAATTATGACTAAGTCTATAAATTAATTTTTAGACATTCGGACTCAAGATTTACGAAATTCATTTATTCAACATTAAATTTTTATTAGGCCAAGTTTTTAAACGACTTAACTATGTTTTCTTGAATTTTAATTTGTGTTTTTTTCTTGATAAACTAAATTAAAGAAGGGCCCCCTTTTAATAGAGGATTTCTAATGATTTGAGGATTAGAATGTAAAATCCAAGTCCTTGATTTCCTCTAAATTTTATATATTCTTTATTCATTTTTATTTACACTCAAAATTACTAAAAATCAAAAATTTAGATTTCTGATCGTGACACAAACACAATAATATACTATACCACGAAAGTTCTTATTTCACGTTTTCCCTCTTCTCTTCTATTTTCTTTCTTTCTACCTTGTTTTTAATTAGGGTTCCCAACGTATTGACTGAATGGTGAAAATTAAATTTTAAAAAGATCATGATTCATGAATTGATCCTATTTATATAAAGAATTAGTAGAAAAGAGCACGTCACTTTTTGGAGCGATATAGGTAACGTTTTTTTTTTTCTTTTTTCCCCGAGAAAGATATAGGTAACTTGCACTACACTGGTGGCACTATATTGGAGTTGTTGTGGAGGTACCTCCAAGTACCTTCCATTCTTCCAGAGGGCCCGGAATTAGTTTGCTTGTTTTAAACGATTATTAAAATATTGGAGAAAAGAACAAAACACATAAATTCTTGCTGCTTCTTTTTGAGATGTTTGATACATTTGCATAAACTCACAATGCATATGATTCATATTTTGTCTCTTCACATGATTTGTACATTCAAGATAACTAAATCCAGAACCTTGGCTAGCTAGGAAATAAAATGGATCAAAAGAAAGGAAATAAAGCGATCCACAAAATTTCTAATATATTGTGTGTATATATATATGCTATATATGCTCACTGATTTACATATTTTTCCCGCAAATTCCTGACAAAGGAAAAGTAACAAGCCAATTCCACATAAGACTAACTTTAATTAAAAAAATATATGTAAAAGAACTTATTAATAACGAGTAATTTACCTAAACAAATTATGAAAAACAAAACGTATGTGAGCTAACTATATAGCTATAGAGATTAATTTGAGACAACTTCTTTATCATCAGCTTGCTGGCGAGTGGAACACGCGGGCTCTGCCAAGTACGTGGGCACAACATCTCCGGCCATGATAACAACGATCTTCGGTTGATCATGACCTTCCACAACCACGTCAACTTGCGTCGTTTGTTTCTGATCTTGATTAGCATCCACGTCGACCGCGGCAGAGTTCGTCGACGGCGAAGATTTACGGTAGGAGCAAGCTAAAATTAACAAAGCCACCGTGATGAGGCCTAACATGAGGGCCAGGCCACCAAAGAGGTAGGGAATAGGAGAATTCCAATGCCGGAATCCGCCGTCTACGGCGGCATGACCACCACTAGATGTGGTGGAGTTGATAGGAGGCCTCATTATATTGATGATCAGCTGGTGAATTTATTGGTATGTCTATGTATATAAAAACATATATATGCTGTGTTATGTTTGGTATTTTGGTTTTGAGGTTTTAAGAGATGGATGTGTTTGTATGATTGTGTAAATTGCATTTATAGGAACATTTTTTTTTAAAAAGCTCCAAGCTAAACAGTGACTGGATGAGAACAAGGGAAGTTAATATTGCTTGGAGGAAATTACAAATATGGGCTTCGTTTTTAAAAGGAGGTGATGTTATATATTCTCGCTTCTTTTTTAGTGATATACTTTGGACATTGAGTGTTTTATAAGTTTCTTATTATGGTTTTGTTTGTTGGGCATTTTTTCTTTTTCTTTTTTTGGAGAAGGAATTTGTTGGGGTTTTCTCTTTACCCTTTTAAAAGACAAAAATAACTAATGATTTTTTTTTTGGGAAGTCCTTGCAAATATGTCAATAATTAAGTCCAAAAGTGATTAGGGTTCTTGACTTCTTATGCAAATGGTAGACTAGGGTCAAGTTTTTAACCTTCTATATTAGTCTTGCTTCCTCGTAAAATTGGGGAAGGGAAGAAGAAAAGAATTCCGAAAGCTATGTATTCCTATGGTATCAAAGAGTAATTTAGTCAAACACATTAGAAAATTCCATAGGAAAAAGTGATATGAGTTCGTTATATTGTCACCCACGTCCTCAATAACAATAAGAAAACAATTTGCGAGTGACATGGTTTTTCTGTAAATTCACTAATATATGAATATTCATGTTTCATTCATGAAGCAACCAACTATGTATAGAAAAAAGAAGAATGAATGTGAACTCTGTCTCATAGATAAGCCTTTTGCGTATCTTATGTTAACCAATAATGTATAGCCTAGCTTACAATCCTAAACGTGTCCTTACAGCTTAAATATTCTCCCTAAATTTCTTACCATATTTTTATCAACTTAATTGCAAAATTAAATATATACATACGTGCGCGCATACATATATATATATGGTTGTCAATTCAATAGGTATTTTTTTTCCTTTACCTATGGGTAGGTATTTTTTTTTTAGCCGTTGGATCACCATCTAACGGTGATCCAATAGTTATAATGAAGTGCATGAAAATACGTGCATTATTAATGCTCTTTCTCTCTCTTACTTAATGTACATGCTAAATTTTCATTGGCCAAATTAATACTTATGCATAGGTAAAAAAAAAAAAATAGCTACTGGATTGGTGTCTATATATATATATATGAAAAATCATTATTCCCTTTTTACTTATCAAGTGGGAAACAAATTTAGGACCCAAAAAAAAATATGAAAAAACAGCAATCTCCTATAATATATAGGATCGTGACCCCAGAAGATAGAGATCAACAAAAAAGCTGACGCAAATAAGTTGTTAACTCTCGGTGAAATAATAATCAGATTAAAGCAGTATTCAGTCTCACAGAGGAACTCTTAAACAATAATTCGGGTCCATTAATTAGGTAACATTAATAAAGCTGACCTTCTTTGTTCGCCAATAACTAATGCTTTGGTGCTATCGTGTTAGCATAGGCAAAAACCAATGCATATGAGCATTAAATTTTACGTATCCAAAAGTCTCACTGCAGTATGTAGGTGAGACTATTTTAGCAGTACAATACGTATCATTCTAGCATGATGTACAATTCCCTCGATATTCGTCAAATTATTTCATAGTAGTACTCTTCAGGTTGAATTGAAGTATATTTGAAAAGGGGATCATGTCTATTAACCATGCACCCCGGTCGTGATATGTCGTATGCAGAGCGATCTAGGTCGTTTAATGTCTATGAACCATGCACCCCAGTCGTGATATGTCGTATGCAGAGCGATCTAAGTCGTTTAATGTGTTGGCTTTCATATGATAAGAATGAAATTTGTATCATAATATGGCACCATGAATTGTGGTCATCTACTAATTACCATACGCAACAACACTAATCTCTTAAAATAATTAAAATGGTTTTCAGCAGACTATAATTAAGGTGAATATCATCGCTGAATTCATTAAGCACATATTATTACAGACTAATCAATTGTTTAATTTGTAGTATCATTTGTCCATGTTGTGTTACATATTTCTCCTTAATTGAGTCAATAATAAAAATTTGGAGAATTAGCACGTGCTTTTTCAAATCATAAGACAAAAAATATTAATTCTTGTTCTATATAAATAACATTCCAAATCAAAGAGATCTACACAATAACATAGGCTGAATGTTTTTCATAATGTCCGGCTTCTTCATAATAATTAAAAAGTTGTTTATATGATCTGCGTTACATGTCATCCAAAAAAAGTTTCAGTTTTATGGTCGGCACGACTACACTATAGGCCATTTTTTCCATGGGAAAATTGTTGGCTAACACATTGTTTAATTTAGTGTAATAATTGTGTTAAGGAACGGTACGATATTGGAAAGGTCACGAGTTAGATTATGGTGAATAATCAGAAATTAAATTAAGAAAAGTCGTTGAATAGAGTTTGTATTCACACAAGTGGGAGTGGGTGGTGGAGGGGTCCTTAAGATTGGAAAATGGATTTGGTCTAAAAGGGCCTCTGATTAGCAGCAACACAAGATCTTAGTCTACCAATGTCATTATTATTATTATTACATATATAACATGACGAAGTTGCTACGAAAGTAATTAATCTGCGCACAACAAAACAAGCGGCGCCTATAAATTTCACCAAAAATTCTATGATAGGGATAGTGAGTTTTTTAGGATTATATTTTTTTTTATCAAATGCATTACATACATATATATATATATATGTATATAGATATATTTATATGTGTGTGTGTACTTGTCTCTATTACGCTTTTTGTACGCGTTGCTACCACCTAACACCACATAAGCTGCCAAAAAAATAAAAAGAGGAATTGGAAGGTTTTTTGTTAGTGTTAGTAATACGTTGCAACTTGCATGTAGCTTTATTTATCATGTTATTATCTCAAAAATAACCTTGATAAAACTCAATCACTATATTCAATAAAGAAAACTAAAGAACAGAAGGGGGATTTTAAAAATGGCCAAAAGATTTACAAATTAAAAATGGCAAAAAAAAATCTAGTACACCTATTATACTCTGTTAATTAATTCTAACAACCATCTTTTCTTTTTTTCTCTTTTCTCGACTCTTACTGCATTTCTTTTCAAAAATTCTGTTTATGCATATATATATATATACCAGTTCTAATAGGGCACGTACCGTTAATAAACTCATGTTGATATTTACAAAATATTTTAGAATTGAATGGACAAAATTTATTGTCATTTGAGATGTTGCAACATTACTGTTTATATTAACTGACAGTGATTCTAGGTTGATATTGCAATATGGAATATTTGACCTGATATATCCGAATTTTACAGCTATCATATGATTGAATTTTTGTTCAATTAGTTGTATTTTGATTAGAAATATCAGTGATTAATAATTACCTTCTAAGAAAATTATATTCACATATTTCTTTCTTATTTAGGTATGTTTTAATAAAGATTGATTATTGTATAATTGCTAATATTAATTGATTAATATTTCTAGAAATAATCAATTAGATTATAATTATTGAACTAATTTTATCTGATTGTTTTGATAGCTTGTATTTTTATGAAAATTGCCTTATAGTATGAAAGTGTAAATGTTTACCTCTTGAGTTATCGTTTCCTTATTTATACTTAATTGATTCTTATTGTGTGTGAACATTTTTTATTTAATTAATTTGTGTGAAAACTGAAATTGCTATTTCATGTAACAAATCAATGTTTCGTTTGGAAAGTTACAAATCTGAATATTTTAGACATGACCGATGTTATAACATTACTGTGCAGAATCAGCAACAATCACAGATCAGTCTTGATTATGAAAATCTTATCTTTAACTGATCTAATTGGTTTTCAATCAACATTTATGATGATTATAATGTATCTTGCAGATTGCCAAGGATTAGAAGATATCAAACACTAGATATTGGGGTCTAGATTAGAGTCCTAGGTTTGCAATGTATGTTTGTGATTGCCTTTAGAGTAATACTTTGTTAAATCTGTCTATACATTATATTGTGAGACTAGAAGGGATTCTTAGTCATGAGAGTGCTTCGAGAGAAATACAAGTGTTTCGGGAGAAGTGCAATAAGTCTTTAAGAGAAGATATATTCCGTGAAATCTGAAGGGAGTTCAGACGAAAGGAATCACATCAAGTCAAGGGGAGCTCGCTAGACAGATTAGTGAAGGAGTATTGGTATGTTGCAATATTTAAGAGAGAGTGTCTTTTAAATTTGATTAGTATTTGCACTCACATTATTCTTTATTAATAAGTTTATTTATTTAGACGTAGCCCCTTGGCTATAGACTATCGATAGATAGTTAAACCAAGTAAAAATATTGTATGTCAAATTTTTACTTTTCAGTATTACAATATTTATATTATAATTTTCCACATATTCACCTTACATAATTAATTAGACATTTAATTATATTTAGTAAGAATACAAGAAACGATCGTAACAAGAATTTATTAGTTAATAAAAGTAGAAAATTGTGAGTTAAAAAATATGGTGATATTATACTGCTAACATATATAAATATATATATAAAAGAAGGGAGGAAAAAAAGCGCATGAACATCAATAGCATTTGAAACAAAAATAATATATATAAATAATATTGAAAAGAAAAAAATTAGAGGAAAAATACAAGTAAGGTAAAACATAAAGAAAGGAAATAGATAAAGATGAGTAATTAATCCACTCCCTAGTTGGGTCTGTCAAAACGAAAATATGCTACGCTGGCTCTCCACCAATCAGGTCCAGCAATTCATTGCTTATCTCAGCTCCACCATCGGGGCCCTGAGACATCAGAGATTCAAACCATTCTAGGTCCAACCGTCCCAAACTCCCCTACTCAGGGTACAAAAAACAAATTGACTATGGTCTCAAGGATTCAAGGCTCATATTTGCCCTTTTGCATGCTGTTATCGTCGCCATTAACGTCACAGTGTTTGGCTGCTGTCTTCGTCGTCATTGCCGGTGAACTTCAAAGTCAGAGAATGGAACACGACGGCGTTTGAGTAATTTTCTGCCTATTTTTGAGCTTGTGCTGCCATTCTTGTTTGCATTTGTATGCTCTAGTGGTGATTTGTGGTTTTGGGAATTTTTGGACCTCTTGAATGCATTGATCAGACTGAAATAGGTGAATACACACCATGTATTCGATGAAATGCTTATGAGGTGTTTGGATCTTTAATCTAAAATTTGTTAGGGAATTATGAGGTGTTTGGATCTTTAATCTAAAATTTGTTAGGGAATTTTGAGCTGAGAACTTTGGTTTATTATTTTTATAAAAGAAAGGAATGGTGTGGGACCCGTTCCTAAATCATACATCACGTAGATGATTAAGTGGTAGAATAGGTCACAAACGGGGCCCACCGTCTGACAGGTGTCGAGAGTGATTAGCTAAAGGCCACGCGGGTTACACGTGATTTCACAATCGGCCGTTGGGCCGTCCGAGGTTAGGGCCGAGCCCATCACAGACCCTGGACAGACTCGGCCCAGTCCGCCCCTTACCTCGATAGCTGGGGGGTCGGAAGTCCCAAGGGTCTTCCACCAAAATACGATGGAAAGCAACTCACAACTCCAAACCCAGACAGAGCATTTAATGCGATCTTGGGTAGACATGCGCAGGGGGCAAGCCGTCCTGACAGAACGACGATTTGATCAAATCTCACTCCTGACAGATTCAAGCCATAGGAGGCAGCAGAAATCAGACTACAGTGACACAGAGGTGATCACGGTAATCTCGGCCCGTGACCTCTGTTGAAATACTTTGAGGAAAAAGGTACTCAGTCCTGATATTGAGACCCGGATGGTTCACAATCTTAGGACTACATATATATGAGCCATGCATTCCCGAGAGGGGCATGTACGCATATACAAAGAGATATTTAAAAGTATACAAGCAAGAAACAAATATATACTCAAATAGAACTAAATTCTTACTACCTTGAATCAAAGAAAGACCACTAACTTAAGCATCAAAGAGTCTTTACAGGTGGCCACCCCTGCCTCTCTGACCCCACCTGAAGTTCAGAGCACTTTAGAATAGCAAGGACATGTAGACAGTTGGAGGACACATCATTAGCGGTTCAAAGACACGTGAATAGCTGGTGAAAAACCGCTCCAATAGTTTGGCGCCATCTGTGGGAAAAACGGTTGAGCGTGAGAAAAAGAGTAGGAGACTCACGATCGCGCTCTCCACGAACAAAAGGCCATACAACGTCGGATGGCACCCTCGAGGATGATAACCAAGAGCACACGTCCCGACGCCGAAGGGAGCTCCTAAGAAGCACGACCAGATCTGGAGCAGAAGCTGGATTAGATACTCGCTGCCCTGATGGAAGCAAACCGGAAGGCAGAGATGGCCCACGAGGCTGTTCTGGGTTTGAGGAACGAAGTCGCAGAGGTACGCAGAGATAACGCCCGCCTCGAAGATCTATTGGCGAGCGAAGACAGAAGCCAGTGGAGAGAGGATTTCGATGAAGAGGTCCAACAAGAATTCGGAAGCCAACTGTGAGGAGAAGCTCCCGCTCCATCTGGATCACGGATGCACGAGGCGCGGCAAAGCCAGTCGAGACCCCTCCAAGCCAGGGGGGCGATGGGTGGAGGACACCATGGAAGTCCAGGAAGTATGCCTCCCGACTGGAAGCAAGAAATGATGGTGGAGTTGGGTCAGAGACTTGGGGCCCATCACAGCCAGACCCTCGACGATCTGGCAGAGCAAATTATGCGAGGGATTAACCGGACGGCCTTCGCTGACTGGATATAGATAGAGCCCAAGCCGAGGGACTTCACGACCCCGACCTTCAAGCCGTTCGAGGGGAAAACCGACTCCCTCGATTACATATACCACTTTCAACAGAAGATGGCCTTGGAAACTAGGGACGAGGCCGTGACCTGTAAAGTCTTCTCTATGACCCTGGCGGGACCAGCACTGCTATAGTACAGACAGCTCCCGAAGAAATTCATAAACGGCTTCGAAGATTTCTGCAAACTTTTCCTAAAGCAGTATGCGGGTGTCCGGAGACAGGTAAAAACCATGCGAGACCTTGACCGTTTGGAGCAGGCCGCAGATGAGTCCCTGCAATAGTACCTGTCACGTTTCCTCGAGGTAATGTCCCTAGTCCATAACGCTGACTCGGTCCAAGCTGGAGGCTCATTTGTCAGGAGCCTGCAGCCAAGATCAATACTATCGGACCACCTCATTTTGAATCTTCCATACGATATGGCAGACATCCAGGCGAAGTCAGAAGGGGTATTCAGGGTGCAAGAAAGCCACCAGAAGGCGCCCAAGACCTCCGCTGCGATAACAACAACACCTGTACAAACCCCGGCCCCATAAGGGGTGAAGAGGCCTTCACCGAACCAAGGGCTGATTCCGAAGTAGGAAGCCCCCATCCGAGACAGCCAAGAAGGTAGCAAGAGGAGGAAGACGCCCCATAACCCTCTACCGAAGTACGAGCTCAACACACCGATCAATATGATTTACCTCCAAAACAGGGACAGGGGCATCTTCAAAGACCCGCCCAAATTTGGCGTCCCTGAGCACATGAAGAACAGGAGTAGGTACTGCCATTTTCACAAAGACTACGGGCACGAGATCGCCCGCTGTTGCAACCTTTACGCGCAGGTCATGACAGCGATCCATGTCGGCAGGTTGAAACAGTATGTGAAAACCGGCGGAACCCAGCCATAGGAAGACGTCTCCAGGCCTGAAAAAGGAAAGCAGACCCAGGCCTCTGGGTCAGGAGAGCAGATCCTAAGGATAGTGCCAATCATCGTGGGTAGGCCAGAGCCGACCCAAGATCAAGAGGAGAAGGAAAGTGCCTCAAAAGAGTTGAAGGAAGGGTGAAGCGCCTGAGGGGGATGGGCCATTTCGTCAACCATTTGATGATGGGAGAAAGCCATGCCTCTGCCGCCCCCATCGTTTTCACCCAGCAAGACTTGACCACGGTACGCCTGCCTCACAATGACTCCTTGGTGATTAAACTACAGATCGGCTCCGCATTAGTCAGAAGGGTCCTGGTCGACGGTGGAAGCAGCGTCGATATCCTATTCCTTAGCACATTCGAGAATATGGGCTTAGATCGAAGCACACTCAGACCAACCTGCCAGCCGCTGTTCACTTTTGACAGCACTAAGGTCAGCCCCTTGGGCGTCATGACTCTGAAGGTCTGCGCTGCTGAGAGATGCTTGGATGTGGACTTCGTCGTCATTGACTGCCAGTCCTCCTTCAACGTCATTATGGGAAGGGGATGGATCCACGCCATATATGGGGTCGCGTCGACCCTCCACCAGGTCTTAAGATGTCTATCAAAGGATGGTACCTATACGATAGATATCAAGAGAGACCAGACCTCTGTAAGAAAATGCTTTTCAACTGCCTTGAGGGGAGCCGACGCGAGTGCAAGTGCCTCGACTGGGGACGAATAGCAATCAAAGGACCGCTTGCCAGCGTACATGAAGCGGATCGAAGAGAAATCTGATGGTCTAGAATCCATGATCGAGGAGCTGGTAGCAGTCCCTTTGAAAGAGGCAGAACTGGCGAAGGTGGTTCTAATCGCGGCCCTATTGCCCGAGTAGCAGAAGAACGAGATGTTGGGATTCCTGAAGTAGAACGAGGACGTCTTTGCGTGGTCCCACGATGACATGCCTAGGATAGACCCTGCGCACACTTACCACCAGCTGAACATAGATCCCAATTTCCCTTCAGTCAGGCAGAAACCCAGAAGGTTCGCACCAGAGAAAAACAGGGCGATCAACAAGGAGGTGGAAAAGCTACTGGAGAACGGTCTGATCAGGGAATGCGTGTACCTGTGTTGGATCTCCAACCCGGTGGTGGTGAAAAAGAAAAATGGCGACGACCGTATTTGCATAGACTTCACCAACCTGAACAAGGCCTGCCCGAAGGATAGCTTCCCCCTGCCAAGAATCGACCAAGTGGTAGATGTGACGACAGGATTCAATAGAATGAGCTTTTTAGATGCCTACTCTGGGTATAACCAGATCCCCCTATACATGGAAGACCAGATCCATACGGCTTTTATCACAGAGCGTGGTCTGTACTACTACAGGCGTATGCCATTTGGCTTGAAGAACGCGGGGGCAACCTATCAAAGGTTCATGAATAAGATGTTTGACGGGCTATTAGGGAAGACTATGGAGGTCTATATTGACAATATGGTCGTGAAGAGCAGAGAAGATTCAGACCATCTGAGACACCTAGATAAATGTTTTCAGATTCTGAGGCAATATCGGATGCGTCTGAATCCCAAGAAATGCACGTTTAGGGTGTCCTCCGGTCAATTCCTAGGACATATCGTGAGTAGGAGGGGTATTGAGGCAAACCCGACCCAACTAACCTCGATCGCAAATGTACAGAGACCCTCGACCGTTCGGAAGGTCCAACACCTGGCCGGGAAGATAGCTGCTCTCAGCCGATTCATCTTCAAGATGTCCGACCAGTGCAAGCCTTTCTTCCAATGCTTTAAAAAATGCTCTACTGTCATCTGGAGGGAGGAATAGGATAGGGCACTGACAGATCTCAAGCTGTATTTGAGTCACCTACTTATCCTGGCTTCCCCAGTAGAGGGGGAACGCCTGTACGCCTATTTAGCGATATCTGAAGTAGCGATCAGCGCCGTACTATTCATCGAGTAAGACAATAAATAGAAATCAGTGTTTTATATAAGCCGCATACTCCTGGATACCGAGACACGATATAGTGTGGCAGAAAAGCTGGTCCTCGCTCTGGTCAACGCTAAAAAGAAACTCCGGTAGTACTTTGAGGCACACTCGGTCACCATGTATACGGATTTCCCTATCCGGCAAATTTTGGCCAAGCCAAATCTATCGGGACGACTGACCAAGTGGGCCATAGAGCTGGGAATATACGACATTGAGTATCGGCCTCGGGCGGCGAAGAAAGGACAAGTCATGGTGGATTTCTTGGTAGAAATCGAATCCTTCGGCGAGCTATACGACCCGTCTCAGATGTCTCAACTTCACCCCTCTTCAACCTGGACGTTTTATACCGACGGATCCACGAATGCCTCAGGGTTAGGTATCGGGATAGTCCTGCAGACCCCAACGGGTCTCAGAGTTGAGAAGGCATTGAGGCTTGGCTTTCAGGCGATTAACAATGAGGCGGAGTATGAGGCACTGCTATAAGGCATTGAGCTGGCACTGCACTTCGGAGTGGAGAACATCGCAGTAAAGACCGACTCACAGTTGATCACGGGTCAGGTCAGGGAAAACTTCAAAGTAAAAGAACCTAGGTTGCACAGGTACTTCTCCAAGGTAATGGGGGCAAAAGCTCGCTTTGACAATTTCAATATCGAACTGATCCCCAGGGAGATGAACTAGAGGGCCGATGAGCTAGCTAAGAGTGCGTCAATCGGGGGTACGGCTAGAAGCATAGAAGTTCTCCTAGAAGGCAGGAGCATGGAGGACCCCCCGCAGACCACTGCGCACCATGTGTTCGCAACCAGAATTGCTGATGAAGGGTGGATGAAACCTATCATCCAGTATTTGATGTTGGGGAACCTACCCGCGGACCCCCGAGAAGCAAGGTCATTCAGGTTGAAGGTTGTCAGGTACTCGATAGTAGGGGAACGACTATACAGGAGATCGACAATGGGTCCGATGCTGCGGTACATAGGTCCCGTCGAAGCGCAAAAGCTAATGGAGGAAATCCACAAGGGAGTATACGACAACCACTCTGGCGGACGCAGCCTCGCCCACAAGGCTCTAACGGCTAGATACTTCTAGCCATACATGATGACAGAGGCAGCCCGATTCGTTAAGAAATGTGATAAATGCCAGAGGTTCGCCCCAATAAAATGCCAGCTCGTAGAGGTACTTCATTCGAACATAACCCTCTGGCCATTTGCCAAATGCGGTCTGGACATCGTCGGAGAGCTCCCCAGAAGTCCAATGGGAAGGAGGTACGTCCTGTTGGCCACGGATTACTTCACCAAATAGGTAGAAGCTGAAGCCTACATGACCGTTAGCAAGACAGACACGATTAACTTCATCTGGAAGAACATAATCTGTCGGTTCGAGATTCCGAAAGAGATACACACCAATCATGGCACACAGTTCCAAAACGCTAAGGTCAAGGAGCTGTGTGAGCTGTATGATATAAGGCTCAGTTTCTCTTCCGTGAACTATCCTCAGGGGAACGGTTAAGCAGAGGCGACGAACAATGCCATATTCAATAACATCAAAAAGAACTTGCAGGAGGCTAAAGGCAAGTGGTTAGAAGAGCTGCCGGCCGTTGTATGGGCTCATCGAACCACGGAGCGGAGGTCGACTGGAAGAACGCCATTCACCATGGTCTATGGCTCAGAGGCTGTGATCCCGACCGAAGTCGGCCTCCTGACCCTCCGTTCCGAAGTGGTGAGAGATCCTCCCTTAAACGAAGGCCAGCTAAACCGCAACACAGACCTCCTGAAGGAAACGAGAGACATGGCCCTGGTCCACCTGGCTTTGTACCACCAGCAGGCTAGATCCTACTACGGAAAAAAGGTTAGTGCTCGACAATTTAATGCCGGGGATTGGGTCCTGAAATTTAGAACATGGAATTCCTCGAAACTGGATTCCAATTGGATCGGACCCTATGAGGTGATCAAAGCACTCGACAATGGTGTGTATGTCCTGAAAAGGCTCAAGACCGGGAAAAACTTGCGGAACACGTGGAACGCTCAGCACTTAAAAAAGTATCACATGTAAGACGCATGCATATGATGTAAGATCATGTGAATGCTTATATTATTGAAAAGCTTAAATCCAAAACAGGTCAAGTTCCCTTTTTGCCGTATAGATTCATCTTTTGGGTTGCTATGGAAAAGGGGTCTGCCCATAGTGGCAGACCCCACATACTATTTATGCGTGAGACCCATGTGAACGTTTATATTATTAAAAATCTTAATTCCGAAATAGGTCAGGTCTTCTGCCACACGGAAAAGTGTCTGCCCACAGTAGCAGAACCAACGTATTATTTGCACAGGCAAAAGATCACACTAGGCTGTTACGGAAGAGGGTCTACCCATAGTGGCAGACCCAACATTTTATTGACACAGGCAAAAGATCATACAAGGCTGCTACGGAGAAGGGTCTACCCACAGTGGCAGACCCCACGCCTCAGTTGCACAGGCAAAAAATCATACTGGGTTGCCACAGAAAAGGGTCTTCCACAGTTGCGGACCATACGCACTACTCGCACAATCAATGATCATACTATGGGAGTCACGTCGCTCGTCGATAACTCGAGAAAACGTACGAAGAGGAAATAGCTGTACAACAAAAACTTGCCAGCAGACCTAAAAAACGCTTGTACTATGTGAGTCATATCGCTCGTCGACGACCCGAGAAAACGTACGAAGAGGAAACAGCTGTGCAACCAAAAATTTGCCAGCAGACCTCAAAAAAGCTCGTACTATAGAGTCACGTCGATCATCGACGACCCGAGAAAACGTACGAAGAGGAAACAACTGTGCAACCAAAAACTTGCCAGCAGACCTCAAAAATGCTCGTACTATGGGAGTCACATCGATCGTCGACGACCCAAGAAAATGTACGAAGAGGAAACAGTTGTGCAACCAAAAACTTGTCAGCAGACCTCAAAAACGCTCGTACTATGGGAGTCACGTCGCTCGTCGATGACCTGAGAAAACATATGAAGAGGAAACAACTTCGTAACCAAAAATTTGCCAGCAGACCTCAAAAATGCTCGTACTATGGGAGCCACTTCGCTCGTCGATGACCCGAGAAAACGTACGAAGAGGAAATAGCTGCGCAACCAAAAACTTGCCAGCAAACCTCAAAAACGATCGTACTATGGGAGTCACATCGCTCGTCGACGATCCGAGAAAATGTACGAAGAGGAAACAGCTGTGCAACAAAAACTTACCAGCAGACCTCACAAACGATCGTACTATGGGAATCACATCGTGTATAAAACGCTTGCCGATGACCCGGGAGAATGTACGAGGAGAAAAGGGGTGCGTAGCCCAAAAGCTTGCCAGCAGACCCCCTAAGGAACATTTTAGCTATATGAAGAGCTAAAGGAAAGCCGGGTCTGGATCCACCTGTTGGAAGTGGACCCTCCCTAAGGAACATTTTAGCTACATGAAGAGCTAAAGGAAAGCAGGGTCGGGATCTACCCATTGGAAGTAGACCCTCCCTAAGGAACATTTTAGCTACACGAAGAGCTAAAGGAAAGCAGGCTCTACTCGGGAGATGATTTATTTGCGCATGGGCAGGATGTGAACGGATTTGGAGTTTACCCATTGGAAGTAGTCCAGTACCAGACCAAATGTGAAGACGTAAATTAAGATTAAAGTCTGTTTATTATGTCCTAAAAATATAAAGCACACGGTTAATAGTGGTGCATGCTCATAAACCCTACTTACAGAAGGCAGGTTACAAACGGACTAGTAAGGAGACATCAGAGTGGTAGTGCCCTGTTTGTTCCCAGTAAGAGCCGAGCCCAGGCTTTCTTCTTTGCAACGACGGGTCTAAACAATAGTCGACCAATCCCTGGAGTTGGTTCCGAGTGCGGTCCCATTTGGGGTCGGAGAAGTCCAGCCACACGCGCGGGCCAAACTCTGCTAAAACAAGTCATAACAGAAGTTATACCTCCGTAAAATCGGATGAGTCAAAGCTTGCACCCCTATCTCTAATACTAATCTTGGCAGTCATGGCCCGAGGAGGACTCACTAATAGTCCGAAATCATGTCCATCCGAGTCATCCACAATTATTTATATAGACGGCTACAACAAGGCTTAACTTTACCCCGGACGCGGTCAACAAAGAAAAAGAAAACAGACTAAAGAGAATTGTACTGTTCTTATTATTTATTCGGAGGGTTACAACGAGGGTCAGCTTTACAAATATACAAAGTTAAGCACCCTAGTTACCTCCATCCATGGGAGCGCAGCCAGTCCCGGCGCTTGGAGCAGCCCCGGTGGAGGGTGGCATACCAAAGTCGGATTCATCACTGGATACAATGACCATGCCAGACCCCTCACCAGTTGAGACCCCGAGACTAGAATGAGCACCAGGGGATTCCGAAGTTCGATCTGGCAGATCAAAAATGGGAATAAGCTCTTTGGCACCAGAAGCAGATGTAGAGGGCCCGTCCTTTTTCGCAGCAAGCATCTTCAGCATGTCAGCCGAATACATGATGCTGATCTCATCCCTGAGATGTTGCATGTAGTGCTTGACGGAATAGTGGTCTCTCTCGACACCTTTCTGATCGTCAAATTGGTCTGGCGTTACCATCTTAGTGTGGCCTTCAAACTCTCTATTCTCCTAGCCAGACCTATAACTTTCTGCAGGTACCTCATTTTTAGTTTCTCCGTGTCCATCAGCCTATCCTTTAGTACTGCTAGCCTGAGCTCCGCTTGCCGCTGTGATAAGTCGACCAAAAAAGTGTTAATGCTGGCAAGGTCCTCGCTGTGTTTGCGAGACATCTTCACATGAGCACCCATCAGATTTTTGTGATCCAAGAAGAGATATCGATTTACCTCGTTAGACCGGTCAAGCCTGCATTGCAGAGAATGGGCCTCTAGCTTGGCTTTCGCCTCGGCTTTCCTCGCTTCTTTGGCGTCATCAACAGCCCTATCACGAGTGACGAAAGCCAGTCCAATCTCTGCCCCCGCATTCTGCAATTCTTGCTCCTTGACCCTTAGCTCGTTTTGAGCCAGTCTGGTGGCCTCGGATTGGGCAAGTTTGTCAGCCTCTGCCTCAGCCAGTCTCGCAGCCAGCTCCTCACGTCTGGTCCTCTCGACGCTCAGAGCATGAGCCACCACATTGCTGACCCTCGCCTCCTTGAGGCTCTGATATAAATCGAAGTCAGACCTCAATTCGGTGAGGGCGGCCTCACTGCACTCGGCTAGTACAGAGCGGGAGCTCAGCTCCTCGGTCAAATCCCTGACGCGAGAGGAATAGAAAGACCGGATGGTAGCCAGCTGCAAGTTAAACAAAAAAAGGAGGGGTCAATGTTTAGCAAAGATGTTGAAAATCATAGAAGCAACCGAGTGGAGCAAACATGCGCGAAGGTATAGCTGGTGACAAGCTCGACGTTCTCCAAAGAGAGCGCCTCCAGCTCCGGCTCTGCAGCTAGACCCTCTCTTTGTGCATCACCCGCGCCTGGGGAACACGGCCTCGCTTCGCTAGCCGTGAGGGCACCCTTTCCACCAGCCAGGCATGCCCCCAAGTAGTGGCGGCAGGGATGGAAGAAAGCTCGGTGCCACCAAGAGTGCCGTTGGCCACGACGGGAGGTGGTGCGTCTCCTCTTGGCAATCCTCTGCACACCGTCCTTCTTCTCCTTAGAAGGGTCAGCGTGGCCCCGTCGTCATCACTATCAGACGAGAGGGCAACCCTGCCCCTCTTCTCTGCCCGGCCCTCTTCTTCGTTAGATGAGCCGACCTCGTGTCGCCGTTTTATTGGGACCGGGGGAGGGGAAGATAGCCAGGACTTCAACCTTGGAGCCCCCCACTGAGCTCGGCGATCTCCCCACCGAGGCAAATAGCACCCGATTTTGAACCGGAGTCAAGGGTAGACGAGGTTGGTGCAGTAGACCCCCCCAGCCAGACTCAACGGTGTCTCCTCGCCGTGTATGGTCTGTGTGGCAGACTTTCCCCCAGATGGAGGTCCGCTTGCATCAGAGCCGGGGACCACAGGCACTTCATCTCCTAAGAGCACCACGAGATGCCGGCCAGCGGATGCCTTAGGGCGAGCCGTATGACCCGCGGCTCCCCCCTTGACAGGGGAGGGGTCAGCCGATAGGCCTGTCTCAGAATCTGCAAAGAACAAGCAACATGTTTAGGTCACGGCCATAATCTGACTCACGAAGCTCAAGGATGCGAAAATGAACCCACCCTTAGCCCTCTTGGGGGTGGCGGCTTCCTCCCTGCAGAGCCTGACGCACTCCTCAGCCACCAACCTCACAGCTTCCTCGAGCTCATGGCTAGACGGTGCCACCAAATCGTTGGAGCCCGCCAATTGGCTCGAAGCTGTGACCTACCGACCCACCAGGGCAGAGGTGTCAAGTCGGCTACACAGATGCTTCGTGATGACCCAGGTGTCCAGGGGGAAAGGAAGGTGTGAAACCATCCTGGGCATCATATTCATCACCAGGGGGTTGAGTGTGGCCTGGATGTGCCGGCAGTCCCCAGGAGATCCAAAGATAACGATCCCCTCCAGGCCTTTGAGCCTCCTCGCTGGCAAACACGGCTCGAACCTACTCTCTTCTGCCGAGGCTGCACAAGACAAAATAACGTGAGCAAAAACAAACGAGGAGAACACAGACCCAAAAATCACCACCAAGCACTTACACTGTAGGAAAGTTTAAGGAACTTGGAAGTACTCCCCATTCACCCAAGGGGAGCACCATGCCCCTCCAACGGCATACAGCCTAGCGTGGGAGTCCCATTGCTTATTTGACCTCGGCAAGCCCCAGAAGATATGACGCCCTGGTAGCGGTTGGAGGTAAAAGGTGGGGTAGTAATCTTTCTTGGGGATGAGGGTGAGTTTATAAGCATAAAAAACCACCTCCAGGTCGATATGCAGGTTGTAGAGAACTGACAGGGTAGAAAGCCCCATCAGAATCATGACCCTGTTTGCATTTAACTGTTTCGAGTGGATCCCCGTCAAAGCGAAGAATTAGTGGATCAGAGGAGGTAGAGGGAATCGTAGCCATTCTAGGTATTTTCTGCCCAAAATAATGGAGCCTTCGGGGGCAGAGGGACGAAGATACCGATCCGCAGGGCCCTCGACCCTTTGTAGCATCACTCCACCGGGGAGGCAGAGCTATCTCCTTAATGAATCCAATTCTGAATCCGCGATGGGGTGCAATTCCTGATCTTGACTTGAAGCCATTGTTCTAGATACGAGTGAAAGAGTAAAAGTCTCAAGAAGGGAGGAAATCGGAAACCCTAGGATTTTATGAGGCTAGAATGATTGAAGATTTTAGTAAAGTGGCAAATGAGCATAATTGCGGCTTTTATAGAGGGGGAGCCGAAGAGTTTTTCTGGAAAAAAGGAGAGCAAAGGAAACCGAACAGTCGGAACTTCGAAATCCAAACAGATTTCGTGACATGGGATGGCGTGCCTCTACGTCACAGGGAAGGAGCCACGTGCACCCCCCAGATTGGAGGAATGGATAAACGATTTCCCCACTTGACGGATACGAATCCATCAAGTAGGGAAATGGGTGCAGTTGTGGGACCTGTTCCCAAATCATACACCACGTGGACGATTAAGTGGCAGAACAGGTCACAAACGGGGCCCACCGTCCGACAGGTGTCGAGAGTGATTAGCTAAAGGCCACGCAGGTCATACGTGATTTCACAATCGGCCGTTGGGCCGTCCGAGATTAGGGCCGATCCCATCACAGATCCTGGACAGACTAGGCCCAGTCCGCCCCTTACCTCGACAGCTGGGGGGTCGGAAGTCCCAAGAGTCTTCCACCAAAATACGATAGAAAGCAACTCATAACTCTAGACCCAGACAGAGTATTTAATGCGATCTTGGGTAGGCGTGCACAGGGGGCAAGTCGTCTTGACAGAACGGCGATTTGATCAAATCTCACCCCTGACAAATTCAAGCTATAGGAGGCGGCGGAAACCAGGCTACAGCGATACAGAGGTGGTCAAGGTAATCTCGGCCCGTGACCTCTGGGAAACACTTTGAGGAAAAAGGTACTCAGTCCTGAGATTGAGACCTGGATGGTTCACAATCTCAGGACTACATATACATGAGCCATGCGTTCCCGAGAGGGGCATGTATGCATATACAAAGAGATATTTAAAAGTATACAAGCAAGAAACAAATACATACTCAGATAGAACTAAATCCTTGCTACCTTGAATCAAAGAAAGACCACTGACTTAAGCATCGGAGAGTCTTTACAGGTGGCCACCCCAACCTATCTGACCCTGCCTGAAGTTTAGAGTACTTTGGAATAGTAAGGACACGTGGACAGTTGGAGGACACATCATCAGCGGTTTAAAGACACGTGAACGGCTAGTGAGAAACCGCTCCAACAAATGGTTTTAGTGATTAGTCTCGCACTAGACCTATTGTGGTTCCTTAGTTGTTTGTTCTTGCCTTAATCTTTGATGCTTCTTATTGCTTGTCATATGCTCTAGTTGTTTGGTGGGTGTTAAAGTGTGTTGTGGTGGCCATTTGGCCTTGTGGCTAGTCATGGCTAATGAAGTATTTGGTCATTATGATCTTTTTTTTTCTTTTTACACAAAGAAATTTAGTCCAATTATGGCAGAAGGCTCTTCATTTGTTAAATCTAGTTCTAAAATAGATGCAGTTGGAGGATTTAATGAAGCTTTGATGGCTACTAACCTCTCTGGTGGCTCAGTGGCTACTTTGCTTTCAAGTAGCCATGTACATGGTACTGGAGTTCTAGAATTAGGACAAAGAAAGGGTAATGGAGTTGTTCCCTCTTATGCTCAAATTTTAAGTTCCTCCTCATGTTTGAGCATGAGATTAATACTTCCACGGCCTTGCCTTCCCTTGAGATTGTCATACCTCATGCTTTTATTATTACTCCAGATCTGTCCAAGCTAAGTACTAACAGGAATTATGTTTGTGGGCGGGTGAATGAACAAGTTCTGAAAAAACACATGGAATTATATAAACTTTCGCTTATTGAACATGTTTTCTTATCTAGGGGTGAAATCCCATGGAAACTTATTGATTTTAAACTAAAGCTTTAATTAATATGGTGTCTTGCTTCCCTATGGTCTTTCATCTCTTTAGATAAAGGATTTTTTCACATCATTTATCTTCGAAGGAGGAAAAACTAAATGTGTGGGATTTGGGTTCTTTAAGTTTAAAACCAAAGATACTACGTTTTCAACCTTGGTATCTCAATTTTAACCCCAATACCCAAAACTAAACCAATACTCAAGTTTGGATGCAATTTCATGAATTACCATGGGTTATTGGGACTGTCAAATCCATTCTGATTTAGCCCTTGGAGATGGTGTTCCTATATAATTTGATGAGATGACACTTAATGGTGAGTTTGGTCATTTTGCAAGGATGCTTATTGATATTGACCTATCCCATCCCATTTCAGATTATTTAATGGTGGAAGTTGGTAATGATTATTTTTTTTAATCCCTTTGGAGTATATGCGACTCCCGAACTTCTGCTCTACAAGTCAAACTATTGGTCATACCGCTTCTTCTTGTAGGCGTGGCCAGAAGATTGTGGCTTCTATTAAGGATGATTCTAAGATGACTCGAGGATGTTCTAGAATTCGTAAACAAATTTATAGACCTTCTACTAAGTCTCCGAAGGCTACAATGATTCCTACTCATGTCATTCCATCTAATGTTGTTTCTCCTAAGGAACTGGTCACTAATTCAATAGAGGTGCGCACTAAGAATTTTTTTTCACTTCTGGTTAATATTCTTGGGAAAAACAATGTGGTCCAACTTGAAAAAGCAAAGAAGAAAATTCTGGATTTTGATAACTTTAGTGAGACTAATAAGCTTTCTCAAAATCCTCAGGTGGTGGCTAATCCTAATGGCTATAAGAATTCTATTCACTCTCTAGATTTTCCAAGAAAACTCCCTAGTTCTAAGACGACAGAAGACTTTGATTTGAATATGATTTATAGCAAGAAAGATGGGGCAAGGGTTGATGTGACTCTTTCTGGTAAAAATGATGTATACTCTTTTCAGAAGGTGTCTAATGATTCTAGTGGGACAGGAGCAACATCTAAAGAGACTAGGTCTTTGACTCCAACGTTACTCCTATGGGTTGCATAACGACTTGTTTCCAAATGAAGGTAATTTATTGGAACTAGAGGTATTTCTAATATGAGTACCCAATTAGCTCTTCAAAACTTTTGTCTCCGTTATAAACTGGAATTGGTGTGTTTGGTTGAACCACTCTATTCTCTTGATGCTATTTCAGACTCTTTTTGGACTAGTCTTGGTTTGTCTTTAGTTTCTACTAATGAGATGGACACCCCAACTATTTGGGTTTTTGCTTAAATAGAATTCAAAGTCTACTCGTCATTTGTAATCACTCTCAATATGTCTCTCTTAAGGTTATGATGGATATGTTAACAGTTCGTTATTCTTTTGTTTATGGTGCTTCTTCTTTTTCTTCTAGGAAGGAGCTTTGGAGTTCTCCTTTGGACATGGTTGTTCCTATTTGGTGTGTTTTAGGTGATTTTAATGTTATTTTGAGCACTCATGAGGCTACAGGTACTATATACTCCACTTTTTGTTTTGACTTTGCTAGTTTTTTGGGTGCTTCTACTCTTATTGATTTGGACAAGGATTGGTAAAGGAGAGAGAGGTCTCATTCTTTCTCGTTTAGATAGAGCTTTATATACATCTAAATTTATTGATCTCTGGTCAAATTTATCTTGTAACACTTTACCTTGTCTACATTCAGGTCACTATCCTTTTCTCTTGCCTAGAAGGGATTCGAAAGCTCCTCATCCTAGATCTTTTTGTTTTTAGAATGTTTGGGTGGTTGAGCCTACCTTCTTCGATTTGGTTTTTGGCGTCTGGTCTTCTCAAGTTTCTGGTTACCCCACTTGACATCTTTTGCAGAAACTCAAACTCATTCTCTTCTGGGTTAGAATTAGGAAGTTTTCGGTAATTTGTCTACCAAAGTTACCGTGGCTACAGATAGGGTTACGGAAATTTAGAATAGTTTGCAAATAAATAGCTTTTCTGAGGAGACCTTTCGGGAAGAAGCTGATGCTTTGGCTGCTCTAGATAATGTTTTAACTTTACATGATTCTTTTCTGAGAGACAAATGTCGTATTCGTTGGTTAGAAAGAGGGGATCGTAACTCATCTTTTACCATGCGAACCTTAAGAGACATAAAGTTAATAAACCTTTGTCTTCTTTAATTATCAATGACAAGATTGTAACTGATTCGGATCATATTGTAACTGATGTTGTTGACTTTTATGCTTCTTTGTTTTCTGAGCCGAATCATTCACCAACTAACTTCTCCATTATTCAAGAGCATACTCCTATTTTGGTTATCGATCATGATAATACTTACTTTATGAGTCTTCTTCTTGAGCAAGAAATTAGAAACAGTGCTTTTGATGTGGACTCTTCTAGTGTGCCTGGCCCAAGTGGCTACATTAGGAGATTTTTCCGTAGTTGCTAGCCTATTATGGGTAATAATTTTGTCTTGGCAGTCTAGGAGTTTTTTTGTACTGGTAAGATATCCTTGGTGTTAATCCTAATTTTATAGTCCATATCCCTAAGGTTACAGAGGCAAATAAGATTGAACAATTTCGGCCTATTGTTTTAAGAATTTTCTTATTCAAAGCCATCTCTAAGATTCTTGCTACTAGGTTGGGACCTATTAGTTCTTGAATTATCTCTTTGAATTAGTTTGAGTTTGTGCAAGGCAAGTAGATGGGTGACTGTATTTTGGGAGTCTCTAAGTATTTTAACTTTTTAAGCAATTCGGTTTTTGGAGGTCATGTTACTTTAAAGATCGACATTAGCAAGGCTTTTGACACTACTCATTGATCCTTCATTCTAGAGGTCCTCAGGTCCTTTGGTTTCTCGTTTACCTTCACTAGTTGGGTCTCATCCATCTTTAGTTCTGCCTATATTTCAGTCCTTCTAGATGGGGCCCATCACGATTGCTTTTCATGCTCTCATGGGGCCAGACAAGGTGATCCTCTCTCTCCTCTTCTTTTTTGCCTTATAGAGGAATTCTTGAGTCATTACTTGACTCATCTTTTTAGTATAAAGCTATTAATTCTATCTCTCTACCTCATGGTAAAAGTTTTTTGACCTACTTTTTATATGCGGACGATGTTCTTATTTTCTGTCGAGCTTCACCAAAGAACCTGAGAGCTGTTCATTCAGTTTTTGAGTTGTATGGGTCCTTTTCGGATCAGCTGGTTAATTAGGAGAAATCTAATATCTAAATTGGTAAGGGAATTTCCTCTGCCAGAATTAGGGATTTACTTTCTATTTGTGGTATGAGGCGAGGTGGAGAGTTAATGCACTACTTGAAGGTTCCTTTATTTGTAGGAGCTCATCATCAGTGGTAGTTGATTCCTTGGATGGATAATTTACTGACTCAATTTCATTGTTGGATGGGATTATCTCTCTCCTTCGCTGGCAGAGTTACTCTAATTAGTTCTGTAATCTATGGTTCACTTCTTCATTCTTTTCAGGTTTGTAGATAGCTCGGTTCTTTGCTAAGTAAAATGACAAAGGCAATTCAAAATTTTATTTGGTCAGGTTCTATTCTCCAAAAGAAGTTGGTCCAAGTCTAGTGAAAGAAGTGTTGTCGGCCTAAAAAGGAGAGAGGTTTAGGTCTTCGTGACATATCCTTGCTCAATAAAGGTCTCCTCAAAAAGTTTGATTGGAGAGTGATTAATGTTGATTATAATTTATTTTCTTATCTTTGAGCACGTTTTTTTAGGAGCAATGAGGTTTTCAGATATCAAATTTAATCCTCCATTTGGACTGGGCTTCACCCTTTATGTCAAGATCTTCATGAAGAATCTCATTGGTTGGTCAGAAGACATTCTAAAGTCAAAATTTGGACTGATAATTGGTTGGGTTCCCCTTTGTTTAATTTTGTATCTTTTTCTTTATTTCTTGATCCTCCTTTAGAAAGTTTAGTCAGGGATTTCTATGGATTCATTTTCTAGGAATAGTTGATGTTATTAAGTTTATTGTGATTTTAGATAGCCTAGATTCTTTGTGCTAGATAGGTTCTTTAGGTGGTAGGGTCACCTGTTCAGATACTTATATTTCTTTTTCTGATTCTCTAGTCGTTTGCTCTTGGGAAAGTAGATTTAGTCTTTTTTTATCCTTCCTTCGAGGTCAGTTTTACTTTAGAGGACTCTTCATGATCAGCTTCCTACTGCTTCTTCTTTGATGAAGCGAGGCTTCCATCTTCCATCTTGTTGTTGTTTCTGTCATTTCTCGGTTGAGGACTTGTCATATTTATTCATTGATTACCCTTTTATTATGCAGCTTTGGTCAGCCATATCTTCTTTATTTTGTATGCCAGTCTTTCTAGAGGGCTCTATGAGGGATCTTTAGGATAACTCTCAACTTTACTTGTTTAGCCCACAACTTCGAACTTTTTGGAAAGTTGGTTTGGTATCTATTTTTTTGGATTATGTGGCATCTCCAGAATTCGGTAATTTTTGAAGATAAAAAGTCATCTTTATCTTCAGTATTTGTTCTTTTATGGCATTTTATTAGATAGATTGAGTCTCTGATTTCTGGCCCTACGTCTAACTCTATTATTGATCTCTTAATTTTACGAGAGCTCTGGATCAAAGGTAGGCCTCAAAAGATACTAATCATTGTTGAGGTTATATAAAGATCTCTTTCTCTGTCCTGAGTCAAGGTTAACACTGACGGTTTTAGTTATCGCTCACCGGGTCCTTCTGGGTGTTCAGGAGTGTTTTGAACTCATAGAAAATTTGCTCGAGGATGTTTTTATATTCTTTTAGGAATTGGTTACGCTTTTGAGGCAGAATTGGCAGCAACAATCCATGTGATTGATTCCACTTGGAAATATGGATGGAAGCATCTCTGGTTAGAGAGTGATTCAGTCTATATCGTTTCTCTTCTTTTAGCTCATTCCCTTAAAGTTCCTTTTTATTGGAAATCAGTTTGGTGTAGAGCATTGGGATACATTGCTAATATAGATTTTATGGTCACTCATATCTATCGCGAGGGTAACTGTGTAGCTGATTCTTTTGCCTATTCTTCTCCTTCCTTTATTTGTCTCACTTGGTGGTAGTTTGTTCCATCTTTTATTTCATCTTTTATTTACGACGATTGTATTATGAAATCTAATTATCGGTTTCGCTGATTTTATTTCTCTTTCTGTTTCTTTGTCTTGAGAGGTCAGATTTATGCCCCTGAATTGGTGTATCTTTTTTTTTCTTTTTAAATTTAATTTCTTCACTTTGTCGAGGTTTATAAAAAAAAAATCCACTCTCTAGTTCTTTATGCCTATAAGATGCAGCATACTGTTTGGACTTCGCCCAAAAAAGCTAAACCATTGTTCTATTCGAATAAAAACAAAAGAATTCATTAGTCACGGTCGTACCATAGAAGAACTCAGGTAAAGAGGTATATTAAATATTAGTAGACTCCACATCAAATTAGGCTAAAGGCCAAAACAAGAAAATAATATTACAGTTTAAAAAATAAAAAGTAATAAAATATTAAGCAATTGGAATAAAACTCTTTTCCCAATGTACAATTATTTTCTATATGTTACTATAGATATATATTTGTCGCTTCTCAAATCAATGTGAGAAATTTAGTAGCTAAAAGTGGTTAATGTTAACTTGACATTTTTGGAGAAATGTATATTTCATACATAAAAAATGTACAATATATTTTATGTATAAAAAGTAAAACTAAAAACCGATATACATTGTATAGTGTATACCATAATGTATATCTTAAGATTGCATCTTGGCCAAATTATAAAGTAATTAGGTTAAGTAGAAGTTTTGAAGAATAATATTATATATGTAGCAATTACTGGCATTTTTTCCTAAAGAAAACTTCAACAAAACTAAACTTTCTTTCCCCTTTAGAATTGCTATCAATGAAAAAAAAAAAAAAGGCCAAAAGCTCCAAATCACTACTTGTCAGGTGACCTATATCCCGCTCAACACAACATCTGCTCTGGGCCTACGTACTTATAAAAATAGAAAAGAATTACAAAAATACGGAAGTCAGTTTGTTTTTTTTTTTTTTCAATTTTTGTACGGTTTTTATTAGAAAATATCACTTTTAAAAATATTTTTAGAAAATTATCATTTTTAAAATGGTTACTAACTACTATTTTTTCAAAATTCGTTACCAATTATCAATTATATACTAGTTACTAGTTACCGTTTACTAGTTATTATTTTAAAAAATGACATTTTTTAAAAAATTTTAAAAAATATTATTTTTCTAATAAAATCTATATAGGATCTAAAATAACCATAACACCGTATTTTTAGCGGTTTATTTATTTATATTTTTTTTTTACAAAGATAGAGTTAATTTTCTCCTCCATCAAAATGTACATATATATATATGTATATATTCTTCCAAAAATAACCTTATTTTTAAACTCATCCATGTAAATATGATTAGTTTAGGTTAATCTTTAACTTATTAGTTTAGGGTCTGTAAATAAACATCAAACAATCAGAGAAACATTAGGGCAAATTTTGAACTTTATAATAAAAATTGTTATAAGCGAAACAATTTTAAGAAAACTATTGAAGCTAAAAACTTCATAGTTATTGAGCTTAATTCCTGCAGAAGGGACCTAATTAGTAACTAGAATTTTTTTGGGCCAAATGACAGTTCTAGAATTGTTTTGGAGAATATCTTAAAAAATATCTTTTTTAGAGGTGTCATGATATTACCGACCAATAATCACAGTATTGGTGATTGGTTTTTGCTGTTAAAAAAGTCATATATAAGGGCATAGTGTCACAACCCTAGCCTTAAACTAGACAATCATGTGGCATTTAGCACAGTCCGTTACACTAAATCAGCATATCAATACTCAAGAAAGGGATTTAGAATAGACTTTAAGACAAATTGGTAAAGGATAAGAGAGTTTGAGTGAATAGATACTTTGTATTATTCTTAGAATGCTTACAACTCTCACAAATAGGACTTGTGTATAAATGAATCCAAATAATCCTTTCTATAGGTAAAGCCTAAACCAACTAAGGGTTATAATCTTGCCAAGTGGTATGATCTTATAAAAGGTCTAGAATATTTCTAAATAAAGTAGTAATATCTACAAAGATATTTAAATGGAGAAATCTAGAACAAGCATGGTCTAGATCCTTCTAGGAGGTTCACTCACCATCTTAGTTCTTTTAAGTCATTTTAGAAGCTTCTAAGACTATCTCAACTTATCTAGCACTATTTGGTCTTGTCTAGAGCCTTCTAGGACTTATTAGCGCCATCTAGAGCCTTCTAGCATGACCAAGATCTCTCTTGATCATTCTAGAATTGTTCCCCACGTTCTAGAGTCTTCCCCTATCCTTTTGGGTGAGCAGTATATATAGAGGATCTTAGAGCCATTAGCAGCGACATTTGGATTTTTGGGAGCCAAATGAGCGAAGCGTAATACCTTTCCTACTTAAGTCCGCGACGTCCCTGTAGCGCATCTATTTTGAACCCCTCGATATGGTTTTTAAATTTCTATGAGGCATTCTCATGCTCCCAACTAGCCACGAGCAAATTCTTCTATTTCACTAGGTAATAAAGTAGTAATTAGGTACACCACGTCGACGGATCAAGCGATCGGCCATAATACACTCCACCTCTTTATCAAAAGAGGCTACTACCGTAGTAGGAGCCCTTTTGGATTTACCCCTTGAAGGATCTTTTTCATCTCCATGGTAGAGTTTTAGTATACTAACATGGAAGACATGAAAAATCTTTAACTTGACAGGGAGTTGAAGCTTATAGGAGACCTTACTCACACGTTTGGGCACCGAAAATGGACCTTTGTACTTGCCCACTAATCCTTTATGCACCTTTCTTAAGGTTTTGAATTGTTGGGGCAGCAGCTTGATAAGGACTAAATCTCCTTCTTGGTACTCAACATGCCTACTCTTTTTGTCAGCCCATTTCTTTATTCTTTTAAAAGCTTTATTCAAGTAAGTCCTAGCCAAATCTACTTATTCATGCCATGCCTTAGCAAACTTGAATACCGCTGGACTCTTCCCGCCGTAACTTATCGCTAAAGTATGTGGAGTCATAGGTTGTTGACCCATGACTATCTCGAAGGAACTCTTACTCGTAGACTCTCTCCTTTAGAGGTTAAAAGAGAATTGGGCTAAATTGAGTAATTTTGCCCATTCTTTTTGGTTAGCACTCACAAAGAGCCTCAAGTATAGTTCCAGTAAGGCATTCACCCTCTCTGTTTGGCCATCATTTTGGGGGTAAAAGCTAGTAAAAAAATTCAAGTCTGAACCCATCAAATTGAATAATTCTATCCAAAAACTTCTAAAGAATCGGGGATCACGATCACTTACGATATTTTACAACATGCTTTATAAAGAGCCGTGTGATCTCGTCGGCAATACAATTAGGTGAAGTAGGTATGAAAGTGGCATACTTGCTGAAGTGAATAACTACCACTATAATATTGCTAAAGCCTTCTAACTTAGGTAGGCTAGTGATAAAGTCCATAGAGACACTCTCCTATGGCCTTTCAGGAATAGGAAGAGGTTCCAACAATCTACCCGGTGATTGTTGTTCCATCTTATCTTGTTGGACACAAGATAAGTTCGCACATAGGCCTCGACATTATCCCTCAGTTGAGGCCAATAGTAGATAGATTTGATAAGAGCAAAAGTGTGCTTCTATCCTGGGAGTGGTTGGACAAGCTAGGAACCGACTCTTTGCTTACTACCTTCTTCAAGTCTTCGAATGAGACTTGGCACTCAGGTGTCCACTCTCAAGACTTGTTCTTCTTGAGCAAGATAGTAAGTGACACTGCTCTTACTGAGTAGGACTTGATGAACCATCTATAGTACTTCACAAGTCCTAGGAAAGATCTCAATTCTGTCACCTTAGTAGGAGGTTCCCACCCTTGGATGGCTTGCACCTTGGCTTCATCCATCATAAGTTTCGCATCCTTTATCTTATGTCCTAGGAACATCACTTCCTCTTGGGTGAAGGAGCACTTTTCTTTCTTGATGAATAGTTAGTTTTCCCTCAAGACCTCGAATATCTTCCTCAAATATTCTAAGTGCTCTTCCATGGTCTTGCTATAGATGACTATGTCATCAAGATAGACTACCATGCATTGATCGAGATAGAGATGGAATAACTTATTCATGAGGGTGCAGAAGGTAGCAAGTGCATTGGTAAGACCAAATGGCATGACTAAGAACTCGTAAGCACCATTCTTTATCACGCACGTGGTCTTGAGCTCATCTCCCTCAGTTATCGCACTTGGTTATACCCCAAGCAAAGATCAAGGTTTGAAAAGTATCTAGTGTTTCCAAGTTGATCGAACAAGTCGGCAATAAGTGGGATGAGGTACTTGTTTTTTACTGTCACCTTATTAAAAACCCGGTAGATAATGCACATCTTTAGTGACCCATATTTCTTCTTCTTGAACAATACCGGAGCACCGAAACGAGCTTTGGAGGCCTGATGAAACCTACATCAAGGAACTCCATTGGTTGATTTCAGAGTTCCGCTAACTCCTGAGGGGTCATTCGATAGGGAATCATTGTTGGTGGTCTCGTGCCTGACTCAAGCTCGATTTTATAATCCACCTCCCTCCTAGGTGGAAGTTTCTTGGGCAGGGTATCGAGCATTACATCTTAGAATTCATCCAAGATAGTTTCACTTCCATGGGCAAGTCACCTTGAGGTTCCAACTCTTCATCATCGTGCTCTTTTAAGATGGCCAAGTAACTCTCCTCGTCCTTTTTTAAGCCCTTCTTGCATTGAAATGTAGAGAATACTTTGTTTTCCACTTTCGTGGACCATTCCATTGGTACCACACAAGCCTTTTCACCATCCATGATGCACATAGAGTTGGCAAAAGGAATGGGGAATGCCCGTATAACATCAAGGAACTCCAAACCAAGTACTACCGCAAAATCATCCATTGGCACTACTGATAAGTTAAGTTGGCCAGTCTATGCACCTAGGCTAGCCTTGACATCATGAGCAAACCCATGGATAGGGCGTGCTTCTGAATTTACTGTCTTGAGGGAGCCTTCTCCATTAGATACCGACAAGTCCAACTACCTAACTTCCTCAACAGAGATGAAGTTGTGGGATACACCCGTGTCAACCAAAGCTTTAGTGGCCTTGCCATTGATTGTTTTATCCATAAAGAGTAGGTTCTTAGCTTGTGATTTAGGGGCCGATTATAAGGCGTCAAGGAGTTACAAAGGACCAACACGTAAACCACTATCTTCCTTATCACCTCCTACTTGGCTTGGCTCAGAGGCGATCAATTCGTTGAGAGTTTTCTTCTTGGGACACTCGCATGCCCAATATGGCCCATCACAAAGGAAGAACTTGACTCTTGACTTAGAGAAATCACGATCTTCCTTCTCCCTATCCTTGTTCTTGTGCTTGTAGGAGGAACTATCTTTGTTCCATTTTCCTTCTTTTGTTTGCTCTCCTCCATTCTTTGCTCCACCACCCTTCTTGTCTTTGGGCTTAGAAGGGTCCTTATTGGTAGAGTAATCAATAAGACTCTGAGCTATAATAATAGCATCGACCAAATCCTGAACACCACGATGCTTGAGCTCTAACTTGGACCAATTCTGAAGACCATCCATGAACAAGAACATGGCATCTTTATTTGAAGTGGTAAACTCTATCATATAGTTTCTAACACTACTAAATTATTTGAGGTGGTAAAGATGACCTTTTGCCTTCTCTTTGACATTATCGAGGAAGAATTGCCTCTTAAGCTTTCTCTTGAAATCATTAAAGGTATCTATGGTGCACACCCCTTGTTGTATCTCTCCGTGTCTCCGTCTCCAACATAGCATGGTGGTATCAGTTAGATATAAAGTAGTATTACGAATTTTACCAGTATCGTCCGTCACACCGGCGGCCTCAAAGTATTGCTCGAGTCCCCATAGGAAGTATTTAACTTTCTAAGCATTTCAAGTACCATTAAAGGTCATTGATTTAGGCACCTCGATCTTTCTTGCCTCAATAGTTATTATGGTGGTCACCTCTGTGGCCACCGCTCACTTGCATAAAGCAAGATCACCATCCATCTCATCTACTATAAGTAAAATATTAGTGAGTTCTCTTTAGAAGAGATCTCGTATCTTGGCAATCTCCGAATGAAGGGACTCGATCTTGCACCTTAAGTCGGCCTCTAGCCTACCAAGCATATCTTTGATGCCGCTGTGGATTTCTGCATCCTCGGTCTCCAAACCATTGTAACAGCCATCTAGATCGTCTACTTGCTCGCCCAACATACCCAAGTTGGACTCTATTCAGGACACTCTAGCCTCTAAGCTATTTACTATATCCCTTGACTTGCCGCGGATAGTACCCTTCTTCCCTTCATCAAGCCCATATTCGGAAGTACCAACTTCAACAAGGTCAGGAGTTACAGTCATGGTCTTCATTTAGACAATGGAAGCACCAAGATATAACGAGCAACCAAAGCTCTGATACTATGCTATCACTACCCTAGCCTTAAACTAGACAATCATGCGGCACTTAGCACAGTTTATCGCACTAAGTCAGCTTACCAATACTCAAGAAAGAGATTTAGAGTAAGTTTTGAGACAAAGTGGCAAAGGATAAGAGAGTTTGAGTGAATGAATGCTTTGTATTACTCTTAGAATGCTTACAACTCTCACAAATGGGACTTGTGTATAAATGAACTCAAGGGATCCCTTATATAGGCAAAGCCTAAACCAACCTAGGGTTATGATCGTGCTAAGTGGCAAGACCTTAAAAAGGGTCTAGAATATTCCCAAATAAAATAGTAATATGTACAAAGATATTTATATGGAGAAATCTAGAACAAGCATAGCCTAGATTCTTTTAGAAGATTCATCCACCATTTTGACTCTTCTAAATCATTCTTGGAGTTTCTAGGATCATCTCAACCCATCTAGTACTATCCGATCTTGTCTAGAGTCTTCTAGAACTTAATAGCACTATCTAGAATCTTCTACTATGGCTAAAACTTCTTTTAATCATTCTAAAAATGTCCACTACGTTCTAAGGCCTTCCCATATCTTCTTAGGTGAACAGTATATATAGAGGATCTTATAACCATGAGTAGTAACATTTAGATTTTTGAGAGCCAAATGAACGGAGTATAACAATAGGCTATACTAACTATCATTCACAGAGTCACAACATAACGACACTCCTAAAAAAGGTCCTTTTGAAAAAATAGTTGCAGAAGTCATTTTGGCCCAAATTTGTTCCAATTAGGTCCATTTCCCTATTCTTCTTGGTGCTGAGACAATTTCTTGTGAATTTTCGCGTTAGGATTTTTATCAATTACGAATTTAAAAAGAAAAAAAAGAACTAGTAAGGTGGGCGATCACTACAGGGAGCAGACACCTCACTTGTTTTAAGGAACCTGGTTAAATTTTTGCTTCAGTTTTCTCCTCCATATCGAATGACAGTGAAACAAGACCAAAACAATACTCCTAGAACATTATGCTCGAGATGTTAGGATTAACTTGAAATAAAAAAATATACATACGTGCATTTACAGAATAAGCAGTTGTGATGAAAAAGAAAATTTTACAAAAATACAGCACCAGGCATATATCACATTCATCTATGCCAAATAAATTGGGAAGATACCGCATATATCAGTCGTTGGAACTTTAGTAGTAGAACTTCTCTTCTTCTGCTGCAAACTGGTTTTCTTAGAATGATGGGACAATGCCATATACAGTGTCTGCCATTAGTGCTGTGGAGAACATCTGGTCCACTTCGACTTCTACGTTGGTTCTTTTCGCGAACCGGCCCTTGATCCTAGGTCTGGTCTCTGCATAGGCCTTCCTTGAGGCATACCTGATTGTCTTCTCAAACTTCCTTGTCTTCTTCTTCTCTCTGTACCTTAGGACTCTGGCCTCCCTGTCCATTGGGGTAAGTTGGGTTGGCATCTGAATTGGGGGTCCGGAGAAAAGGTCGATTGTCCCTTTAGAAGGCCGAGGGTGGGAGATTGAGATATCGCTCATTGTTGAGTCTGGTACAACACTGACATCCATTGATGAAACGGAGACCTAAAACATGATCAAGGAAGAAACGACATGTCGTTAGAATCCAGTACACGTAGAAGGCTAACTAGTAGATGAAGTTACAAGGAAGGGCAGTGTAACTGTGTAAGTCAAGGAAAACAAGCATATATGTCTTTTTCATTTAGATTGTTAGAATGAGATGGAGAAATCACAAATGCACAAACTAACATTTATGATTCTTTCGAATTCGGTTCTTCACAATATTTTTTGATCCATAATTGCAGTATATTCAAGAGGCTAATTGAGTTAGCATCTCTTAGGAAAGCACAAATTCTCTACCAGAATCCATGCACGCACATGTATGAGCGACAGGAACATATCAAGTGAACTATCACAAGCATCTCCCTAGTTGAATGAAAATCCATTGACTTCCTTAAAATAAAGAATAATAACCCGAAAACGATTGATTTCATATTTTTTTCTATATCTCAAACTTCAATCATAAGGTTTTGCTTACGTTTCATCAAAAAAAAAAAAAAATCAAACTAAAGCATACTTAAACGTTATTGAAGAAACAATTTTTATAGAAAAATTAAGATAACGTGTGCAACTATGATCCCAAAGTGATGACTAGGAACAAAAGGGCAAAAAAGCGAGAAAAGCGTAGAAACTTTACATAGTTCGATTCCAACCCTTTTGGGGAGAAAGTAATAAAAGAGAAAAAAGGAAATGGAGGCGAATAAAGTGCAGAAAAAAAATATCATAAGATACCTTTCAGATTTAACAAACACAGATAACGTTGTGTATATCCTAACATTTGATCATGTACCTCAAAGCTTTCAGCTATAAAACACGTCTAAAAAGCTTGATTTAGCCAAATAAAGAACCATTAATCACCACTTTCTTATTTATCAAATAGCAAATCATGGTATATGCTTCAGAAAAATGAAATTCATAAAATATCCACTTGAATTCAGATAATATGAATGCATAATAAAGCAGCAAAAAGAATTGAAGCCAGCTGAACTAGACGATGAATTTGTGTATAGGAACTTACACTGTGACTAATCGAACCATTGTAACTATAGGCGGTTTTCGAAGACTCAAACTCCAACCCCAGCTGAAAACTCTGGTTCTGCTGCTGCTGCAACTGGCTATTCCCATCCACGCACTGAACCGGAACCACACTATCTCCGCCATGGCTCTTCTGCTGCGAAACAACATAGCTCTGCTGCACCTGCTGCTGCTGATTACTGTTGCTCTGGTTGTACGGGTCAGCGAACTGGTTCTCAGTTCCGGAATTGTACTCCACAAGGTCCAAATACTCATCCACCTCGCCGCCAAACAAGAATCCATTCCCTTGATTCTGGCCGCCCTTAACCGGGTTCAGCAAGAGCCACGACGCCGCCTCGTCCTCGTCCTCGTCCTGGTCTTGATCAATGGCCTCGTCTCCATCAGGGGACAGAAACCCATCTTCGGCTTCCCCTAACATGGCCGACCCGACCCGGTCGGTGGCGGGCGGGCCGTACACGCAGCCCGAGATGGGTAGGACTGGGACGCGGTGGTGGCGCCGGGCGAGCGGGTTTGCCGAGTGGATGTCGGCGTCACACGTGGCGCACAGCGATGCGGCGTCGGCCTTGCAGATGAACGCGGCCGGGGCGCGCTCGCACGCCTCGCAGACCCACACCCGCTCGTGGCGCGACGCCACTCGGTTCGCCGCGTGGATCCGTGCGTCGCACCCGGCGCAGAGGTACGCCGAGTCCGCCCGGCAGTAGACGGTGCAGGCAGCCGCCCGGCACGTGTCACACACCCGCGCCCAGACTTTGGCTCCTCCGGCTCCGGAGACGGCGCCGGGGGTTTCGGCCTTCATCATGGTCAGAGCTTGTTTTGGGGAGAAGGGTCTGGTCTTGTGTGGTTTGGGGTGAAGTGAGTCGTGAGAACTGTAGCGTTATTTTCTCTGTGTTTTGTTTCCCCGGGGGATTGGGAAGAGAATCCAGGGGTCTACACGTGGCGGGAATTTAGTGGCTTACGTGGGCTGTTGCGTTATCTTGTGGCTGGCTTTTGTTCTAGAGATGGGGCCCAGTGATGAGTCAGAGGTTCTTGTGTGACCCATAGCTTTTTGCCTCTTTGGACATGGAGAATCGTTTTGCAGTTTTTTTGGTGTAAAAGGGCTTTAGAGTTCTCGAGAATAGAAAATGAAACAGAAGTCGCTGTGGTTGGGTGAAAGACTTTGTGGTGCGTCCCGCATAAATGTACTGGAGTTCTCTGATAACACTTTCGGTAATTTTATAAAGGGAACAATGATGTATATTAATTATTTCCAAGGCTTTTCTTGTCTTAAAATTATACCCCNAAAAAAAAAAAAAAATTGGTACTTACTAGATTTTGTGGAACGTCTTGAACAATGAACATGTAGATTTGGTCCATTTGAGACCTCATAATCATATTGATGCATGTATAAGTTCGAAAGCCCATTTTAATATAAAGTCTCGTGCTTTATGATTAAAATCGATGGTATTGTTATACATCTTTTATATATATATATATATACATGTATGTATCTTTGAGATGTTTTATGTTATGGTTGTTCACTTTCTTTCCAAGGTGTGTTTAGGTATATCCATTGTGACAAAAATAAGTCTGCTAATGGATTAATTAAACATACTCTGAGCTGAGCTTTAGCAGCGAAAAAAATTGGTTGGAGGCCTTCAGCTAATATTGTGCATTGTATGGGATGATTATCATTATGAAATAACAGACAACATTTATGTTAATCATTGATATTAAATTCTCATAAAATAGAGCATTTATTTTTGTTATCTATCATAGAAGCCTACTTTAGGCACATAAACATGTGTATAAGTTTACCATCATTTATTTATGTTGGGTTCTAGATTTTGGTGCTATGAGATTATTCGTATATTGCCGAAAGTAACAAAATGCTAATAGTTGATAATATAAATCAATTCAGCACAGATTTTTTTGTTGTAACGAAAAACATGTCTCTAAAATTACAGAGTCACAAATGGGCTCAGCCAGCCTCAAAGCAGAATGCATCGCCACACTGGGTCACGAGGGACTCACGTGGAGCCAAGGCTTCCAAGTAAATCATGGGATGCTGACTCAGACAAGGCAACGGAGAAAATTCCTCGAGCCAATGGGAAGTTGCCACGTGAGAAGCAAGTAGATCAGGATGCACCTCCGCCACAAGTTAGTTGACGCACAGGTCACCGAGAGGAGCCGATCTGATCCCCTCGTCTTGGCTCAAATGAAATAAGTGTAGTGTAACTATCACTTGATTTGTTGCTAGCCAAATTGATACGATGTGCCATTGGTCTTTTATTCCCTAACCACTTGTGTTTTCTCTTTTAACTTGCCCATCTAATTACATTGTCCCTTTTGTCTAGTAACCCTTTAGTCAATATAAAACAAATCATAGTTAATTATACAGTCGAGAGCCACAAATTTTTACGCTTTTTTTATCGCTTAACACCAAAAGTAAAAACTATTCCAAACAAATCCAAAAAATTTTTACCGACTGTATTATTGGGTTAAACATTGTTGTGTATGTTGTACGGTCTAAAATCCTATGTCAGGTCGCATGAGTAAGATTAAGTGCGATCTCATCCGAAAGAGTTGCATGCAACCTCCACTGCATAAGTTATGTGCGACCTCCTCCGAATAGGTTATGTGCGACCAGAATGAAAATGAGACTAGTCTATGCTTCGTCAAATGGGTAACCTACAAGGAAAGGGAAACAAAAGTTTCTCTTTCAAGTTCGACCAGTTACCCAATTTAAGTGATTACC
>JXTB01000153.1:485335-548004 GCA_002914805.1 Parasponia andersonii | reverse complement strand
TTATTGCCTGGTTCGACCATTTGCTTGCATAAAAGAAGCCAAGATCTGACGGGTTTGATTTTACTTGGTAAAACCAAGCGAACTCTTCAGGAGAATGGGAGTCTAGACCTAATTTGTGGTAAAGTATGTACAAACTTACCATATATCTGTATGTATTAGGAGTCAGTTGGAAAGGGACGACCCCATAGTAGTCGATACTTGATTTTATATATGGATGAAGTAGGAGGTGGACACCGCACTTGAGAACTGCTTCAGAAAAAGAAGCGATTCCACGTGGTGCTGTGTGGTTGATTGAATTCCATGGGTAGGCGAAGAGGGATGGTGATCTTATAGTTGCACACGATTTTGCTGAATTTGTTCGATGTGCTACTCGTCCTTATATTGGTACATGACCAATTCCCCTCTACATATTGATAGCCCGACGCAAAGGCAGAGGCATTCCTGATATGTCGAGGCCATTGGTCTTGAGGGAGGTCGCCTATGCGAGGACTATTTTGCCTGACCCCTGTTATCTCTACTTCGGGTTCTGGCTCAAGTTAATCTTCAAGGTTTATGGAGCTAACACTGGAATTTTCAAATTCTCCTGAAAATGCGTTCCCTTCCCTAAAATCCTCACTACTAGACATCTAAAAAGAAATACGGATGGGTTTAGTCCTATGCGAGCATCAAGGATCTTCACTATATGCTAGTAAATTTTGGGGGTTCACCCTAAGATTGTCTTAGTAAGCAATCTCATCAAATTTTTTCTAATCGGTCTACGGATTCATAAAAATTACTCGAGCTGTTCGTTGAAAAATAAATAAATAGGGTATCAGACCCTAGAAACTCTTTCACGAGTTCGTCTTTGTCCATTATCTAGAAAAAAGAGTCTATTCTATGAACTGGTAAAGGGGATCTGAAAAATTCTCATTTCAGTTCATCCGAGTAGGGGATGTTTCAATTCCTAGAAATAAAAACTGAATTTTTTCCGAGAACAGACAAAGAACAATAGGAGAGAAGAAATATATTAATCTCTCTTCGAAAGCAGAAGGATTGAGATATAGTCTGAACTCCGTCGGAGAAGATACTAGAATTGTGCGAGCTGAAGAACGAAATAGTGCTATAGGGTTTGCTCTGAAATACTTCAGAATTTTAGAAAGATGGAAAATGAGAGTTTGTAATGAAGAAGCAGAAGCGGATTAATTTTCGATATTTATTTCTCGAGCATCGCTAAATCACGGCCGTAGATCAAAGTATTTGATTTTCAGATCTAAAGGCCAAAGTTCGCGCGGGATTTGATTTTTTTTCCGAAATTAAATCAGTATCTTTCAAAATTTGAAACAATTTGGTTTAAAGACGGCAGTTGGCATCATCGATATTCTTGAGTCTTCTCGAGTTCTGCTATTTTTCTTAGAAAATGTGACACGTGTTTTCATCTGTTAGAAAAAGGTACACGTGATCTTGAGAAAGGTGAGATTTAAGATCTGGCGATACTTCGACTCTTCAAGGATCTCAAGTCTAGGTCGTGACATCGCATTTTTTAAGTTCGCACTCACTTACATTAAAAGGAAGCTCCATTTTATCCTGAAGAACTAATGGAGCTGGGGAGCAGTTATTTTGCGGTCTAAAATCTTATGTCAGGTAGCATGAGTAAGATTAAGTGCGACCTCATCCGAAAGGGTTGCATGCGACCTCCACCGCATAAGTTACGTGCGACCTCCTCCGAATATGTTATGTGCGACCAGAATGAAAAGGAGATTAGTCTATGCTTCGTCAAACGGGTAACCTACAAAGAAAGGGAAACAAAAGTTTCTCTTTCAAGTTCGACCAGTTACCCAATTTAAGTGACTATTCAATTTAAGTAATTACCCAATTATATTGTTACTCAAATTGTATTACCCGATTGTATAGTTACCCATTCTCGCAATTAGGAACATTGAGTTACCCTCATCTATATAAAGGGAGTTCAATGCTTTGGGAAGAGGGGACTTTTCTGATCTGGGGAGGCTAAGGAATTCTTGAGTGTTTTCTTCTTCTTTTCGGACAACATATTGTAATTTTGAGTTCTTGTAATTCTCCAGAAAATAATGAAAAATAGTGGATGTAAGCTCATCTTTTTCAGAGCTGAACTATTATAAAATCTTTGTTTCTTTATTTGCTTTGATTAATAAACCTTTTCACATAAGCCATATTTCGCAATTTTTTCTAAATTTATTATTGACAAAACCTCCGTCAACAGTGTGCAAGTGGCAGCTCAACGGAATTTACCAATTGTACTAACTAGCTAGATATATCTTTTCCCAAATCTTAGTGCCTAGTGCTTCCTTAGTCTCACAAGCTTGTAAATGTTGTCAATTTGTATAGTTAAGAGGGATAAGATTGACAGGTTGCTTCTTTACATCTAACTCATGCAAGTTAATGGTCACAGGCTGATAATGACATTTTGGTCATTATCTGTGATTCGACTTTGATGCATCGTGTACATCACGTCTGGTCCTAATGGAAGGAAAAACGGTATACGTAAATATGATATCTGCTCCAACAAATCTATTTACCCCAGAAAGGGGTTTGCAAGCAGATCATATTGAACCTGATTCATAGAGAAAATGTCCAAGGAACAAAACCCAGCAACACAGTATATACAAAAAGAATCACTACTCTACATACAATTTTCAATTCACCTATGATTGTACAACAATGCATGCTAATAGAATAAGAACTAATAAAACTCTCTACCTATCATTCTCGTAAGGATAAAGAAAAAATTAAAAAGAAGGGATGTGCTACAAAGCGATTGTTGGATATCAAGCCTCTAGTCTTGTTGGGCCCATGTGGGTCCTGCTGTGAAATGAAAGGCCTATATGCATTAGACGTGACTGATGGTATGGTATTCTAGTGACATCCCTGATGGTATGGTATTCTAGCGACACTCCACGGGGCTGAAAAAGACTACAAAAATTAATGAAATTTTCACCATTAATCTGTCCGTTCAAATTAAATAATTAACTCTTCTTAATGTAAATTAATTGTCAAAAACTAAAGTTATTTTCATATTTGGCTACTGAAGGGCTGTTTGTGTACTCTTCTTAGCTTTAGAGGTGTTGGCATAAACGTTCTTGTTCAACATATGTCACTGTAATTTTGACATAAATAAGATGGTATTTGTAATTTTTTTTAAAAAAAACCAGATAAAATTAAAAATTCAATGCGTATAAGGACATAATAAAAATACTTGGACGGTTTGGACCTTTTCTGTGCCAATTGTGTACATGGATCCAAAGAAGGAAAAGTGCATAAATACCCGCATATTATGTATAACTTAAAAATTATAAAATATATACCAAAACTGTATATTTATACTCTAAATATATACTATAAGTATTTAACAAATGAAATGTATACTTAAAAACTTGTATGTAATTATAAAAATGCCTAAATTTCGCTCCCAAATAACTAGACTCATACATGAACCATTTATGGGGATGGATACAGGCTGCTAATTGTCTGTTGAGTAGAAATATGACTTAGTACTAATTTGGCACAAAATAATTGTTTTAGTAGTTTTTTCTAAATTGACATTTCTATTAGTATCACAAATTATGTGTCGAGAGTTCTTTGTGACTATACAATTATGACTTTTTTAGGACTAATTAATAATCACAAATTGTATGACCCTTTAATACATAGGGTCACAAAATACTAAAATACTGCTAAAAAAATTATTTTTCAAAACACTCCTAAAAAAATCATTATATTATATATTACTATTTAGAGAAAATGAGATGCGCTACAGTTTTTAAGAAAAATATTCCAATAATACGACCCGACATATTCTATTTAATTTTGTATGACCTGATTCCGTTTGAATTTGAATATCAGTTGTTTCATCTTCCTCTTCTCTTAGGATTAGGACAATTATACCTATGTTTTTAAAAAACAATATATATCAAAATTACGACCTCCCGCAGCTAATTAAAATCTCGTACGACTTATGTGAAAATTTTCCAAAAACATGGGAAAAAAAAGTAAATGAAACAAAAAGCGTAAGAAACTGAAAAAACGAAAACATGGGACCTCTTGAGATCGAAAAAAAAAATCGAATCAAGTTCCAAAAAATCGCCAAGATATCGTGCTCCAGATCTCTTCATCATAATCTAGAAACCAAAATAGTGAAAAAAAATATTCATGTTCGATTCCTTCCTTTAACTCTAACGAGTTCAAGTAACAATCGTTGATGATTGATTTGTGAGTTTCTTCGTGTGAAATTGAGGAGTAGTTTATGCATTTCTTGCTTTGGAATATGGGTAATGATTTATGATTTGTTTTGGGTAAAACTGAGGTTAGAATTTTCTGTTTTTGTATGTCAAAATTTGGCTATAATATATAGGCTTCATGGTATAAATTTGTGGAATGGACTGGTTTCTGCAATTTTATTTTGGCAAAATTAGGTAATAGTTTCTAGCAAATTCGGTTAATTGTTTCAGGAAATTAGTTGGGCTAGTGATTTTCTGTAACACAATAGTTAAGCAGAAACTAGAATCTAACTACAACTTAGGGGCTAAGTTATGAGTTTTTCGGTGTTGAAATTAGAAACTGGAATCATTTCTAAGATATTTGCTATAAAAAATGGGAGCTGGTTTCTTGTTTTATTGGGATAAAATTTCAGGAAACCAAATTACCTACAGGTTTCTTGCAACATTTTTCTTTTAAATATAACTCAGTAGTTCAATTGGTTTCTAATTACAAACTTCTAAGTTGCTTAGTTTCTAACTTTTAGACTGGTTTCAAAATTGTGTGAGTTGGGAATTGGATTAGATTTTCTAGGATGCTTGGGGTTACAATTAGGGACTAATTTCTTGGTTCCTAGTATTACAATTGAGTAATAGTTAAAAAATGACTTAATATCAAATTAAGAATTGGTTTATGTGCTTTTTGGTGTTGAAATTATAAATTGGACTTACTTCTAATATACTTGCTCTAAAAAATAAAAGATAGTTTCTTACTTTGTTGGGGTAAATGTTTGGCAAACCAAAGTAGTTTCCTAGAAACTTTTTTGGTTTTATGTGTTTTACTTAAATACAAAATATTTTGCTATACATGAACAAAAATAGTATTTAAAAAATCTTTATGGTTCTCTATGATTTAGTTATATATATATATATATATATATATATATATATATATATATATGATATTTTGCTAATAATAAACCAAATTAGTCTTCAGGTTTCATGTATTTTACTTAGATACATGATATTCTGCTACACATAAATTAAAATAGCTTCCAAAAGATTTTTGTGATTCCCTATAATTTAGTTACATACATGATATTCTTCTAAAAATAAATCAAACTAGTTTCAAGAAACTATTTTACTTAGTTCTGCTAATAATAAACCAAATTGGTCTTAAGGTCTCATGTATTTTACTTAGATATATGAAATTATGCTACATATAAACCAAAATAATTTTCAAGAAACCTTCGTGATTTCCTATAATTTAGTTACGTGCAAGACATTCTACTAATAATAAACTAAACTAATTCCAAATCATTTTTGGTTTCCTGTATTTTACGTAGATATAGAATAGTCTGCTACACATAAACCAAATTAGTTTTTAGGAAACCTTTGTAGTTTCCTAATTTCTTGGGTATCAAAAATTCAGGAAACCAGAGCAGTTACTGATTATTGATCTAGTTTTCTGCAATATGTTTAAATATAGAAACACAAAACTATAATGGAATGTGTTTTTCAAAGGTGAATCATAATGGTTCCTATTTTGTAATTTTAGATTTAACTGTCTAATTAGTTTGTAACTTTTGGTTGCAGACGAGCGAAATGAATCTTACAATAATTTTTGTCTAATATGGTAGAAAATGGAATTAGAACAATAACTATGTTAATTTCCAGATAATAGGAATACTTATGCCACCAAAACTGTTCCTTTCAAAACCTACTGAAGTTGTTGTCAAGAGAACTAAATTTGAATCTTACAGTAAGAAATTCAATTGAATACCAAATTAGCAAGGAAAATCTAATCATGAAAATACACAATGATATTATACTAGAGTTCTATTTGCAATTAAAGAAAAACGATATAAACCTAACAAGTTTTCCCCTATGCATGATAGTAGCAAATGATTCAGTAGTTACAGAGAATTCACTAAAAGAAATAATGACAAATTTAGGTACTAGTATTTCTATACAATCAAGTGAATACATGGATGTGAACATGCTACCTATTTTGTAGAGCTAGGGAATAGCTACAATAGAGTTTGGCCAAAATAGTTTATTCAAATACATGTACATGGCACTAGGAGCTTCAATACAAGGATGGGCACATTATAAACTAGTAACGATTGTCAATGTTGTTGTTGGGATATTTATCTTAAAAGTATATTTACAATTTTATCCTTTTAATGTAAATAATTTTTCCTTATATGCAATTACGATATTTGTTATATTAAACTGTAGTTTATTTATCTGAAAAAGATTCCATAACTTTATTTTGTGTATAAAGAAACAAACATGATAAACCATTAATTATGGAGAGACTTGTTTCTTTATCTAAGTCTAAATTAACTAGTTTATAATTCGTAAATAAATATGAAATGCTTTATTTACTATAGGTTATAGTATTTGTCTATCTCAATGTGAATAATGTGTTTCAAATCATTGAAATGTCTGAAATCTGATAGAAACTAGTACAACATATACAAGTTATGTGTATTAAACTGGACCTGGTAATATAAAGAATTGGAGTGTCGTAACTCAATTTTTAATATTACTACAAACTAGTTTTTAGCATATAGATCTTAATCCTTGATGTTTAACTGGATTTGCTTTCATGGGTTGTAGCCTTTTGATTTGTTAAAAGACTAGCCTCTGTGAAATTAGAGGAAAACTTTGGCATATTAGAGGTTATGACTTATGGATTAATAAAAACACCAAATAATTAAGGACACTATATATTAATACCACTTTAGGGTCTTTCAAGATTCATGAAATAATTAAATCTAATATCTTAGTATTCACTTTGTGAATTTGTTGATAATTTTGTATAAATAACTATTGAGAAAAAATTATTGATAACATTATTCATTGATAGAAAGATGGTAATTTAAAGGTAAATATGTGTTAAAAGGGTATTACAGTAATTTTACCTATCCAATTACGGCATTGTATAGGGATTTTATATGTAGTATAGAATATGCTAGTTATTCAAGACTAGTTGATTAAATCTCTATAAAAAGCATGACATTTAATCTATAAGTGCAGTATTGGGTCTTAAGTGGAGTATCTCCTTTACTAATAGTATATATATATTAATACCATAATAAGAGTTATTATATATTTATCATACTATTGGAGCTTAGATTATTTGGATCCATTAGGTCCCTTGTCTACCTCTATAAAACTCATTAATTAGTTAGTAGTATTTGTGAAATTAGTTTCATAAAATTATGTAAAATAATGATTCTATATAGAAGTTAGTATTTTTATAAATAAGTTACATGAGTTTGACATATTTATAAAAATACGTCCAAAGTCCAAATTGGAGAACAAGCCCAATCCTAGGTGGAATGGGATTAGTAGCTTTGGGCCTCATATACATAAGATACATGAGAGAAAAAATTGCACAGTAACTCTAGGAGAGCTACACATGAAACAGAGGAAAAGAGAGAGAAAGAGATAGAGAGAGAATTCAGCTAAGGCTAAGAATAGAAGAGAGAAAAAATTTCTTGCAACCTCACATTCTCATCTCACATCTCGATGTTTCAAAGGATCAAAAAGGTATTCTTGATCGTTCTCCAATGTAGGATTCAACTTGGTGTCTACTCTCCTTATCAATCAAGAGTAGTAGCATAGAGAAGAAGATTTAGGGTCAGATATTTGATCACCATCAACAAAGAGATCAAGGAGGAGCACGCTACAAGAGGTAAATCCTAATTTTATCTCTAGGGTTTATGCATCTAGATTTGATTTATGTTATACATGATCCCGTATATAATATATGCATATTCTAAGGTTATGAAATTTGTTTTTATGAAAAATTTTAAAACCTAAATCTGCTAATTTTTCTGTTGTGTTCATAATGTGATCATGTATTTTCTATAGTTTTCATATATGTATAATTTTTCCTAAGTGTTAGGTCTAGCAACTACATGTATGAAAGCTGAATATGGAGAATGCTTACTAACAATATGTACAAACAATGTAAATGAGAATATATTCCCACTTGCATATGTAATAGGTGATTCTGAAAATGATAACTGTTGGAAATCGTTTTTTAGGAAACTAAAGGCAATTTTTGGAGAAGTGATGAGTTATGCATCATTTTAGACTGCAATGAAAGAATTTTGAAAGTCGTCCCAATTATTTTCCCAAGTGCAACAAATGGAGCATGCATGTATCATCTTTTAAACAATCAATAGACTAATTTCAAGACCTTTTCAATAGAAACTAGAGAAGCCTTTCTTATTGTAGCTAGAGCTTATACGATGATAGAGATTGAGCATAATACGAAAAAACTTGACCATATTCATAGAGGGATCCGACCTTACTTAGAGGAAATTGGTTTCTCAAAATGGGCTAAGGTATATTTTACAAATAGAAGATACATGTTCATGACTTCTAATATAGCAGAGTCTATGAATGCAACAAATAATGCTGCAAGGCATCTATCAGTTGCTATCTATGAATGTGGTCCGGTTTTTCCATGTTATGCTCAAACTCCATCATCATATAAGCTCTAGTTATAGCAAGAAAGGCTTCCCTAGTTTACATTGAAGGGGTCTTGAAATTAGTCTTTAGAATATTTAAAAGATATTACATGCATGTTGTATTTAGGAAAATAATTGGGACGACTTTCAAAATACTTTCATGGCAGTCTAAAATGATGCATAACTCATCACATTCTTCAAAAGTTGCCTTTAGTTTCCTAAAAAATCACTCCCAATGGTTCATCATTTTCAGAATCACTTATCTCATATGTAAGTAGGAATATATTCTAATTTATATATTTTATATATATTGTTAGTAAGCATCCTTTGTATTCAGCTTTCTTACATATAGCCTCAACAATAATTATTATTTACAATGTGTCTATCCTTGCATTAAAGCTCATAATTCCATAAACATGTATTCGCATAAACCATTTTGATCAAACTCTATCGTAGCCATTGTTCCTGATTTTTTCGCTTGAACATGTAAAGATAATTGGGTAATTCTGCATAAGACTTATCTGATTTCCTTCTCACCATCTGCATAGCTTTTTCTTTTGATTTATAAGCCTTTTGTAATCTAAGAATATACTGTAATCATTCATCATATCCCTAACAATATCACTAAGTGTATATATAATTTTTATGCTCAAGAATTTGGCTTTAACACAATCACTAACCAATGAACTATTTGTTTACTGATGTTTTTCCTCTATCATGTCTAATAACTACGTGTGTATTGGGTAACATTTTTTTGACTCTGTTCGTATCAGGTAGAATACTCTTTGAAGCTCTTACATACCATCTGCATTCTGAATTCTGACATTGCAACACATACTCCTTTTTGCAAGATTTGTATGTCCTAAATTTGAAGTGGTTTATTATTGTATAATGTTTTAAAGAATTCATCAGCCTTTTTTTGCCTTGTATATTTTCCCCTTCTCAACCTCTAAGATCTTTGGGTTTGAGATTATTTTTGTATTTATTATTTTTAGTACTTTCCCTATTTCTTCATCTTCAACTTCAAATAATTCTTCTATGCCCTAGCTCTACAAAATCTGGTAATATATTCACATCTATATATATATATATATATACTTGATTGTATCGAAGTTCTAATAACTAAATTTGTCATTATTTCTTTTAGTGAATCCTCTGTAACTAATAAATTATTTGCTATTGTAATGCATAGGGGAAAACTTGTTGGGTTTCCATCGTTTTTTTTCAATTGGAAATAGAACTATATTGTGCTATCATTGTGTATTTTCGTGATTAGGTTTCCCTTGCTAATTTGGTATTCGATATCTAAATTTTTTACTGTAAAATTCAAATTTAGCTCTCTTGACGATAGCTGTAGTAGGTTTTGAAAGGAACAGTTTTTCGTGCACATGTATTCTTGTCATTTTGAAATTGACATAGTCATTATTCTAATTCTATTTTCTATCATATTGTACAAAAACTATTGTAGGATTCATTTCACTTATCTGCAACCAGAAATAAAGTTAAATCTAAAATTATAAAACAGGAACCATTATGTATAACACTACTGGGCCTTACCAAAAGTACTAGCTTGACTGTATTTTTGGGCTCACAGACTACTACTTAAAAACCTATGATCTTCTCAGAGTATATCCGATGTGAGACTTGGAGTGTTACAATCTCTCCTTTTAAAGGCCTACCATTTTCGTTAAGGGGTCCATATTCAATAGCTCACATGTAACTCTTATGGGCAGAGTCTATATTCACCATAATTCTGACCCATAGTAGACTTCTATGGCCTGCACAGGTATGAACTTGGTTGACTTTAATATCAAATATAATATCATTATGCCTCACCTAAAAGTGCTAGCTTAAAAATACTTTTAGGCTCACAGACCACTATTTAAGTACTTGTGATCTTCTTAAAGCGTACCCGATGTGGGACTTGGGGCATTACATTATGATTTACCTTTAAAATACACATTCCAATATAGTTTTGTGTTTCTACATTTAAACATCTTACGAAACCAATTTGGTTTCCACTAGAAACTAATTTGGTTTTATAGTTACTACAAGAAACTAATAAATTTCCACAAAAAATTAATTTAGTTTCCACTTAAAAATAAATTTGATTTTTTTAGTTATTACGTGAAACAAATTTGTTTCTTAAGAAGGTAGTTTAATTTCCACTTGAAAAACTAATCGGGTAAGTATATTATCATTAATCATTTCGATTACTAAAAACTAAAATTATAATATAATATTATGACTCTTACTAGAGACGTTCAGCAAATACTTATGAGCAATACTTAAAGTATCTAGACATATTATTCAAACTAACATGGTCCTAATCAAATAACTTTCTCAAAAATTCAAGAATATAATTTAATCATCTGCATACATTCAAAAGCTTCTTCAAAAAGGGATATAATCTCTATGTGCGCTTTGTTCTCTTCCTATTATCATCTTCTAGCTTGAAAAAAAAAGTCTCAGTGATCGCTCTCTCTTACTTAAATGACAAAGAATCCTCATGAAAATTAATTATAGGAAGATAGAAGATAATCAATCAAGAAAATACAAGTTCATAAAACCATTTCCAAAGCTTAGTTTAACTATGAAAAATCAAGTAGCTCTTACATGTTCCTTTCCCAAGAATTGTAGGAACTCGAAGCATACTTACTGTACTTAACTTAGCCATTAAGGCTATCGTATTCAGCCCAAAATTTGTAGTTTAAGCATTCAATTACAACACAGATAGTGGATAAAAAAATTAATGACTCAACTAAAATAAAACAATAATCTAAATAAATGTGATTTTTACGTGGTAATAGAGAAATGAAACTAGTAGTACACGTACAATTATTACCGAATATATAATATAACAAATCCAAAGATTTGTAGCCTAACGAAGTGTAACAACCTCGTACTAATAAACAACTTAATCAAAATATTAGCACGAGATTGTCACCAAAATATTACCATCGAAAATTTTATTTTTAATTTTTTTAAACTACAAAATACTAATATTTCAAACGCCTTAATACATAATTTTTTTTAGATTTATTATAATATTAATATTTCAAACTCCTCAAAAAATAATATTTATATGCAGAATATTCAAAACATACTAGAGTAGTTTTTATAAAATGTCAACAAAAAGTTAGTCCTATATGTACACTGCACGTCAACTTGACCCGTACTGTTCATTCTTGTACTTTATTCTTTCCTTTACCCACAACATAAGGAAACTCATGAGCTAAAAAGCTCAATAAAAGAATTGCTAGTTTAGAGTTTGATATGTAAAGTAGTAAACAAAAGTTTATACTATAATAGGTGTCTGTAAATATTCAACACCATATTCATCATCACATATAGGTATATATATTCTTCAAATTCCTCAACGTATGGTATATGATAACTACATGTGCACATGGATATTTTGGGCCCTCGGTACTATAGTTGGCATTCATGTTCTTGTATGATGACCTTTCTCTTGTCTTGGCCAAGACTCAAGGTATATCGAACCACAATTATACTCATAATTAGCAAACCTTACTCTTGTCTTGGGCGAGGCTCAAAGATTATCAAGTTATAATAAAGCTCTCAAGTGGCAACCCTCCTTTTATCTACTTGATTCAAGGGTAATTCTTGCCACACATTGTAACAGAGACTTTATAAGAAAGTAGAGCATGTAAATTAGGTTCCAACCTTTCTATATATTATCAGGTCCATATAAGACCAGCATTACCGTTCTTACTAATGTCATAATATTTATATCATGCTTAACATATATCTCAAATTAACATGCTATGGAAAGCTCATTGAGTTCATACAGAGCTATTAATTTTGAGCAATATACAATCTCATAGCCAATATGCTTAAAAATAGCCAACATAGTACTTTAAAGCACAACATACTATAAGCAGCTCAAGAAATTTATCAAGAATTATAAAACATGAGCATTATCAACAACTAAAGATCATGCATCAGTATCCATCACTAATAATTGAACACAATATTAAAACATAAACAAATAATCCACATATGATTTAATCCTTGCATTAGAGGTGAATACTTTACTTAGTTTTTTGCAATACCCTTACAGTTGATTGCAAATTTGTCACAATATCATACGCACATTTCTCCACTGTAAAAATGATTTACTCGTTAATTAGAGTTTCCACTTATTTTGGCAATTAATTAAAATCAATACACTATACTTTCTGGATTGATAGTCATGAAATTCCAATTTATTATGTACGGGTGTCCAAATATGATTAAAGTCCTTAAATATTGTATTTGGAGTGTGTGTCTTAAAAGAAACCTATTCTAGATCTAGAGACGTTTGTTTGTCGACCAAAATATAATCAGGTCAAATAAAATAAATCTAGAAACAAACTTTTATTGACATAGCGACTAAAACAAATATTGCTCAACCAAAATGACCCTAGAGACGAATCTTTATTTAGTTGATAGCAACAAAATCACATCCTAGAAAAATCACAGAGAATCAAATCCTCAACAGAATTTTACAAATAAGGTCATTTTGGAAAGATCTAGATGTCTATTATAACATACTAAAATTTTAGCTCATTTGGATAAGGTTAAGGGTATGAAATACCCAAAAATACAAAAATTGCTCAATGAAAAATAAGAAATTTCAGATTCTGATTTTTTTTTCTTATTTTTATAAAAACTCCAAATCAAACTATCGAAATTGACCAAAAAAAAATGCATTTTATAAGTTTTATAACAAGATTAGGGACTAAAAGAACCTTAGAATACCAACCCATAATAGTTATTACTTATTGAAAACTCATAATAATAATCAAACTCAAAACTTTTATAAGGTTCAATGCTTTTACCTCAATCCATGGACATACAAAGAGAGACTGAGTTGATGAGCTCTATTATTTGGAGAGAGAGCAAAATGCAAAGAGGGAAAGTGAAGAGGAGAGTTCTGTGTTCTTAGTTCCTATCATCAAAATGATGGGATAGAGAGGAAGAGAATAAGAGGAATTTGATTTTCTATTGAAAATCATGGAAGACAAGCAAAAATATGTGTCAGCACTATGAATGGTAATGGGTCAGGTTCGGGACGGGTATAGTTATCCTGTCCTATGCTCGCGGGAAAAAATCAAACCCATACCCATCCTATTTGCTCGTTTAAGTTGACAGGGCGGGTTCAAGTATTACCCGCACGGATAGACGGGTACCTTTACTTGATAAAAAATAATAAAAGTATATATTATTTGAATAATTTGAAAAATAAAAAGAAATATGAATTTAAAGATAAAAAAAATCTAATGACAATGTCATATACTAAAATTTATAATATATCAATAATACAACTTAATTTATATATATATATTTGTATGTATAATTAATATATATTTTTTATTATATATATAATTAATCAGGTCGAGTACACAGGGCGAGTACCCCTATACCTATACCCGCTCCCTGTACCTAGATTTGGTTTTTTAATTAGTACTCGTACTTATTTTGTTTTCTCGAATAGTTAAGTATTACCCTGTCCTATTAAAATCTGGTACCTGCAGATAAATAAGTTGTCAGCATAATTTCTATTCCTAGTCATCACCAATTTCTCAACTAGGAACAAATGTTCCTTGTAAATGGTTGAGCTTGGTTTTTTTTTTTTTTCCTTTTTGCAACTAGTACCCAAGTTTTACAAATTTGAGAAATTTTCCCAATTTCTAGAAATTATTCCAAATATACCCTCTAAATACAAAACTTTTAGGAAAACACCACTTGATAACCAAAATCTTTATAATAAAATCATAAATATAATTGCCAATATTAAGCTTCAATTAGTTAACTAACTAATTTTGGAAAACTAACTCACTACTTATATTACATATATTGCATCGTACGAAAGATGTAATTTCTTGACTCAAAATAATAAACGCTAAATAATAATTATCATATTAATAGTAGATAATTACATAATATAATCCAGCTTGGTGTTACATGCCACGAGAAGGCTCATCCATGATAAGAGTTAAGAGTGAGCCTAGGGAACTAGTCATGTGGTTTTGCCCATGGGAGTTGGCCTACGGTCACTTATGTGGAGTTTTAGGACATAGTTGAGATTTTTCCTATTGTTCGGGACATAGTTGAAAATTTTAACTTGTTCGTCTTGCGTCTGATAATTTTTTCGGTTGAAGGGACCCTATCTTTTTGATGAGAGGATCACAGATATGCATATCGTTTCATTGATATCTTGAAGAAAAGTATTTATTAGGCCATATGATTCCTAGGTGAAAATCATGTTTCCCTGGGAAACTAGGCCAAAAGCTCAAAATGCTCTTTAGGGAGGTGCATGGTGTTGGCTCTCCACCACCCTCGGCCACGGTGGACACCGATGGCTAAGTGAGTTACCTACTAGCACATGGAGAATGCTTATAGGGGTGGGCACTAGGGAACAACGAGGAGACCCTTAGTGTTTCCACGAAGAGGAAAGACTCGTGTACAGTACTGGCCGTCCAGTATTGCGCATAGTCTCTACACGTGAGGTTCAGTATTGTGTTTGACTTGCAGGCCACTATGCCGTAAGCACGGTTCATGGACTAAGCTTCCTAGAGGATGCATGGGGCTTCTAGACTACGCATGCCTCAATACGAGATGGTCACAAGAAGGCAACTCATGGGGAGACTGAGGATGCATGGTGCGAAAAGATCATACATGCCTCAACACAAGTTAGCCTCAGGCACGCAACTTGTAGAGAGGGATTACTAGAGGATGGGTGGTATGCCAAGACCACGCATGTCTCAACATGTGTTGGTCTCTGTAGACCTCACGTGAGCATCAGCAGTAAGTGGGAAACTGGTGGGTGGCGTGATGCTCCTACACGAGAAGATTGCACATAAGGCTGCGACCCGATAAGGAATCGTAGGTACTTATTAGCTCTCTAGTGAGCTTGTTGCCATAATGACTAGCCAATAGGTGTAAGGACACTCTTAGTGCCATAGGAGCTGTCCGAGAGATATTGGTGGGGCTTTATCAGATGAGACGGAGTGCCGACTTAGTCTCAGTACCTAGTGACATATGTCACCAAGATGTGAACATCTGTGGGTAAAAGGGCGTGTGGCGTGAACCTCGATAGCACGTTGAGAACCTATGAACAGAGCAAGTGGCTCGATAGAGACTGTGGCACATGGACGCCATCATAGTTACTTATGAGCAAGACTCGGCGGGATTCGTTCTTATAGACATGTGGCTTGGAACATGCACATATAAAGGCATGAAAAAGTGACTCATGGTACACGGATAAGCGAAAGGCTGACCAGGACTTGGGAAGTCTCAGTGCCGCATGGTCATTGTTGGCATTGAAACTCCCAGACCGTGACAGTTGGTCAGAGCTTGGGTTCATCTCATCAGATGAGTGAACCAGAGGCACATCTCAAAGGAGACAAGTAGGCAAGTTAAAGGGACCGAGTGCGCCCTTTGCCTACAAGGGCTTTATAGAACCTTGGGAGCCTTAAGGAGGGATCCATGCTTTGGAAAATAGTTATGGCACAAGAGCTCAATGTCAATTAAGGCATTGGAAGACCCTTAAATGAGGTATCAAAGAGAGTGAAGACCCATTAGATGATGCTGAAGAAGCAATCACCACAGGGACAACTTTGGCATACTTAGCTGGCTAGAACATGATTCGATGAAGGTTCATATAAGTTTGCTTGGAGCACTACACGAAGGCTTGTCTGAATGACATTGTAAGCTGCATGAGGGTGCTCTTGTTGAAAGGAGAGCTTATTGGGGGCAGTATGTGCTTACTCTTTGATCAATTGAAGGCATGTGAATCAAGATAGTTGTTTGCACAGACAAGATAGATCAGGATCGTCAGATACTCTATTGCTACAAGTCTGAATGACCTTGGCACATATTTGCCGCGAGAAAGGAAGGTCAAATAGAAGCCGTAAATGTTAGAGGACGTCGTTGTTGGAAGTGTGAGCATTCCTAGAGAGCTATTTATCCTGGAGGAGTAGCTTGGACATGTTGTATGGTGAAAGTATTTTTTCACGGATGTGTTATAAGAACATGAGCAACACTAAAGCACCATAGGAGGGTGCGCGCTTGAAGAAGCATTACGAGAGCCATCCTGGCCATATTATTGAGGGAGATTGAGGCCGTCAGTATAGTGAGTCTACTCAAGACTAAAGAGATGGATGTGCTACGATACGAATGGGGCTAGAGGGCCGTACCAATAAGTTGAGGGCACTAAGAATCATTTGTTGTTCAGTTTGGAAGTCATTATAGACTTAGAAACCGAGACAAGGACAATTGCCTCGATGTGAAAGTCGTCAAGACTTAGGGACTAAGGCAATGTCTACGAACCATAAGATGTTTATCTAGGATGAAGGTTATCTAGACTCAGGTACTAAGACAACATCAGTATGTCAGAGGGGGCGAAAGTCAGCATGACAGAGAGAGTGAATAAGCAATATTCGAGACAAACTGAGGTGGCACTAAAAGAGCGGTTAGCTTGTGAGCTATACCTCTCAAGGTACACTTCGAAATGGAGAAGTTATTCTAAACTGAAGTGGGGGAACCTACTTGAGCATGTCATCGAAGGATTAGAAAGCTACAGGGTATATGACTTAGAAGCTGAATGATTCTGAAATTCATGTCGATCGGTATATCGAGTTGGGATAATTTCAAGAAGTTCATTATTGAGAGAAGGCACAATGCAGCTAACTTGATCACACTAGAACAAGTCGACCCGAGGGAAGACAATGTTGGGCGAGACAGATTTTGGGGCATAGTGTTCGGCATTGACACAGGATCTTGTGAGCCAAAGGGCGAGCTTGTGTGATGGGATCCCACAGTGGCTATGAACGATTTCTGAACCATTGGCCATAACTCAGAAACACTCAGAGGAGTAATCTGAGGTATCTTGTTAAGTTGGGTGATGCCACTTACAAGAAGTCATTGGTAGGTAGCATGCCAGAGAGCAAATTCGAGAAAATCTTCGTGAAGTCATCAAAAGTACATGGAATGCACAAGGTGCCGCATTAACAATGCGGTTAGTTTGAGAACCACGTCTTAAGAGATGCACTACCTGGAAGAGGAGCATGCTTGCAGCGAAGCAAGTTGCATCCATAGGCCATCAGGGTGATGATTTGTCCCAGAGGTGGCCTACATTGGTGTTCAGAGGAGTGCCAAACCGAGTTTCACAGGGGACTCTTCATGGATGCCATCTAAACGATTAGCTCGCAAGCCACACCTTGCGGAGGTGCATCTAAGTTCCGATCAGAGGAGTAAACATTAAACAGTTGGCAGGAAAGCAAATATCCTTGATGCAAAGGCTTTGAAGTCAAGGTCAGAAGATGGGTTGCTTCATGATTAGTGGGACATCAGATAGAATTCAAAGGAGTTCGACTCGGCGGATTCATGGGTACAAGGGCACTCTATATAGATTGAGTTTGAGTGAACAGTATATTATGGGGCCTCAGATCATAGTCCAAGAGTGGGCAAGCATTGATCATCACCAAAGGGTGTATCTACTCAAGTAGTGGGACAAGTACATGCAGTTAGTTCAGATGAAGCCATAGAGGAGAGCGTGTTACCCTTACGTATTGAGCTGAGGAGGATATAGAGCGGAGGATCGTCAATGAGGGCATCAACTAGATGAAGTGAGGGAATATATAATGTGCCGTAAGAAGGCTCATCCATGATAAGAGTTAAAAGTGAACTTAGGGAACTAGTCATGTGGTTTTGCCTATGGGAGTTGGCCTAGGGTCACTTATGTGGAGTTTCGGGATATAGTTGGGATTTTTCCTATTGTTCGAGACATAATTAGAATTTCTTAACTAGTTCGTCTTGTATCTGATAATTTTTCTAGTCGAAGTGACCTCATCTCCTCGATGAGAGGATCACAGATATGCGATCGTTTTATTGATATCCTAAAGAAAAGTATTTATTAGGTCATATGATTCCCGGGCGAAAATCATATTTTCTTGAGAAACTAGGCCAAAAGCTCAAAATGCTCTTTAGGGGGGTATATGGTGTTGGCTCTCCACTACCCCCAGCCACGGTGGGCACCGATGGCTAAGTGAGCTATCTACTAGCACACAGAAAGTGCTTGTAGGGGCGGATACTAAGGAACCACGAAGGGACCCTTGGCGTCTCCACGAGGAGGAGAGACTCGTGGACAGTACCAGCCGCCCGGTATTACGCATAGTCTCCACATGTGAGGTCAGTGGTGTGCGACTTGTGGGCTGCAATAAATTAAGCACGATTCATGGACTGAGCTTCCTAGAATATGCGTAGGGCTCCTAGACTATGCATACCTTAACCTGAGATGGTCACAAGAAGGCCACTCATGGGGAGACCGAAGATGCATGGTGCGTAAAGACCATACATACCTCAACACAAGTTGGCCTCAAGAAAGCCACTTGTGGAGAGGGATTACTAGAGGATGGGTGGTATGCCAAGAACACACATGCCTCAACACGTGTTGGTCTCTGGTAGATCTCACGTGGGCATCGACAATAGGTGGGAAATTGGTGGACGGCATGATGCTCCCACTTGAAAAGTTTGCACACAAGGTTGTAAGCTGCTAAGGAATCGTAGGCAATTGTTAGCTCTCTAGCGAGCTTGTTGCCACGATGATTGGCTTATGGGCGTGAGAACACCCTTAGTACCACAGGAGCTATCCGAGAGGTATTAGTGGGGCTTTATCAGATGAGACGAAGTGCTAACTTAGTCTAAGTACCTAGTGACACATGTCACCAAGGTGTGAACATCCTTGGGTGAGAGAACGTGTGGCGTGAACTTCGATGGCACGTTGAGAACCTATGAACGGAGCGAGTGGCTCGGCAGAAGCCGTGGCACATAGACACTATCATAGTTGGTTGCGAGCAAGACTCGGCGGGAGTCGTTCTTATAGGCATGTGGCTTGAAACATGCATACATAAAGGCGCAAAAAAGTGACCCATGATACATAAATAGGCGGAAGACTAACTGGAACTTGAGAAATCTCGGTGCTGTCCGGTCATTATTCGATTGAAACTTCCGAACCGTGACACTTGGCAGGTGAAGCAAAGAAAGAAATTGGGGGGGGGGGGGGGGAGGTATTTTATGGTGACGCTTTAGTTTACGCTAGCAATGAGAGTAGTCCAAAAACTCAATGCATTAAAGGATACATAAAAAGAGAAAAGACTACAGATTATACAACTTTTAGAGCTCTTCACTAAGATGAATCGATCAGATAAGCATCAATAACTAGGAGCCAAATTTCAGATCCAAAATTTGCAGTAAGAGAACCCAAGAAGAGAAACCAAGAAGGAAAATTTAATTTTCTTGTTATCCTTTAATTTTTCCTGGCAACCAAATATAACCCACCAAATTAAAACAATTGAAATAATAACTGGCCAAAATCAAACAATCGAAGAAAAAAAAATGACTTATTCACATGGTGATTTACTTTCGCCTTGGACAAAGACAGATTAGACCCATTCGTTATAAACTTCTCGACTATGGTGGTGAAGTTCGGACTGGACATCTTAGATTTGGGTTTGGACGAAAGATTGGAGGGGTTGGATTTGACGAAAGGGCTCGAAGATGACGAGGTCTGTGTGGGAACAAGGGACCAATGCTTGAGCTCGTCGATGGAGACGGATCTGAGAAATTTGACGAGGTTAGGGATACATATTGTAGCGTGGACGGACTCATCACATACACCATTGTTAATTTTTGAAGTTTTTAAATATGATATTATTAAGAGTATTAAAAATATCTTGACTTTTAATCAAGACTTCTTGAATACAAAAAGTCCTAAAAACCTTTAATCTATGTTTTAAGATACTCTAAAAAATATTATTTTCAGAAAAAATACACCAAAAAAATTATTTTGGCCCAATTTAGTCGTCTCCATCATTTTCTCTGGCTATAGTGGATTGGGTGACATCTTAGGGCCAGATACAAAAAGACCTAAACCTAATGGGCCGTAGTTTGGGCCACTGAACCGCTTAAAACCGGACGAACAACTGTGAAGTCGCGTTCTATGCAAGGCTGTTTCGTTCTCAAAGGCGGTTTCTTCAAACACAAGAAGAAGAAGAAGGAGGAGGAGGAGGTCTCGACACTCTCGAATTCACTTAAACCCATATACATATAGCATTATAGCTCCATGCTCCATCGCTTCCGCCACTGATCGTTGATCCCGATGCATCGGTATTCTTGTTCTTCATCAAATCCAATGTCTTTTTCTTTTTTATTTTATTTTATTGCTAATCGAAGACAGTTTATGATATTTTCGCAGCAATTTTTAATACCCTTTTCGTTTTTTTTGTCATTTGGTTTGGTTTACGCCTTTTGGTTTATGAGATACTGTTCTGGAAAAACAAAGCCACGATTTTTTTTTTTTTTTTTGTATTTTTTTCCTATGGTTATCATTAAATTATTCTTTTGTAGCGAAAAAACGCATGCCCTCCTTTTGTAAAAATAATAATAATAATAATAATAATAATAATGGGAAATAGGTTGATAGCAGTGGTATGAATTCAATCACATTGCATCAATTAACTTTGTTTTGAGTATTTGTGTATGTAACAGTTTGAGTGGAGCTCTTTGTGCTTATGGGGTTGTTCTTGAATGTTGAAGAAGCTATCGTATGCTGATTGGGTTTACCTTAAAAGACATAGCAAAAGTGATCATTGCCCATTTTGCTAAATAATTGATGGAAAAGAAAATGAATGTTGATAGGATTAGCAATTTGCCTTGGGGTGTATTAGAATGCATCCTTTTGCACCTGCCCTTAAAAGAAGCTGTGAGGACTAGTGTTTTGTCCAGTAAGTGGAGGCACAAATGGACTAACCTTTCACAGTATGTGATTGATGATAAATTGTTATCCAGTTCAGTGTTGGACAAAGTAGATAGATGGAATCAGATTATGAAAATCCTTCATCAAGTTGAACTGAATCACAAGGGCCGGATTCAGATGTTTAAGCTATCTGCTTATTGTCGTCCAGACCATTCGATTTTGGTTGACTGGATCGCTTTCTTAAGTGGGAATGTTGTTAAGGAGTTCATTCTTCAGAGGTTTGATTCTCCCGTGCGTTTTCGGTTCCCTTTCGATCGATTTAAATGTCCAAGACTGTGTCATTTGGAGCTTTTTGGTTGCATAATCAAGTTACCAGCTTTCGAAGGGTTTAGTTGCCTTACAATCCTTCAGCTCAATCAAGTTTGCATCGACACTGACACGCTAGAGTTGTTGCTTCTCAAGTGTCCCGTTCTTGAGAGATTGACATTATTGGAGTTTGATAATCCAATTTTCTTGAAGATCCAGAATACGAAACTTAGGTATCTGAAGATAAATGCCGCAGTTGCAGATATACATCTCCGGAATAATCCATTCCTAGCTGATGTTGAAATTCACTTGAGGATCCCACCTATACCGAATGTGTGGCAAAAGGATAACAACTTAGTCCGGATTATCGGTTGTTTGCAGGGGATTAAGAGACTTGCTTTGTCAAGTTGGTCTCTTGTGGTAATTAGTCCTGATTTATTTATTTGTTTTGGATTTTTGGTACCCTTTTTGGAGAAGTAATCTTTGTATTGAATTTCTTTCCTGCATTTCTTGCTAGTTTCTGGCCAACGGAGATGTCCCGGAAAAGCTTTCTTCTCTGCTTCAAAATCTAACGGTTCTTGAACTGAGTGAAGTAACAGTTGATAATTTGAAGCATGCTATGGTTTCTCTTTGCCTGATCAAGAGTGCTCCAAACTTAGAGGAACTATTCATCTCAGTGAGTTTGTGCCCCAAATGTGTGTTGTTTATGTATGAGTTTTGAGTTACTATGATGATGACAATTTTTCTACTTTCACTGTCTTAGGTTTCTCGACCATTAGGCTCTTCGAAACATGTGGTAGATTTTCTGAAAGAAAATTGCTTGTTGGGTTTGCACTTCAACCGGCTTAAAGTGGTGAAGATCAGAGGTATATGGGAAATGGCTCATGCTTGGCACTTTATCAAATTTATACTTGCTAATTCGCCTGTGCTTGAGACTATGACTATAGTCTGTTATGGAAAAGAAAGATTTACAGAAGCACAATTACAGCAACTCGAGCGCCATTCAGAACATGTGAAGATTTTAAGTTTAACATCAGCAGCCTGATGCTCTTCAATCATTCCTCTTTAACTTTTGTAGGTTCTTAAAGTAGCTTTCTGTTTTTGGTCATTACCACATTTCAAATGTATTTAATTCGCTTCATATTCTAATTGGTTTTGAAGTAGGTTCTTTGAGAAACCATAATGTTTTTTTCTTTTAGTTAAGTTAAATCTGCGTACTTACTTTTTTTAGTATCAGAATTGGATTTGTTGGACATGGCCATCCAGCATAGAGACCAAATTTGTTTTGTTGAGTTTTACGTAAACAACCAGTCCTCAAAGTGTTCTAACATAAACTCCTTGATAAGTTTGGACTTGGGGCTATTCGTTTTTATAAAACTACGTGTGTATAGCGTATATGAACTATTTTGAGCCTAAACTAGAACAATACACTGATAAAAGGTCTATGTTAACAGCAATGTCGCATTAGAAGCCAAATTTTTACAATTTTTTCAAGTTTTTGTTCATTTCGGACAAGGACCAGTTGATATTTTGTTTGCTGAGAATACGAAACCCCCCCCCCCCCCCCGCGGGTCCCAACCATAATATCGATGACATTATATCTTGAATCCAGAGATGTCAGTTTCACAAAACAATACTGTACAGTTGCAATAAAAAACTCAATTATACCTTTGCAACTCTAATATACAACAGGCTAACAAAAAAAGGTACTCTCAATATTCATTTTTTAACTTATAGCTTCAACTATAATATATTCCTAAGATATGATGAGATTCGTTTACAGGAAGAAAATTCTAATCTCAGAAGAGAAATCATCTTGGCCCAGAAAGCTCCATTGCTTGGACTAGTAATGAAGAGTCATCTGTGAGGTCAGAATATCGATCCGAGGACGAGAACTCATGAGGTTTTCCCTTTGTTGATTCAACTCTTTGAGATGCTTCCCATCTTTCGACGAGTCCATCCCCTTCGAGCATCCGAACCACTTCAGACATCTTTGGTCTGCGGCCAGGCAGGTATTGGGTACACAACAGTGCCACTTGAACCATTTCCTCAAGCTCAACCCGATCGTAGTTACTCTTAAGATCCTTGTCTACTAGCATTTCAAGCTTCTTTTCTTGATGAATTTTCCTTACCTGTGACAAGAATAATCTCAACGTGAGACAAATGTAGTAGACAAGATAGCAAAGTTTTAATAACAATTGCTTAAACATCAATACTCATAAGTTGGTAAAGCCAATTATAAACGATATAGCAGCTTAATTTTGGAGAAAGTGAGCTGACCCAATCAAGAATTGCTCCTTTCTGGTTAGCAGCCTTGCCAAATTCTAGTGCTCTCTGGCCTGTGATCAGTTCAAGGAGAAGAATTCCGAAACCAAAAACATCAGTTTTCTCGGAGGACTGGCCAGTGGACAGATACTCGGGCGCAATGTGCCCCACGGTGCCCCTCACGGCTGTAGTCACGTGTGAATCTTGGTGATCCAAAAGCTTTGCCAATCCAAAATCTCCTACTACAGCCTCACAATAGTCATCCAACAGTATGTTTGCAGCCTTCACATCCCTGTGTATTATCTTGGGGTCACACTGTTCGTGAAGATATAGTAGCCCTCTTGCAGCTCCTAAGGAAATTCTCTTCCTTGTGCTCCAATCCAATACTGGTTTCCCTGTTTCGTATCAATCAAAGTTCAGAACCAACACAATTTTCCATTTTTTGTAATGCTGTTATATTTACGGTTATAACTTTTACCTTTGAGACGAGAGGCAACACTGCCATTTGACATGTATGGATAAATCAGTAGCCTTTCTGTTGGTGTAATGCAAAAGCCATATAGTCTGAGAAGGTTCCTATGAACTGCTAAACTGATCATCTCAACTTCAGTCTGGAACTGAATCTCTCCTCCAAGTGCACTGCCATCTTTAAGCCTCTTGACAGCTACAAGAGTCCCATCATGTAGAGTTCCCTTGTACACGTTTCCGAAACCACCTTTTCCTAGTATGTTCTTGCTGCTGAAGTTGTTTGTTGCAATCTGAAGTTCCCTAAACTGGAATCTCTTCAAGTTTCCAAGTGAAATTTCTTCGTGATGCCGGTCTGAAATTTCATTATGTAGGGCAATTAAGTATAGGAGTTTTCCGATTCATTACTGGTGCATTAGCATGTTTCATATTAATGCTCCTAAGTGATGGAAGGTTTTTGAATGATAACAACAAACCTTTGACATCAAAGAATGATTGTTGGTTCCGCCTATGCCTCCACCATAAAACGGCTCCAAATCCAAGTACGATCAGACAAAGGCATCCTAGGCTTAAACCGAAAGCAAGTGCTATTTTGTGTCTTTTAGGCTTGCCAGAAGGAAGAGCTGCTTGAGAAGAAAAGAAACCGATGTTAGAATCGGCGCGAGATTAAACAATTTTGAATCTTTGGAAGGTTGGAAAGTCTTATAAATAAAGTCACAGCAAGTTCAAACTGAATTAAGCTCCGTACTATCTGAACTATTCAGGTTCATGGACATTGGCATCAGTGTAATCCCATAGCAGCCTGCTTCAGATCCTGTGGGGCAGATCAGAGGGTTTCCAACAATGCTGAAAAGGATAGAAGCAAAGGGTAATTGAGTTAGGCAATCAATTCTCTACTCACAGAGAGAGAGAGAGGGAGAGAGAATTACTTGAATGTTTTAGCAGGAAATCTGGGTACCGGGCCGCTCAGATTATTATAGGATAGGTCTCTGAAATCCAGAAGAAAATAGACTGAGAAGAACATACCCCCAAAAAACATATTTATATCAGACATAGTAGCAAACAAACAGCTAAGAGACTTACAGAAAGGCAAGCTGAGTCATGTTAGCCAATGACATTGGAATTGGTCCAGAAAGACTGTTATTGTTAAGCCTCCTAAACCCGGTTGAAACATCGCATTTCAGAATGAGAATAAGAAGAGAAGATATACACTGTATAAACAGATTGTACAAAGGCTTTCTGAGCTTTAAAGTTATGAGTTACAGAATGCTTACAAGTACTGGAGATGTCTGAGGTGGCCTAGAGAGGAAGGAATTTCTCCAGTGAACATGTTATTAGATAGATCTAGTGTATGAAGATTTGGGAGCCTCCCAAGCTCTGAAGGGACTGGTCCTTTAATGTTATTGTTCTGGAGAAGCCTGTAAAGTAATATAGAACATTAATACCTGAAGAAACAAACCAATGGAAAAACGGGAAGCAATGGCCAATTAAAGCCTAAATTGTATAGTTACTTACACAATCTGGAGATTTGTTAAGTTGCCAATGCTTGCAGAAAGAGTACCAGATAGATTTTGGCTAGGAGTGCCTCTGAAACAAATACAATATCAAAGACCTCAAAAAAAAAAAAACAGTTTTCTAACATTTTGCAAGGAATGAAAGTCTTCAAACCAGAGACTGTAGCTACATAGACTTACAGGCCAATGACCAGGCTTTCAGGAGAGCAAGTGACCATAGTCCAGCTACATGGATCAACAGAGTCTGAATCCCAATTCTCAAGTACACCATGAGGATCCTCCAGAGAATACTTTATGCCCATTAAAGCTTGAACTGAAACAAAGGGTATCCATATGAGAAATGGTCATTTTATTCAAGCTTAAAACTCAGGAGAAGAACTTAGCAGTATCTTTCTAGAGTTACCTTCAAAGTTTACTCCTTTGGGAGAAAGAATTCCATTTGCAGAAGTCGAAAACCATAGAAAAGCTAAAAAATAAAGAGCAGCTTCTGTTCCTTTCATTCCCATTGAAATGAAATATTTACAAAAACCAGAGACACCTTATGGTGAATCCTGTTTACGATGACTGACAAAGATAAAAGGGAACCCAAAACTAAAGTGGGTTTCAATATGTTCCAAGTTTTAAACTTTAAGCCAGAAGCCTCCTGCTTTTCATCCTATAAAATCGCATTAACAACAAACCCCTGTATTCAGACCCCAAAGAGAAAAAAGCCAGGTTCTTTTGGTAGCAGCAGCATAAAGGAAACCAGCATGCCAGTCGTGGAGCCAAGAGGTAGTGAAGAATAATATTTAATATTAGTATCTTTTCCAGAGCCAAACTAACCAAATCTAGGTAGAATCTATAGGACTCAAAGGAGTGAAAAGGAATTTCCTCCTCTAGTGTAATCAATAATCATGCATTTGGGCTATAAAAAGGAATTTCTGAAAGCTGTATTCAAAGCATAAAGCAATCCAGCATGAGAAAACATCTCATAAATATATGAAAAAAGAATCGAATAATAATAATAAACATGTACATTATTAGTATATATGGAACCCAACCCAAGTTCTCTGCTGAGCTAGTCAGTACTGGGGTCATATAAAATCATTACCTAGAGATGGGCATCAGTATTTTTAACCTAAACCAATGTGTATTATTATTATTATTTTTTTTAGTAACTTTTTGACACAAACAGTAATCATAGTATGTTATGTTGTGTTGTATATGTGTATACGTGTGAAGCCAGGAAATCCTTTACTTGGGACTAGGAGAGAGGAATCCAACATTCCCTGGGCATGACCATCCAGTAGTTAAAGTCACAAAAACATCACCTCTTCTCTATTAAGGAAACGAGAATGTGAGAATCTCGAGGAGGAAAATGGGGGGCTTGAGATTGATGATGGATTTGGTTACCCACTACATATTTAGCCTTGAGGATCTTCGTTATAATAAGTTTTTAATAATACTTTACGTTAAACATATATGCCCAAGAGTACTATATAGTATAAGGGTATTTTATATGTAAAGTTGGTTTCTTTTGGCTGGAAATGTTGGGCATGCTTTGTAGATAGATTCCACTATATCGCCATCAGCCAAAAAACAACAACACATGCTCACTCTCCATCTTCGGCAGACAGTCATTCCACAAAATATTTGTTCAAAAAGAAACTTTAAAAAGGCAAAAGCTGCCATACCTCCTCTTTTCTCTAGGATAACTTCCCTCTCTCTCTCTCTCTCTCTCTAAATTATTAGAGCAAATTAATACCATTTTACAGCTGCTAATTACAGTTTAACAAAGCTCTCAAATGTATAGACAAAAATATGAAAAAAATTGATGAAAATTTATGAACTTCTCATTGTAACCTATACTAAAATTTTGAACCAAGGATTAAGTAAAAAATTAATAGCACAAATTATTACAAAATATCAAATTTTCTAAAAATATTAAAAGTATTGATTGAATTAAAATCTCAAATAGTCATATTTGACTTTTTTTTTTTTTTCAAATTGCTATCATTTTCATTGAAGACCCAATTTCTTAATGCTATGTAATCTCGTTCTGATGAGGACTGCATTACTCTCATGGTTTATACCTTGAAACTTTATACTTAAGAACATATTATTTGGGCCTCCTTTCATCTGAGTCTACCTTCTATGACGTATCTTGAAGTTTACTTTTATTAAAAACTTTGGTCTATTTTCTCATGCATCTTTTATTTATAATTTTTTTCTATATTTTGGATCTACCCGAATAATATGTTCAAATGCAAAATATAATGAAATTTCTTGCCTGTAAAGNAAACATTGGTTGAACTGAGTTAGCATTGGTATCCAAAAAAATAAAAAATAAAAAGTTCAACCAATGTTAACACAATTTTGATAAATGTGGTCTGGAGAGAAAGCCATGAAAGATGTAATACAAGCCTAATGAGCACTTATATAATAAGTTACAAAGTTGGAATATGACAAAACTATACGTGGACAAAGTATTTTAATTGCTGGAAAATGACAAAACTATACGTGGATTAAATGCCGCTAGGCAATATTGTCCCTTTCTTCACATCACTTCTAAAAACAAGAGAAAAAAAAAAAAAGGTGGTGGGGGGGTGATGGGATGGCATTGCCCACTAAACAGATTCTCCTGCTGAGATCAGGACCATAACCTATTAACCTTAGATTTTTTTTTTTTTTTGAGGGGATATTAACATTAGATTTTTAATTTCAATAATCCAACAAAAAGTTTAATTGACCATTTGACTCCATTGCATGTCTTTCTTTCTCTTATCTTGTGTTTAGTAGAATTGACAATGATAGTGTGCCCAGTAGTATTCTTTTAGAACAAGCACAGCCAAAGAAAATTTGACAACTGGACCAAACAATTTTGGCTTTTTTATCTTGCTTGGATTAGGTATTTTCCTAAATAGCGAAGTCACATTTAGTACTCGTGACCCTTTTACATCAAACTACTATTGAAATAAGATAAAATAATGCTGAGGCTATGGATGTTGTGGTTGTATAATAAGATTGTGTATCAACTTAGATACATGCATTATGTATAACACACACACATACCATTATTGGTGATGGTGAAAACCAACTACAACTTTTATAGATGGGATCATGGGGTATACAATGATTTTAACAACTCAACATAATATGCTAGGCATATTAATGTCATTTTGTTTCACTTAACTCGAGACTAAAACAGAAAATATACACTTTTTATATTGCTGGGAAGGAAATACATTTAAAAAAAATTGTATATATTTCTATTCTTGACAATTAAAAAGTTAATGGTGGGTATTGTGTCTTATGGAGTTCTTAGGCTTTGCTTTCATTTTTTGAAAATCTTAAAATCAATCAGAATAGTCGGTGAGCTGTCTTGTGAGAAACTTAGGCTAAGCTTTTGGGGTTGGCCTGCTTGCTTATGTTCTCCGCAAACAGTTTTGAAAATTCAAAACACCCCAAATCCACAGTGATAAGGGGGGATTTGCAACATAGACAATTTTAAGTGTTTTTTTTTTGTAGTAATTTTTTTAAAGTCAGAAATCGACCACCAAAGACCAAATTATAACTTAATTGATCTATTTGGCAAAAGTTTTTAAAAACTAGGTGGTTTAATATACTTTCAAATGGTCTAATTTCTCCAATAGACGTATAGTTTTCGAGCATAATGATTGAAAAAAAAAATTAAATAAGAAGACAAAAAAATTGTGAAGGATTCAAGGCAAGGCAGTTTTTTTTTTGTTTTTTTTGTTTTTGTGGAAAGGGCAAGGCAGGTTATTATATATGTATGAATTATCTTTGAAAGCCAGTTTGAATGAGGAAGTAGTTTAGTAATTTATTTTGACTTCACCATCACCGTATTGAATTCTGCTTGGGTTGACCTCTGCTTAATTGTATTTGCTATTGGTCTATGAAGATTTCCTTTTGCCCAACAATTTATTTTAAACACTAAATAACACCTACAATATGAATAGTTTCAAACTATCAGTTATAAAATATCAGATTGATGATTGTTTATAAAATACCAGATTAGTTATAAAATATCAGTTTGATTGTTTATCCATAGCCATAGTCAGATAGTCAAATAAAATTGATAAGGCTTTCAAATTTCTTCGGTGCATATGGATGAGAAGGGCAGTAACAGATTGATGATTTCCCCATTTTTGAAGAAATTCCCAGCAAAGTAAGAAAAAACAACATGTGGGGTTGGTCTGTTGGAACCTGAGAGAGTCAAAACAAGTAGGATAGGCCCAAATCAGTTGGAAATAATTGTTGTTCTACTGGTTTGTTGAGGGTTTGAATGGAAGGAAGAGCAATTTCCACTAGTTTGCACTTTATTTCTTCTGAACACATCAAGTACATACCCACATGACACACTAGACTTGGCAGTGTAATTGAATCATATATAGGATTGTTTACATGATCACAACCCAAAACTAAGCTCAAAAAATATTAGACCCCATCTTGTGATCTCCATATAGATCAAAACACCATGCAACTATTTTTACCTTCATTCAGTTAATATCTCCACAATATGAGAAATCTGGTACCCACAACCATGGCTTAGCTATTTCTATTTCGTTGGTTTTTTTTCTTTTATTTTCCGTTTTTTTGTTAATTAACATTTTAACCTTCTCATTTGCGTTTATTCTTGGATTAACCATGTAATTTAAGGGATTACAAAATTATTACCCTCATATTTGTAACTGGTAACAAAATTATCCTTATTGAGATTATTTTAATGACAAATTGGAAAAAATTATACTTATTTCTAACTTGTTTATGACAATTAATCAAGGACAATTTTCCCCCAAAAAGCATTTCAGAACGGTTTACAAATCTGATAGTATAAATTTGTTATGCATGAAAATATGCAGTCAGCCCAAAGATTTTTTTTTTAAATAAAAATGGGACAAAATGTGTCTACATATATATATTTTTTTTTAATTCTAAGAAAGCAGAGTGCTTTAAAGAAGATTTTTTTTTTTTTTTTTGAGTGGAAGAAGAATTAGTACTAAAAAAGTTCGGAAAAAAATATTATGATTAATAGAATGGAATCTAATGACAAATTATAGCTGATGGCTACTATAGTGACATCACTAGTGTTTCAAACATCTTAATTAATGCTCTTTGGACATTCTTGATAATAGTAAGAGCAGATTACTAGTAATGTTGTAACGCTACAAAAATTCTTTTTAAAATAATGGAAATCTCTTTTCTTTTTGACATCATTGATGAGTTTCTGACCCCTCTTACTACAAAAGTGAATTACAGTATAATTACTCCCATGCATCCAAAGGAACCATCAATGGTTGAACTTCTGATTTCTTTCCTTTATATGAATATTATATACATAAAAGTATACTATATATTGGTGAGGTGGAAGAGATAAATCTGTGTTTTTCAAATAGCATTGGTAATTTCCTGAAAACGCATGGTTTTAGGAGTGCTGGTGGGTTGATAGAAACAAAAGGGAAGAGGAGTAAATTATTGAAATCCCACTAACTGATAGCTAAATTCGGTACAAGGCATAACCCCTCACCCTTGCTATTAGGAGATAAAGATAAAGTAGTGCAAGCTGGTTACTAAAACTGCATATGAAATTTTTATTAGGGGAAAAAATAGAGATGCAATTTAAACACCAAGTAAAGTGGTACAATAGCTAGAAAGAGAAAAGTGATGAAAATGTTCACAGCATGAACGACAATCAAGGTACCAAATTTGTTAAAGAAAGCTAGTTTGAGGGAACACAATGTCCCATCTTTTTCTTTAGTTTTTGATGTATGATGTCCTAACATCCTCAAAGGGTCCCCTAAAAAAAGGGACCCTAAAATCACTTCATCCACAACAATTATTTGGTCCCTTTGCCCATGCGCCCATCTACTTTTACTTTGTGTAAAACTGTTAAATAATTTTTGTCTTTCTAAAAAGAGAGAGAGAGAGAACAATGATTTCTTTCTTTCTTTCCTTTTTTTTTTTATCTCCCCTCCTTGGCTTCCTTTTTTCTTTTTTTGTGGGAAAATCTGCCTCCCCAAAGGGTCTTTGGTCACTGTATTTCAAAGCTCTAGGGACCCTTTTGGCACTTTTGCCACTCTAAAAAGTAAATTGCATCATGGGGTTTAAGTTGGCATCTAAAGACCTATCTAGTGTTTATAACGGGTGACTGGGTATCTTTGAATCAACATTGACTATCCTAAAATGACATTATGTATCCTTCTTAAAGACTTAGAGTCCTTAATCTGCATTGACACAAAAACCTCTATATCTACTCCTTACATGTTATGTACCAACACCATTGGTCTCTAAGCTATTAGCTAGGCTTTGAATTGCCCCATTTCAACGCTTAACATCCCATGTGTATGGGATTTAGCTTTAGAAAAGACACTTAATGACTCATCCTGCAAAATTTCTATGATACTTAATTATCAATGTGCCTTAGATATGCTCATTGTTAGAGTAAATATGAGACTCAAGATCATAGCTTGAATTCTTCAATTTATATGGTCCCCCTCACTTCATAGAAAACAGAAGGGAATACACTGTATTGTGGGGAAACGAATAGCTACTAATCATCAAGAGATGATGGCAAAATTTGTCCCACTGTGTGTAAGAATATCAATTGTCGTTTGTTCCTAGCCAAATATACTCACAAGGAGATATTGAAACTCTCTTTTTTTAAAAAAAAAATTGCAGGAAACTTTATCTTTCTAGAAGAAATTTCTGCATAATCCTCAGAAATACATAGTGAAACCGACACCAAAGAATAACCTTCACACACTAGCTCAGTGCCCCGTTCTGTCACACTCATCACGTTTTGCTCATATCGTTTCATCTCATTCAATCCGTTTTGATAGCCAGATGGGCATGCAATATTTCATGTCTTCACCTGAAGAAGCCCCAGGAACTCCTAAGGTTAACAAAACAAGGAAGTTATTTATATAACAATAACATCACGCAATGTTGTGAGTTTTATCATATTATATACACAGATTCAAATGACCTCAAAATCAACACCGAGTCAATCATGTCTGTGGTAGTCAAAACTCAAAATCACATCAAAATAGAATGTTTTCTGAGCCTTAATATTTAATTTTGAGTGTCACGTTCTAAACATTAGACCAGCATTTGCGGTTGCATTTACGACTAGTTATCTATCATTTTTGTGGTAGTCAAAGCTCAAAATCACATCAAGATAGAATATTTCGTGAGCCTTAAAATTTAATGCGCGTCACGTTCTAAATATTAGACCAGCATTTTAGGTTGCATTTGACACTAGTTATGTACCTAAGTTCTGTTTGTGGGGCCCTTCGTCGCCGTGTACACATGACAGCAATTGGAGTATACATTAAGGTTGGGTCAAGTTAAACCATCAAATAATAGTGTGAGATGTCAAGTAAACTGTGATTCTATTGCATGCATTATAATTAATAGATTAGATCACCTATGAATTTCACATTTTTAATCTTACATTTATAGTTACAGAGTAGATCTCATACGAGTTCTACATGTTTAATCTTACATCTGTAGTTACAGACTAATAACTCATGCATCTAAAAATATCTTATAGGATAACTCTAAACTTCGTAAGCATATTTTAGTGTGGAAAAGTGCAAATTGTTGGAGTTTTATGTGTTTTTTTTTTTTTTTTGTGAGATATACTAATCTAAAGTTTTTTGGAATATTTTGATAAGAAACAAGCTGAATTATTCCTCTCTCTTTTTTTTTCCCCAACATGTGTCACTGGGGATAATCAACTTGAAATCGGTATTAATTCTAGATTATACTTGCCCGTAATTGTCAGACTTTTTAGAATCAAAGACATTAAGCTTTGTGTGACATGTTATGATATATGTATCACAAATTCACAAATATAATTAAACTTAGAAATGGAACTACAATGCTTATTAGAATTCAAAACTTATTTGCATTCAACAACAATGCCTATAGCCAGATGCTGCCTCCAGGCTCCAAGCTTATGTCTTCTTGGGTTTTTCACTATTTTTTATTAGTTTTTTTTAATAAATATTTACTAGTGATTAACACTTGAAAAAATCACATCAGACGGTAGAAGCAAACTAGGGAGGGGGGAGAATCTAAGAATACCGCCAACTCTACAACTTCTTCGCAACCGTTGTTTAAGCAGTTTTTCCTTTAAGTTTCAATATTTTAATTTTGTGTTGCGTTTCATATCTGCCTTTTGTCCACATCATTTTGTCCACCATATATTTTTTTTCATGTAAAATTTTGTCCACCAATTTGGAAGCATCATGTTTTTAAATTTGAATGTACATGTTATTCTTACAAAGGCTTTTCATATGTTTTTCTGTTAGTAATGAATGTATTGAACTTTTTGCGTGTGGTGTGTTATACATTAATATATATTCTTTTTGTTTGATATTAATTCAATGTTAAATTCTCTGGGAAAATTCTATCTGAAAAGAAAAATCTCTGGGAAATATTCAACTGCCAAAGCAAAACGACATATGATTTGTAATTTTAGTACGATAAGACATTCGCACTTCTCCTCCTAATACTTTTTTTTCCCCCCCAAAAAAAAAATTGAAGAAAACGACCAGTGTTTAACCTTCCCTCAACAAGACTATGAATTATCCCATGGAAGACTCCAACCAAGTGAATTGCTCACCCTGCACTTCTAAAAAGTTTTATCACAAACACATGGTTAATCACGGCATTAGGAAAGAAAAATAAGCAAAATATATTCAATAACAAATTATGCTATTAATGAGACCCTAAACAACTAACGCCGAATCAAATTCCATAAACGAGATATTTCGTGTTGAATAAAAATTTAGAAATCACACAATATAATTTCACCTATACCAAATTTAAAACATAAGAGTTTATTAATTTAATTTCGACCTATTCAAGCTCATAGAAATAACTCTTAATTACAATTCTTTGGTATAAAGGAAAATCCTTTGATTTTAATTATAATGACATTAATTACTGGCATAATTTGTGAGGAAATTTAGGTCATTTTTTATGGCAAGTACTCAACTTATTTATTTGATTTGCCTACATAATCTGTTAAGGGATTAAGTTACTTGTAGTTCTCAGAATTTTGAATTAAAATTTAAAAATTCTGCTGAATGACCTTATACAGAAATTTATAATAATATTTGAGAATTTGTGAAATCTTATAAATGATCATATCGCAGAATTAAGAGAATTTTAAAAATTATCAAATTATAAGGTAAATGACCTTTATAGAATTCTAGAATTGTGTTCAGATTGAGACGAAAGACTTTTTTGAAAATTTAGATAGATCCAATTTAATTTAAAATTTGTGGCTGCACTTTAATTTAAAATTTATGATTACACTTAATTTTTTTATGATTAACTTGTCTACATATCTTTTTAAAGGAATCAAGTCAACGTAGTTCGATCAAAAGTTTTGTGGTCGCAAAATTTTGAGACAAGACCTCTCTTGGATTTCTTTTAGGACAGTTTATAATCCAAAAATCTATTATTGGCATTACTACATTTATCACAATAATAAATAACATGAATTATATCTTTTGGTCATTTGATGGGCCCATAAACCGATTAATAGTAAGCCCATAATCCGATTAATAGTAAAAGAAGGCTTTACTACAAAATGGATCATCTGTTATGGACTTTATTTATTTGAACCCAACTTATACATTGAATTCTTTTGGGGTTTATACAATCTGGAGATTTAAAAAAAAAAAATCAATCAGTTTGTTATGGATTCAAACTTCAATTATCAGATAATTTTGGGAGACAGTTTCTATTCTTTATTTGTTTTGAAACTCTAGTCGGATTAAAATCCAGGTTTGAAGTAGAGTTCAAATATGACTTCTAGTCTATATAAGCCAAACTTAACTCTGAGAATTTACTCGACAAACTGAAGAGAGTAATATGTCCTTCAAGCAGTGTTAGGAATTCTGTCATAGCGTAAAGCTCTTTTAATTCTCTTATGCTTTTTAAGTAGATGACCCTTTAAGATCAAACTCATAATGAAGTTCTATTTGATATTCCCTCAAAAGTCATCAGGTGTTTAGATTGGATTGGACCTCTCAGTCTCAATCTCTGGAGAGAAGATTACGTAATGTCCCAATAAGGTGAACAAACTGTTCCTCATCATGTATGAATTTTGGTTGTGTTTTAACCATATCTCCACTGTTGCTCTTTTTTTATTCGTACTTTCCATATTTTTGTAGTAGGTTGAGAAGTATTTTTGGGCAACTCAATTTGTAGAGAGAGGAAAAGGACAAGTTCGGACCATTTGTTTTAAGTTCTGAATCATCTTCTTCTTCTTCTTTTTTTTTTTTTTGTTTGGTGAGTAATACTGTTTCATTCCCTATATATACATATATATACATATATATATATATATATATATATATATATATATATATATAACGTTACTTTATGAAACAAACTCTTTTCCTTGGTCTGTTTGCTTTTGTCATAAATTGAAAATCTTCTTTAAGGGAAAGCACCGTCACGTAAGCCATCATGCACTAGTATCGGTCCATAATGTTTAGATGACTTGTTTGTTGAATCTTTTGCCAAAACAAGAAAATGATAAACTCTATTGATGGCTTCCTCTTTGCAACAAAACCTCTCGTTTGGCAGGGGTCGTTTTTTTTTTTTTGTTGCTTGCGTGCTTATGTTTGTTAAGCAGATATAAAAATAAGCCCTTTCACATAATTATCCCAATTAGAAAAATTGAAGTTAATTCCAAGACCCCAGATGATAATATATGTATGTATATTTGAATTTGTTTTATTAAAACAACAAAACTAAGAATTTGATCTTACCGATCGTGTTTATTTTACTTGTTAAAATTCAAATACGTACATATCATTTTCTTTAAAAAAATATATAACAACAAAACGACGTAAATAAAGAAAATTCGATTTCCCTTTAGTTCTGCTTTTAACATTTAACTTCGATGGTTTATAAAGCCTAGGTTGTAGTGAAACCAAAGGAAAATTTTTTATTATTGTGGAAATGCTGATGAACAACTTTGATTTTCTCTTGATTACAACTAGATTACTATTGGCAGCCTTGGTCGTGAGACTTCAATGACTTTGTCATACATAGATTGTAATAAAAGTCAAGAACAATAAAAAAGATAATTTTGAAGAAAATACAGAAAAAGGAGTTTAATTTCACCTTGATTAAACTTAAATCATTATCGGTGGCCTAGGTTGTAAGACCTCAACACCTTGTCATGCCTAGATCATAGTAGGAGTCAAGATAAAATTTAAAAAGAAAATTATAATAAAGGACTTGTATGAAGAACTTTACATCACTTACACTGTAGATTGAATTGAATACTCTTTTGTAAAACTCTTTCTCCTTTTCCCTTCTTCTGTTCTCGTGTATATATATTTTTTTATTTATGTCATTTTCTTTTTTTTTTATTTTCCTTTCTTTCGTCGGTATCCTCCTTTTCCCTTAGTCTTATGAATGTCCTTATTTATAGACCCCAAACTCAGAGGTAATGCCCTTTACCTCACTTCTATGCTTTTACCCCATTTCTATGTTTTTGAGTGGGAATGTGTCAGGCTCCAAGACCAGAGACATGACAACCGTTACATGTGTCTTTAAAGATATAAAAAATTTCAAATCCAATCATTATTACAATCCAAATAGATCCATTAGCATAAAAAATATTTAATCATAACAAAACATCAAACAATCTAAACTATCATTAATAATTTGCTAAATTCATAATAAAAAAAGAAACTAAATGTATAACAATAATCTAATATACCTCAAATAACCAATAATACCTCAAAATAGAAACTAAATAATACAATAACTCTAAATAGTAAATCTAAGTCCTCAAATAATCTTTCTCCCTCAAATATGAGTTCCACTTATTGATAATTCTCTGAATTTGAAAAAGATTAAAGAATAAAAATGTGAGCTCGACACCCTAGTAAGTAACCAATAACCTCTATTAGTTGCATCAAGCATATGCAATTTGAAATATTTAGTAAGTATTTTACAAAATAACTCAAACTTTGAAATCAATACTCTTAAAAATAAGGAAATGAAACTAGTTAAAAACCAATTTAACAAAATAAAGAGTTTTAAAATTCATTGTATCAAACTTGTTCAATAATTGATATCATTTTCAAATTCTACTCCACAGTTTTGGTAACTATAACCACATTTAACTCCTATGACTAGGTCCAAATTTACCACAAATAACCCATATAGTCAGGTCCGAATCTACTACAAATAACTTTTGTAGTCGAGTACGAATCTACTATATTTAATCCTACAGCTAGATCAGTACTAGCCATAAATAACTACTTTGGATTGGGTCCATATTCATAGTGACTGAAGAATGTTTCAGCACATTCAATTATAAAAAAATTAACCAATACTTTTCATATTTATCAAGAACATAACAAGTTCTAAATCATTTAACAATATTAACAAATATAAGCTTGATCCATATTTTATTTAAAAGATACTTTACTCTTGTCAAAATAATTTCTCTTTATTACAAATCGTATAAAAACAAGTTCAGATTCATAAACATAATTTTCTTTTAAGAGAAAGCAAAAGACATTAATAGTAAAACAAAGTCACTAGCAAAGGTCTAACCAATCCAATGAGCTAGCACAAGAACCTATGATTATAATAAAATCATATATGAATATTAAACACTTAATAGATACCTTAAATCATGCTCAACACAATGCCTAACCCACTACTCATGCACACTTGACATATTCACTACATTATCTTGCATAACCTCGACATTAAAAGTGCATAATAATTCCAAATTAATTCTAAAAATTGTGAAACTTTAAGGACAATTTCTACAAATGATAAGGATCCTAAAAGTGTGATAAAATATGGCTGTATCATCCATAGGTAAGCCCCACGAAGCTAAGCAAACTGTTGTTACGTTATACTCTAAATGCTGAGAATTATAAAAAATTTCCAGATTCGTAGTGTTCATTTCAAAAGGTTATATTTCTCTGGTTTTAAGTCTGTTTTTAACAAATTATATATCGTTGGAAATTTTATTGAATAAATTACCAACTATACTAAATATGACCCTATTAGACCACCAGAAGTACTAGAAAAACCAATCGTAATCTTTGCTGTATTTTACCTTTTTAGACCAAAACTCAATAATCTATAACTTTTAATCTAGACATCCAAAACACGTAATTTAAGTCTTATTTTAAACCTTATATTGAGAATAATCAATCGAAATATAAATTAACCCTAGAATCATGACTAAAACAAAAAGTTACTTAAAGAATTTTAAACTGAGTTATTACTTTAGAGAATTAAGAATCAACCTTTTTGTAGCCTTTTCTCTTCTCCCAAACCTCTCAACTATTTTCCTCCTTCCTCTGCAGAGCATTAAAATTTTTTTTTCTTATGTCAAACTCTGAAAAATAATACGTATAGGATTTTCTAGTCTTCAAAATTACTGAATTATCTCTACTTAATTAACTAAACGAGTAGTCTTGAGTTGTTTTTTAGTATCTTTGAGGCTATTTGTGGCCTCTCCCTCGACCCTCCTTGTTTTTCTATTTGTTATTGAATTACTTTCTAGCAAAAAAAAAAAAACTAAACCCTTTAGCCTTTTTATCTTTTGTCCTTTCATTTATTTATTTATTTTCTTTTTTTTTTTCTAGGACTATACGGGTTGTTACATTCTTCCTCACTTAAAATAAGTTTAGTCCTCTAAACTTCACATACCTGTAGTCTCAAAAAGGAAAAGATATTCTCTTATTTCCTCTTCTAGCTCTCATGTAGTTTCTCTTTCAGTATGGTTGGTCCATTGAACTTTAACATAAGAAATAATTCAACATCTTAATACTTATTCCTTTGTACCAATAATACACAAAGAATGTTTTTCATAAGTCAGATATTCTTTTAGGTTGTATCGGTTCGTACTGAATCACATAACTAGGTTCAGGAATGTATCTCTTTAGCATAGATATATGGAACACATTATAGACACCAGACAAAGTTGGTGGCAAGGTAAGTCTATAGGCTACCTTACTAACTTTATCTAATAATCTTAAATGGGCTAACGAATTAAGGACTTAGCTTATCTCGAACTCTAAATCTCTTTACCCCTCTCATAGGTGACACTTTTAGGAAAACATGATCACCAACTTCAAATATCATTTCCCTTCTTTTGGGGTCTGCATAATTTATCTGATGACTGTGTGCAGTCAAAAGTCTTTCTTTGATCAATTTAATCTTTTCAACAGTTTGTTGTACCAATTCAAGTCCTGTAATTACCTTTTCTCCAATATCATCCTAACAAATAAGAGATATGCACTTCCTACCATATAGAGCTTCATACAGTGCTACTTACAAACTAGTCTTATAGCTATTATTGTATGCAAATTCTAGTAAGGGCAAATGCTCATCCTAAGAACTCTTGAAATCTCTGGTGCAAGATCTGAACATATCTTCCAGTATTCGAATAGTTCTTTTTAACTGTCCATCTGTTTATGGGTCAAAAGTTGTACTGAAACTTAACTTAGTCCCAAAGGCTTTGTGTACAGCACTCCAAAACTGTGATAAAAATCTATGATCTCGATCAGAAATAAAAACAACAGGAATGCTATACAGCCTCACTATCTTTTTTATATATAATTTTGCTAATCTCTCGAGAGAAAAAGGGATTTTTATAGCCAAAAATATGTAGATTTAGATTTATGATCCATAAAAATCCAAATTGTATCATTACCACTTTTTGTCCTTGGTAATCCTATTATAAAGTCTGTAGTGATACAATCCCATTCCATTCAGGAATCTCAATGGGTTGTACCAATCCTGTAGGTCTTGGTGTTCATCCTTCACTTGTTAGCACACTAAATACTGTGCAACATACTGAGCAATTTCCCTTTTTATATTATTCTACTAGAAATTCTCTCTTAGATCCCTATAGATTTTGGTGTCTCCAGGATGTACTATGTAGCTCGTGTTATGTGCTTCCCTAAGGATCTCTTTCTTCAATTCTAGATCATTTGGTATACACAATCTCTTCTCGAATCTCAAGGATCCATCTTCATTGATAAGAAACTCTGGTTTCATTTCTACCTCTTTCTTTGCTCGAATCTTCTATAAATTGGGGTCATTGATTGGGCGGCCCTAATTCTGTCAATAAATAAAGGTTGAACATGAAAACTAGCTAACTGTACTCTAAACTCTGATACTCTTACTTCATTATTCAGTTTTCTCTTATCTTCCAAAATGTCCTTCTGATTGGTGAACAAGTTGCCAAATTACATGAAATTTTGCTGCTCAAAGTATCTGCTACCACATTTGCCTTCTAAGGATAGTAGTGAATAGACAAATCATAATCTTTTAGCAAATTTAACCACCTTCTCTGCCTCATGTTTAACTCTTTTTGAGTAAAGATGTATTTCAGACTCTTATAACTAGTATATATTTCATATTATTCTCTATAGAGATAATGTCTCTAAATGTTAAGAGTAAATTTTACAACAGCTAACTCTAAATCATGTGTAGGGTATTTTTCCTCATATCCTTTCAATTTTCTAAAAGTATAAGCAATAACCTTATTATGCTGCATCAAAATATATCCTAGCCTCTTCTTTGATGCATCACAATATACAGTGAATCCTCCTATCCCAGAAGGTACAATAAGGATTGTGTAGAAACTACTCTTCTCCTTGTGTAGAAACTACTATTCTCTTCAGTTCTTGAAAACTTCATTCATAGTCTTCTAACCATTCAAATTTGATTATGTCAAAGGTATTGCTATAAGTGAAAATCCTTCCATAAACCTTCTATAATATCGAGCTAAACCTAAGAAACTACGAATCTCTGAAATATTTGTTGGCCTATTCTATTCTACAATTGCCTTAACTTTTAGAGGGTCAACAGAAATTCTATCCTTTGATATTACATATCCCAAGAAAGATACATTTGCAAGTCAAATTCACATTTCTTCAATTTCACATAGAGCTTCTTTTCTTATAAAGTCTGCAACACTTTTCTCAAATGCTCTACATGTTCTTCTTTACTTTTTGAGTATACTAATATATCATCTATGAATACCACCACAAACTAATTAATGAATAAGTGGAATACTCGATTCATTAAGTCCATGAATATAGTTAGGGTATTTGTCAACCCAAAAGGCATTACCAAAATTCATAATATCCATATCTCGTATGGAAAGTAGTCTTTATAATATCTTCTGCTTTAATCTTCAATAGATGATAGCCGGATCGAAGATTTTAGAGAAGACTTGTGTACCATGCAACTGATCAAATAGATCATTTATCCTTGGCATTGGATCTTTATTTCGTATGGTCACCATGTTCAACTCTTGATAGTCAATTCAAAGACACATGCTCCTATCTTTCTTCTTCACAAATAAAAAAGGAGCTCTCGATAGAGAAACACTTGGTCTAATAAACCCTTTATCTAATAATTCTTGTAGTTGTTCCTTCAATTCTCTTAATTTTGTTGGTGCCATATGGTAAAGAGCTTTAGAAATTGGAGCAATGTCTGATAAAATATCAATAGAGAATTCTATCTCTCAATCTAGTGGCAATACTAGTAAGTATTCTAGAAAGACATAAGGGAATTCACTTATAATAGTAATATCTTCTAGCTTCAACTCATCTTGTTGGATATCTCGAATCATCAACAAGTAGCCTTCACAGCTATGTGTCATGACCTTAACCTTAAACTAAATAATCATATGACACTTAGTATAGTCTGTCGCACTAAGTCAGCCTACCAACACTCAAGAAAGGGACTTAGAGTAAGCTTTTGAGACAAAGAGATAAGGATGAGAGAGTTTAGGTGAATGAAAGCTTTGTATTTCTTTTAGAATGCTTACAACTCTCTCAAATAGAACTTGTGTACAAATAAACCCAATGCGTCCTTTATATAGGCAAAGCCTAAACTAACCAAGGGTTAGGATCGTGCCAAGTATCTTGATCTTACAAAAAGTCTAGATTATATAAAAATATTTACAAAGAGAATTCTATAACAAAACATGGTCTAGATCCTTCTAAGAGGTTCATCCACCATCTTGGTTCTTCTAAGTCATTCTAGGAGCTTCTAGGATCGTCCAACCCATCTAGCACCATCTGGCCTTGTCAAGAGCCTTTTAGGACTCAATAGCACTAACTAGAGTCTTCTAGTATGGCCAAGACCACTCTTGATCACTCTATATCTTTCTCATTCTTTTTGGATAAGCAGCATATATAGAGGACCTTAGAGCCATGAGCAATAACATTTGGATTTTTGGGAGCCAAATGAGCGGGGCGTAATACCATCCATCACTCAAGTTCGCGACGTCACCGTCGTACCATCGACTTTGAACTGCTCGATATGAGTTTTGAATTGTCACAAGGCATCTTCATGCTCCCAGCTGGCCTCGGCCTCCGGAAAATTCTTCCATTTTACTAAGTATTCCCGATAATTAGGAACACCACGTCAACAGATCAAGCGATCAACCAAAATGCACTCTACCTCTTTATCAAAAGAGGTTACCACTGCAGTAGGAGCCCTTTTGGATTCGCCCCTTGAAGGATCTCCTTCATCTCCATGGTAGGGTTTTAGCATGCTAACATGGAAGGGGGGAAAATCTTTAACTTGGCAGGGAGTTGAAGCTTATAGGAAACCTTACCTACACGCTTGAGTACCAGAAATGGACCCTCATATTTGCGCATCAACCTTTTATGCACCTTCCTTAAGGTTTTGAATTGTTGGGGCAACAACTTGACAATGACTAAATCCCCCTCTTGATACTCAACGTGCCTCATCTTTTTTTCGGCCCACTTCGTTATTCTTTTGGAAGCTTTGTTTAAGTAGGCTCTAGCCAACTCCACTTGTTCATGCCATGCCTTTGCAAACTTGAATGCTGCAGGACTCATCCCATCGTAACTTGTCACTAAGGCATGTAGGATCATAAGTTGTTGACCCATGACAATCTCGAAGGGACTCTTGCCCGTAGACTCACTCCTCTGGAGGTTAAAGGAGAATTGAGCTACATCAAGTAGTTTTGCCCAATCTTTTTGATTGGCACTCACAAAGTGCCTTAAGTATAACTCCAGCAAGGCATTCACACTTTCCGTCTGGCTATCGCTTTGGGGGTGAAAGCTAGTAGAAAAGTTCAATTCTTAACCCATCAACTTGAACAATTCTGTCCAAAACCTTCTAGTGAATCGAGGATCATGATCACTTACGATGTTTGATGGGACTCCCCAAAGTTTCACGACATACTTTATAAAGAGCCCCGCAGTCTTATCGGTGAGACAATCGGGTGAAGCAGGTATAAAAGTAGCATACTTGCTGAAGTGATCAACCACCACTATAATGATGCCAAAGCCCTCTGACTTAGGCAGGCTAGTGATAAAATCTACGGAAATACTCTCCCACGGCCTCTCAGGAGTAGGGAGAGATTCCAACAATCCATCTGGTAATTGTAGTTTTACCTTGTCTTGTTAGCACGCAAGATAAGTTTGTACATAGGCCACGACATCATCCCTCAGTTGAGGCTAATAGTAGATAGATTTGATAAGTACAATAGTGTGTTTCTGACCTGGGTGACTAGCCCACAAGGAATCGTGACACTCTTTGATAAACTCTTTTCTTAAGTTACTCCATTTAGACATATAGAGTCGATTGCCTTTGGCATAAAGAAGTCTGTTGCTCAGCCAAAAATGCTTGTCTTTCCTTCCGTTACTCGCGGTAGCAGGCTCTTTGCAAGAAAATCGTGTTCCAGTCCTTCCTTGATTTTCTCTATTAAGGTACTATCGGGTCTGCTTAAGGCAGCCAGCTCTGCATTTCTGCTTAGGGCTTCTGCCACTACATTAGCCTTCCAAGGCTTGTATTCCAGCTTGTAATCAAATTCTACCGAAAAGTCTTGGCACCGAGCCTACTTGGGACTCAACTTTTTCTGAGTTTGAAAGTAGCTTGTGGTGACGTTGTCAGTCATGATCGTGAAGTGAGTACCCAACAAGTAGTGTCGCCACATCCTTAGGCAATGGATGACTACAGTCATCTCGTTTTCTTACACTATGTAGCATCTCTCAGTGTCATTGAGCTTACGGCTTTCATAAGCAATTGGATGCCTTTCTTGTATTAATACTCCGCCAATAGCAAAGTCAGAGGCATCCGTATGTAGTTCATATGCCTTTGAGTGATCAGGTAAGCTGAGAACCGGCTCTTCGCTTACCGCCCTCTTTAAGTCTTCGAATGAAACTTGACACTTAAGTGTCCATTCCCAAGACTTGTTCTTCTCGAGCAGGTTACTAAGTGGCACTGCTCTTACTGAGTAGGACTTGATGAATCGCCTATAATAATTCATAAGTCCAAGGAAGGATCTTAACTTTGGCACCTTAGTAGGGGGTTCCCACTCTTGGATGGCTTGCACCTTAGCTTTATCCATCATAAATTTCCCATCCTTTATCTTATGCCGTAAAAACATCACTTTCTCTTGGGCGAATGAGCATTTCTTCTTCTTGATGAATAGTTAGTTTTCCCTCAAGAGCTCGAACACTTTCCTCAAATGTTCTAGATGCTCTTCCATGGTCTTGCTATAGATCTCTATATCATTAAGATAGACTACCACGAACTGATCGAGATATGGATGAAATAACTTATTCATGAGGGTGCAAAATGTAGCAAGTGCATTAGTAAGACCAAATGGCATGACTAAGAACTCATAAGCACCATACCTTGTCACTCATGTGGTCTTGGCCTCATTCCCTTCTGCTATGCACACTTGGTAGTACCCCGAGCATAGATCAAGCTTTGAGAAATATCTAGCATTCTCAAGTTGATCGAATAAGTCGGCAATAAGTGGGATGGGGTACTTGTTCTTCACCGTTACCTTATTAAGAGCCCGATAATCAATGCACATCCTTAGTGAGCCATCTTTCTTTTTCTAGAACAACACCGGGGCACCGAAAAGAGCTTTGGAAGGCCTGATGAAACTCGTATCAAGTAACTCCTTTAGTTATTTTTAGAGTTTCGCTAACTCCGGAGGGGCCATTTGATAGGGACTCATCACAGATGGCCTTGTGCTTGGCTCAAGCTCAATTTCATGATCCACCTCCCTCCTAGGTGGAAGTTTCTTGGGTAGGGCATCAGGCATCATATCTTGGAATTTATCCAAGATAATTTGCACCTCTATGGGTAGGTTACCTTGAGGTTCTAACTCTTCATCATCGTGTTTCTTTTGGATGGCCAAGTAACTCTCCTCCTCCATTCTCAAGCCCTTCTTGAATTGAAGTGCAGAGTACTTTATTTCTCGCTTTTGTTGACTGCTCTGTTGGTACCACACAAGCCTTTTCTCCATCTATGATGCACATAGAGTTGGCAAAAGGAACAGAGAATGCCCGCACTGCATCAAGAAATTCCAAACCAAGCACCACTGCGAAATCATCCATTGGCACCACTGATAAGTCGACTTGGCCAGCCCATGTGCCTAGGCTAGCCTTAACATTATGATCAACCCTGTGGATGGGGCGTGCTGCTAAGTTCACTGTCTTGAGGGAGCCTCCTCCATTGGATACCATTAAGCAGAACCGACTAGCTTCCTCAACAGAGATGAAAGGATGCACCCGCTCAAAGGCTTTAGTAGCTTTGCCATTGATTGTTGCATCCACGAAAAGTAGGCCCTTAGCTTGTGACTTGGGGGCCGATTGCAAGGCATTAAGGAGTTGCAAGGAGCCAATATGTGCACCACCATCTTCTCTATCATCTCCTTCTTGGCTTAGCTCGGAGGTAATTAAAGCATTGAGAGCTTTCTTCTTGGGACACTCACGTGCCCAATGTGGCCCATCACAAAGAAAACACTTGACTTTTGGCTTGGAAAAGTCACAGTTTTTCTTCTCTTAGACCTTTCTTTGTGCCTGTAGGAGGAATTATCTTTTTTATATTTTCTTCCTTTTGTTTGCTCTTCCCCACTCTTTGCTCCACCACCCTTCTTGTCTTTGGCCTTAGAAGGGTCCTAGTTAGTAGAGTAATCAACAAGGCTCTCGGCTACTGCAATAGCATCGGCCAAATCTCGGACACCACAGTGCTGGAGCTCTAACTTGGTCCAGTTCTGAAGACCATCCATGAATAAGAATAGGGCATCTTTATCTGAAGTGTCAGGAATTTCAAGTAAGAGTGTGGTAAACTCCTTCACGTAGTCTCTAATACTACCAAATTGTTTGAGGCAGCGAAGAAGGCTTCTCGCCTCCTCTTCGGCATTCTCGGGGAAGAATTGCCTTTTTAGCTCTCTTTTGAAGTTATCAAAGGTGGCTATAGTGCACACCCCTTGTTGCATCTCCCTGTGTCTCCACCTCCACCATAACATGGTGGTATCGATTAGATACAAGGCAACATTATGAATTTTACCGACATCGTCTGTCACACCGGTGGCCTCAAAGTATTGTTCGAGTCCCCATAGGAAGTTCTCAACTTCCTTAGTATTGCGAGTACCATTGAAGGTCTTTCGTTTAGGTACCTCAACCTTTCTTGCCTCAATGGTTATTGTGGTGGTCACCCCCGTGGCCACCGCTCCTTGCACAAAGTAAGATCACCACCCATCTTATCTACTTTAAGTAAAACATTACTGAGTTTGTTTGAGTCCCCATAGGAAGTTCTCAACTTCCTTAGCATTGCAAGTACCATTGAAGGTCTTTGGTTTAGGTACCTCAACCTTTCTTGCCTCAATGGTTATTGTGGGGGTCACCCTCGTGGCTACCGCTCGCTTGCACAAAGCAAGATCACCACCCATCTCCTCTACTTTAAGTAAAACATTACTGAGTTCTCTTTGGAAGAGATCTCATACCTTGGCAATATCCAAATGAAGGGACTCAATCTCACGCCTTAAGTTGGCCTCTAGCCCACCAAGCGCATCTTTGATGCAGCTGTGGATCTCTGCATCCTCGGTCTCCAAACCGTCACAACGACCATCTACATCATCTACACGCTCGCCTAACGTGCTCAAGTTGGACTCTAATCAAAACAATCTAGCCTCCAGGCTAGTCACCACGTCTCTCGACTTGCCACGGGTAGCACCCTTGTTCCATTCATCACGCCTACATTCAGAAGCACCAACTTCGACGGGGTTAGGAGTTGTAGCCATAGTCTTCAGTTAGACAATAGAACCACCAAGACATAATGAGCAATCAAAGTTCTGATACCATAATGTCACGACCCTAACCTTAAACTAGACAATCATGCGACACTTAGTACAGTCCGTCACACTAAGTCAGCCTACCAACACTCAAGAAAAGGGACTTAGAGTAAGCTTTTGAGACAAAGTGGTAAGGATGAGAGAGTTTAGGTGAATGAAAGCTTTATGTTTCTCTTAGAATGCTTACAACTCTCACAAATGGGACTTATGTACAAATGAACCCAAGGGGTCCTTTATATAGGCAAAGACTAAACCAACCAAGGGATAGGATCATGCCAAGTGGCATGACCTTAAAAATGGTCTAGATTATTCTCAACTAGAGTTATAATATCTATAAAGATATTTACATAGAGAATTTAGAATAAAACATGGTCTAGATCTTTCTAAGAGGTTCATCCACTATCTTGACTTTTCTAGGCCATTCTAGGAGCTTTTTGGACCGTCTAACCCATCTAACACCATCCGGCCTTGTCTAGAGCCTTCTAGGACTTAGTAGCACCAACTAAGGTCTTCTAGCATGGCTAAGACCTCTCTTGATCATTCTAGAAGTGTCTACCACGTTCTAGGGTCTTCCTTAATCTTTTTGGGTGAGCAGTATATATAAAGGATCTTAGAGCCATGAGCAACAACATTTGGATTTTTGGGAGTCAAATGAGCGGGGCGTAACATATGTCTCAACATTTGTCTTGTTTGTAAAACAAAAATCACATGAGGATTACTATGCTTTGAATTTCCAACAAAAGAGAACTCAAGTTAGCTAGAAATGTGAAAATTGACTTTCTTATCATGACAATCAATAGAAGCATGACATCTAAAAATATAACCCATTCCTAGTATGATGTCAAAATTGTGCAAATCTAATGAGTGATTAATTCATTCTCAAATCAAATATCATTCAACTCAAATAATTGTAAGTTCTCAAGTATTTTTGTCAGTTGATGTGATTTTTTATTTCTTATGAATAAATAAGAATCAAGAAAAATTAGTAACAAATATGGATATTTCAACCACTTGGCATTAAATTTGAGTCCGATATGAACACAATGCAATAAAAATCAAGCAAAACGGAGCTAAAACAAAGAAGTGATGTCTTCGAGAAGAAAAACTATCGTGCTGAATTTAAGAGCCGAGAGTACCGTAGTGCAGTAATCGTAGCACCATAGCTGCCTGAAAAATTGAGTTCCAAAAGCTAGAGCACAGTGGCATAACATAGCATTAAGAAGTGCATTTTTAGCAAGTTTTTATAGCCAATTTGGATCATTGAAGCTATCTAATCTAATGGTTGATATTCCACTGGCCTAGGTCATCTTGAAGCACCTTTAAATACATATTTAAGTCTCCATTTGAAGTGTAGAGAATTGGAGAGAAAATACAAACTTTAGAGCTCAAAATTTATAGAGAGAGGAGAGCTTTGGAGCTAAAATTTGGAGATAAAACTTGAGAGAGTTGCTTGAAGAATTAAAGCTTGATGTTTTGCATCTATAATAGAGTTTTTCTCATCCTCTTTCTCATCCTAATCTCATTTGAATTTTGTATTATGCTTTATTATTGAACATGTTTTGATATATGAAATTTTTGTTGAGATTAGTATTGGATTCTCCTATTTTGTATTAATTGTTATATACTTGGAGTATAATGTAACTTAAACTTTGATTCTATGTCTTGATTTTCAATATAATTTTTTATATTGTTCTTGAATTTATTTATACTATTCTATGCTTAATACTTCTAAACTAATTAGCTACTAGTTAGATGATTTTGTTTCTAGAATTTGGCACTTGAGAAAGGGAATTATTGAAACAACCATAGGATAGTATAACATAGGATTTTATAGAGTTTGAGAGAACCTATAATTCCTTTGAAGCTATGATCAAAGAACCATTGAATATAATGAATTCTTAATTTTTAGGTTTAGAATGGAGATATTAGAATCGAGAATTAGGAATTATTTCATTTAGCACTCGAGAGATGAAGTAGAAATATTTTTAGGTTCTTGGCTTATAAACTAAGAATAATTTATTAGGATGAAATTGGTGATCAAAAGACATAGTTGATAGTTAGATGAATTCAATCCCCTAGTACATTTATGCATAGAAGTTTCCATATTTTGTTTATGTATTTATATTTTTATTTGTATTTACTTAAATTATAAGCTTATTTAATTTGGTTGCTTAGATAAAATTAGGTCACGATAATTTAAGTAATTAAGTATAATTTAATACCCTATTCTTCATAAGATCGATAACTTTATACTTATCACTTTATTACTTGATTACGATCCATGAACTTATGATTATTTTACATATGTGCATTATAGCATAATAATATCCATAACCATCAAATCAACTAGTAACTCATTGTCCTTGATAACTACACTACAAGACTTACAAGTATGGTCAACAACTAAAGTGTTTCTAATTGGAGTGTCTATACATAAATCAATGACTATAAGCTCAATCAACATATCATGTTTTTTCACAAAGTTAGCGGACACAAAAGAATGACTAGCTCCAGAGTCAAACAATATGTACGTATATTTAGAGGATACAAGAATAATACCTATCACCATATCATTTGAAGTCTGTGCATCTTACAATGTTATGGCATAAACTCTTCCTTGAGCTTTAGGTTTCTAATTTCCTCCCTTAGCTCCTGTAGGTCTAGTTCGTTAAGAGGATTAAGTACTTTGAAGAGCTTGTGGAGTGTTTGAATTTTTGTTTAAAGGGAACGATGCAAATTATCCTCATGGCTTCCATAACAAAAACATGCATATGTGTTCCATCAACAGTCCTTGTCTACATGATTCTTTTTACCGCATCTTGTACGTTGAAGTCCACTAGCTTGAGTTCCTTGCTTCTTATCTTGTCTACCTGAATTCTGACACCTTTTTGGTTTTGATCTATATCTCTTCCTTATGTTGTTGTCTTGATCCTGTTTAGTATTATTGAGTTTGCTTTCCATCAGTAAAGCCTTATCATTGAGTTCCCTCTCCATCAATAAAGCCTTACTTACTATAGCTCTATAAGTTTCTAATTCAAATGGCTTTACTCCTTGTTTGATTCTAGACCTTAAACCCTCTTTGAATCTTTGAGCTCTACTTTCTTTAGTTGCCACTAAAGTAGGAGAAAACTTTAATAATCTTGTAAATTCTGCCTTATACTGAGCTATTGTCATGTTCCCTTGCTCCATCTTGACAAATTCTCTTTCTTTCTAGCGACGAATACTTTTGAAAAAATATTTCTCATTAAACGCATCCTTAAAGTTCTTCCAAGTAAAAGGTTCAATATCTTATTCATGTTGGCTATAATCTAACAATACCTTAAAATGGAAACTAAACAATATAATGCTCTAAATAGTAAATCTGAGTCCTGAAATGATCTTTTTCCTACAAATATGTATTCCACTTATTGTCTATTCTCCAAGTCTAAAGAAGATTAAAGAATAAAAATATGAGCTTGACAATATAGTAAGTAACCAATAACTTTTACTAGTTGCATCAAGCATGTGCAATTTGAAATATTTAGTAAGTATTTTACAAAATAACTCTAACTTTGAAATCAATACTTTTAAAAATAAGGAAATGAAACTAATTAAAAACAAATTTAACAAAGTAGAGAGTTTCAAAATTTATTGAATCAAACTTGTTCAATAATCGATATCATTTTCAAATTCTACTCTACTGTTTTGGCGACTATGGCCACACTTAACCCCTGTGACTAGGCATGAATCTGCAACAAATAACCCTTGTAGCTGGGTGTAAATCTACTATATTTAACCCTGCAGCAAGGTCAGTACTATCTATATATAACCTCTGTGGATTTGATCCATATGTATAGTCATTGAAGAGTATTTTGACACATTAATTTTTTTTAAAAAAAATAACCAATACTTTTCATATTTATTAATAAGATAACAAGCTCCAAATAATTTAACAATATTAATAAATATAAGCTTGATTCATATTTTATTCGAAAGATAGTTATCTCTTGTCAAACTAATTCCCATTTATTAACAAATCTCTTGAAAAAAGTTCGTATTTACAAACATAATTTTCTTTTAAGAAAAAGCAAAAGACATTAATAGTAAAACAAAATCACTAACAAAAATGAAAGGTTACTTACCTGTTTGCTAGTTTAGCCAATCTAACAAACTACCACAAGAACCTATAATTATAACTAGAGTCATATAGAATATTAAACACTTAATAGGTACCTTAAATCATACCTAACACAATGTCTACCCCTCTGCCCATGCACACTCGACATATTTACTATATTGTCTTGCATAACCTCGACAACAAAAATTCATAACAATTCTAATTTAATTCTAAAAGTTGTGAAACTTGGAGGATAATTTTTATAAATGATAATGTCCTAAAAGTGTGAAGAACATGGCTATAGGGTCTATAAGTAAGCCCCATGAGGCCAAGCAATCCGTTGCCACATTGTACTCTTAATGTTGAGAATTACGAAAATTTTTCAGATTTGTGATGTTCATTTCAAAAGGCTATATCTCTTTAGTTTTAAGTCTATTTTTGACAAATTATATACCATTAGAAAACTTATTGAACAAGCTTTCAAACCATTGAAATATGACCTATTAGACCACAAGAAGTACTAGAAAAACTAGTCACAATCTCTGCTATATTTTACCATCTTAGACTGAAACTCTATGACTTATAACTTTTAATCTAGACATCTAAAACATGTAATTTTGGTCATGTTTTAAATCTTAAAGTGAGAGTAATTAATCAAAATATAAATTAATCCTAGAATCATGATTGAAACAAAAAGTTGCTTACAGAATTCTAAACCCTAAATAAAGAATTAATCCTAAAATTCCCAAATAATAAATTGACAATTGATGAGGACTAGTTTTTTACCTTAGAGAATTGAGAATTAACTTTTTTGTAATCCTTCCTCTTCTCCCAAGCCTTCAAGCCTCTCAGTTATTTTTCTCCTCCCTTTGTGGAGTGCTAAATTATTTTTGTTCTATCAGACTCTGAAAAATAATACGTATAGAATTTTCTTGTCTTCAAAATTATTAACTTTTCTCTACTTAATTAACTAAATCCTTGACTTTTTGTTTTTTTTTCATCTCATTTATTTATTTATTTTTATTCGGGTTATTACAATGGAACTATCCCACTTCTTGGGAGGTGGAGTGATAGGATGAGTCGGTAGTTATAGAAGAGTGGAATATAGGTGAGATAAATTTTAATTTATTTATTTGTCATCAACTATTTCACAATTATTATTTTTTAAAAAATAATCACAATCAAATAATCATGAATTTTTTTGTTTGCTTACGTATCAGGCTTCCACTCCTTTTTTTTTTTTTTTTTTAGTAGTTTAAACAGTTGCCCTCTCAAGCATGTGCGTGTCATTTATATAAACGCATAATGCTGAGTTTTTATCGATTTGCTAACCTCTTTTTCTTTTCTCTTGAGAGCAGTGAGGTTTCATTTTTCTTTAGCGATCACCCTCCCATGTCTACCTACGGGAATCTTCGCCTTCAACGAGCGCATGATGAATCTGGGAAAGAACTCAAGGTCGGGTCAATATATCAACGTTCTATAACATTGAGCGAGATCTGGGTTTCGACAAATACTCAGAGACATGTTTCTTTATTCAGGACCGAAAATGATTATTCTGGTGATTTAAGATATCACTCATCAATCCATGTCAACGCCATCCAACACACTCAGGATTTCGGTCCCACTTTCACAGCCAAAGTACTTGGGGGGTTTAGTACTAAGAAAAATGATGAGCTTACTCACAAGGTGACTGATAATTTCTTTCCAGCCCTTTATCGTATCTTGGTGGAGAAGAAATCACATGTTAACTTAAATTGTCGAGGGCGAGCCCAACTCCTACATTATCTCATAGAATGGACTGAATCTATTTTCCGACACAATCGCGGTACTTTGAATAAAGCACGGATTTATGGTGCGGTAGTTGCCTCAAGATACTTTTTTACTTTATTCTATTTTATTTTTATTTATTGTTCTTAGTATCTGGCGAGCCCTCATAGTACTTTGGGGACCTCTTACCAATACCTTCCATCACAGTAGTGGTGAGATGGGAATATCTTTATATGACTTGCCAGTTATTGGTGGGGTACCAATTTTAGGACTCCCTTATGAGGAATTCATCCCCTTAATTGAGAGATTGGTTAGTGGAACACTAGTTTGTGATTATGTACATGGTACAAAAGATATACCCGAACAAAACTTTTGTACCATTTATATGACTTGCAGAAATTTTGCTAATCCATACCCGAATTTGTGATTATGTACATGATACAAAAGTTTCTTGGAAACAATGGATCGAGTATATTTTTATCAAGGAGCGAAAATTTTTGAGGGTATAAAATGGGGTTCGACTCCTAAACTTCCAAAGAAAGTAAGGGAATGATAACAGAGTTTTCAAAGGATTTGACCTTCGTTCAATCCCTTCAGATGCTTCCAAGGAATGTATTCTTGCAGCGTTCCTATCTTTATGGCTGAGTCGTTTTGTTTTTCCTTACCTAGGGTATGAAGTAAGGCCAAAAACATTTTATATGGCTTTTTAATGGCAAGATGGGTCAGAGTTTCACTTGAACCCTCAGTCTTGGGTTATATTTACCGTGTTTTAAGTACATCAGCTATGCACCCATAAGTGTATGGTTCCCCTCAAACCTTTTTACCTATGCATTATGTAATAGGTTGGCTAGTTGAGCATTTTTGTGATCTTTATAGTGGTTAGGATTCTTCAGTTGACCTCCTTCTTTTGAGTAAATATGGAGTGGTTCCTGCTGAGGACCGCAGTTTGAACAGAGGTCGGCGTATTTTGAGAGAAGACGACTGTGATTCATCGCCCATATTCTTTTCTTGCAGAGGAAGATTTGGATTTTTTGGACAATGAAGATCTGGCTGATGAGAGATTTGAATTGTTGATTTCTATGCATTCTTGTGTGTTACCTGTGAGAGTGGGTAAAGAATTGTATGTTGAACCATAATATCCCAATAGATTTGCTCGCCAGTTTGGTTTTGATCAAGATATACCCTCGAATAAGCTCCATTTGAATTTTCTTCGAAGAACTCAGTGTGGAATAACCGACAATGCTGAAGCTTGGGCCTTACTCTGGCAAAGAAATACGAACATTCGTTTTTATATACCGAGGATTAATCGTATGGGCCGATGCACATGGTGGTATTATCGTTGGTGGGTAAAAGGTAGCACTCTATACTTGGGAAGGACTTGTCAAGAGCATTCATTTGGGTTTACTAAGCAGCCTTATGAAGAGGAAGAGGCAAAATACATAATCAAAGACTTTTGCCAAATTTATTCTACTCTCGAAGATGTTTTCGCTAAATGTCCATCTCACGTCAACGAGGTTGCAGGTGATAATTATGCAAACATTAGGTTAGACAGTAATGGTACTTTGAAGATTAATTTCAAAAGGCAATGCATAGAGACTTCCAAGTTTGGTAATACGGATAAAATATCCTTGCCATAATGTCACGACCCTAGCCTCAAACTAGACAATCGTGCAGCACTTAGTACAGTTCATCGTACTAAGTCAGCCTATTAATACTCAAGAAAGGGACTTAGAATAAGCCATTGAGATAAAGTGGTAAGGATGAGAGAGTTTATATGAATAAAAGTTTTGTATTACTCTTAGAATGCTTAAAACTCTCACAAACTGGACTTATGTACAAATGAACCCAAGAGGTCCTTTATATAGGCAAAGTTTAAACCAACAAAGGATTATGATCGTATCAAGTGACATGATCTTATAAAGGATTTAGATTATTCTCAACTAAAGTTATAATATCTGTAAAGATATTTACATAGAGAGTTCTAGAACAAAACATGGTCTAGATCCTTCTAAGAGATTCACCCATCATCCTGGCTCTTCTAAGTCATTCTAGGAGCTTATAGGACCATTCAACCTATTTAGCACTATCCGGCCTTGTCTAGAGCCTTCTAGGACTTAGTAGCACCAACTAGAGACTTCTAGTATGGCCAAGACCTCTCTTGATCACTCTAGAAGTGTCCACCATGTTCTAGGATCTTCCTCAATCTTTTTAGGTGAGCAGTATATATAGAGGACCTTAAAGCCATGAGCAATAACATTTGGATTTTTGAGAGCCAAATGAGTGGGGCGTAACACTCTCCCCCACTCAAGTTCACGACATCTCCATCGCACCATCGAATTTGAATTGCTTGATATGGTTTGAAAAAAATTGCCACAAGGCATCTTCATGCTCCCAGCTAGCCTCGACCTCGGGCAAATTCTTCTATTTCACTATGTATTCCTGATAATTAAGAACACCACATCAGTGGATCAAGCGATCAGCCAAAATGCACTCCACCTCTTTATCAAAAGAGGTTACTACCGCAGTAGGAGCCCTTTTAGATTTGTCCCTTGAAGGATCTCTCTCATCTCCATGGTAGGGTATTAGCATGCTAACATGGAAGACAGGGAAAATCTTTAATTTGGCAGGGAGTTGAAGCTTATAGGAGACCTTACTTACACGCTTGAGTACCGAAAATGGACTCTCGTATTTGCGCACCAACCCTTTATGTACCTTTCTTAAGGTTTTGAATTGTTGGGGCAACAACTTGACAAGGACTAAATCCCCCTCTTGATACTCAACGTGCCTCCTCCTTTTGTCGGCCCAATTCTTCATTATTTTAGAAGCTTTATTCAAGTAGGCCCTAGCCAACTCCACTTGTTCATGCCATCTCTTAGCAAACTTGAATGCTTCAGGACTCTTCCCATCGTAACTTGTCGCTAAGGTATGTGGGGTCATAGATTGTTGACCTATGACTATCTCGAAGGGACTCTTGCCTGTAGACTCGCTCCTCTGGAGGTTAAAGGAGAATTAGGTTACATCAAGTAGTTTTGCCCAATCTTTTTTATTGGTACTCATAAAGTGCCTCAAGTATAACTCCAGCAAAGCATTCACCCTTTCCATCTGGCTATCGCTTTGGGGGTGAAAGCTAGTAGAAAAGTTCAAGTCTGGACCCATCAACTTGAACAATTCTGTCCAAAACCTTCAGTGAATCGAGGATCATGATCACTTACGATATTTGATGGGACTCCCCAAAGCTTCATAACATGCTTCATAAAGAGCCGCACGGTCTCATCAGTAGGACAATCGGGTGAAGTAGGTATAAAGATGGCATACTTACTGAAGCGATCAACCACTACTATAATGCTGCCAAAACCCTCTGACTTAGACAGGCTAGTGATAAAATCCATAGAAATACTCTTCCACAGCCTCTCAGAAATAGGGAGAAGTTCCAACAATCCGTCCGGTGATTGTTGTTTCACCTTGTCTTGTTAGTACATAAGACAAGTTCGTACATAGGCCTCGATATCATCCTTCAGTTGAGACTAATAGTAGATAGATTTGATAAGAGCAAGAGTGCGTTTCTGACCTGGGTGACCAGACCACAAGGAATCGTGGTACTCTTTGATAAGCTCTTTTCTTAAGTTTCCTCACTTAGGCACATAGAGTCGATTGCCTTTGGCATAGAGAAGTCCGTTACTTAGCCAAAATCGTCTCGTATTTTCTTCCATTACTAGGGGTAGCAGGCTCTTTGCAAGAACACCGTGTTCCAGTCCTTCCTTGATTTTTTCTATCAATGTGCTATCAGGCCTGCTTAAGGCAGCCAACTCTGCCTTTCTACTTAGGGCATCTGCCACCACATTGGCCTTCCCAGGCTTGTATTCAAGCTTGTAATCGAATTCTGCCAAGAAGTTTTGCCACCGAGCTTGCTTAGGACTCAATTTTTTATGAGTTTGAAAGTAGCTTATGGCTATGTCGTCAGTCATGAACATGAAGAGAGTACCCGACAAGTAGTGTCAACACACCCTTAGGCAATGGATGACTGTAGTCATCTCTTTTTCTTACACTGTGTAGCATCTCTCAGCGTCATTGAGCTTGCAGCTTTCATAAGCAATTGGACACCCTTCTTGCATTAGTACTCCGCTAATAGCAAAGTTAGAGGCATTCGTATGTAGCTCATATGCCTTTGAATGATCGGGTAAGCTGAGAACCGGCTCTTCGCTTACCACTCTTTTCAAGTATTTAAATGAAACTTGACACTCAAGTGTCCATTCCCAAGACTTGTTCTTCTTAAGCAGGTTAGTAAGTGGCGCTGCTCTTGCTGAGTAGGACTTGATGAACCGCCTATAATAGTTTACAAGTCCGAGGAAGGATCTTAACTCTGGCACCTTAGTAGGAGGTTCCCACTCTTGGATGGCTTGCACCTTAGCTTCATCCATCATAAGTTTTCCATCCTTTATCTTATGCCCTAGGAACATCACTTCCTCTTAGGCGAAGGAGCACTTCTCCTTCTTGATGAATAGTTAGTTTTCCCTCAAGACCTCGAACACCTTCCTCAAATGTTCTAAGTGCTCTTTCATGGTCCTGCTATAGATGACTATATCATCAAGACAGACTACCACGAACTAATCGAGGTATGGATGGAATAATTTATTCATGAGGGTGCAAAAGATAGCAGGTGCATTGGTAAGACCAAATGGCATGACTAAGAACTCATAAGCACCATACCTTGTCATGCACGTAGTCTTGAGCTCATCCCCCTCTGCTATGCGCACTTGGTAGTATCGTGAGCATAGATAAAGCTTGGAGAAGTATCTAGTATTCCCAAGTTGATCGAACAAGTCGGCAATAAGTGGGATGAGATACTTGTTCTTTACCGTCATCTTGTTAAGAGGCCGGTAATCAATGCACATCCTTAGTGAGCCATCTTTCTTTTTCTGGAACAACACCGGGGCACCGAAAGGAGCTTTGGATGGCCTAATGAAACCCGCATCAAGCAACTTCTTTAGTTGTTTCCGGAGCTTCGCTAACTCAGGAGGGGCCATTCGATAGGGACTCATCGCAAGTGGCCTCGTACCTGGCTTAAGCTCGATTTCATGATCCACCTCCCTCCTAGGTGGAAGTTTCTTAGGCAGGGTATCAGGTATCACATCTTGGAATTCATCCAAGACAATTAGTACCTCCACAAGCAGGTTATCTTGGGGTTCCAACTCTTCATCATCGTGCTCCTTTAGGATGGCCAAGTAACTCTCCTCCTCTCTTCTCAAGCCCTTCTTGAATTGAAGTGCAGAAAGTACTTTATTTCTCGCTTTTGTGGACCACTCCATTGGTAACACACAAGCCTTTTCACCATCCATGATGCACATAGAGTTGGCAAAAGGAACAGGGAATGCCCGCACTGCATCAAGAAATTCCAACCAAGCACTACCGCAAAATCATCTATTGGCACCACTAATAAGTCGACTTGGCTAGCCCATGCACCTAGACTAGTCTTAACATCATAAGCAACCTCATGGATGGGGCGTGCTACTGAGTTCACTGCCTTGAGGGAGCCTCCTCCATTAGACACCATCAAGCCGAACCGCCTAGCTTCCTCAACAGAGACAAAGTTGTGGGATGCACCCGTGTCAACCAAGACTTTAGTGGCTTTGTCATTGATTGTTGCATCCACAAAAAGTAGGCCCTTAGCTGGTAACTTAGAGGCCGACCGCAAGGCATTTAAGAGTTGTAAGGAACCAATATGTGCACCACCATCCTCTCTATCACCTCTTTCTTGGCTTGGCTCAGAGGCAATTAAGGCATTGAGAGCTTTCTTCTTGGGACACTCGCGTGCCTAATATGGCCCATCGCAAAGAAAGCACTTGACTCTTGGCTTGGAGAAGTCATTATCTTCCTTCTCTTTGCCCTTGTTTTTATGCCTATAGGAGGAAATATCTTTGTTCCATTTTCCTCCTTTTGTTTGCTCTCTCCCACTCTTTGCTCCATCACCCTTCTTGTTTTTGGTCTTAGAAAGGTCCTTGTTAGTAGAGTAAGCAACAAGGCTCTCAGCTACTGCAATAGCATCGGCCAAGCCCTGGACGCCACGATGCTTGAGCTCTAACTTGGCCCAGTTCTGAAGACCATCCATGAACAAGAATAGGGCATCTTTATCTGAAGTGTCAGGACTTCGGGCAAGAGTGTGGTAAACTCTTTCACGTAGTCTCTAACACTACCAGATTGTTTGAGGCGGTAAAGACAGTCTCTCGCCTCCACTTCGGCATTCTCAGGGAAGAATTGCCTTTTTAGCTCCCTTTTGAAGTCATCAAAGGTGGCTATAGTGCACACTCCTCATTGCATCTCCCCGTGGCTTCGCCTCTACTATAGCATGGTGGTATCGGTTAGATACAAGGCAGCATTACGAATTTTACCGGCATCGTCCGTCACACCGGCGGCCTCAAAGTGTTGTTCGAGTCCCCATAGGAAGTTCTTAACTTCCCTAGCATTGCGAGTACCATTGAAGATCTTTGGTTTAGGTACCTCAACTTTCTTTGCCTCAATGGTTGTTGTGGTGGTCACCCTATGGCTACCGCTCGCTTGCACAAAGCAAGATCACTACCCATCTCATCTACTTTGAGTAAAACATTACTGAGTTCTCTTTAGAAGAGATCTTGTACCTTAGCAATCTCTTAATAAAGAGACTCAATCATGCGCCTTAAGTCGGTCTCTAGCCCACCAAGCGCATCTTTGATGCCGCTGTAGATTTCTGCATCCTTGGTCTCCAAACCATCGCAACGGCCATCTAAATCATCTACACGCTTGCCCAACGTGCCCAAGTTAGACTCTAGTCGGGACACTCTAGCCTCCAAGCTAGTCACCACGTCCCTCGATTTGCCACGAGTAACACCCTTCTTCCCTTTATCACACCTACGTTCGGAAGCACCAATTTCGACGAGGTCAGGAGTTGCAGCCATAGTCTTCATTTAGACAATGGAACCACCAAGATATAATGAGCAACCAAAGCTCTGATACCACGCTGTCACGACCCTAGCCTCAAACTAGATAATCGTGCGGCACTTGGCATAATCCGCCGTACTAAATCAGCTTACCAATATTCAAGAAATAGACTTAAAGTGAGCTTTTGAGACAAAATGGTAAGGATGAGAGATTTAGGTGAATGAAAGCTTTGTATTTCTAAGATTTTGATACAAAGTAGTAAGAATGGGAGAGTTTAGGTGAATAAAAGCTTTCTATTTCTCTTAGAATGCTTACAACTCTCACAAATAGGACTTGTGTACAAATGAACCCAAGGGGTCCTTTATATAGGCAAAGTCTAAACCAACTAAGGGTTAGAATTGTGCCAAGTGGCATGATCTTACAAAGGGTCTAGATTATTCTCAACTAAAGTTATAATATCTACAAAGATATTTACATAAAGAATTCGAGAACAAACATGGTCTAGATCCTTCTAAGAGGTTCACCCACCATCTTGGCTCTTCTAAGTCATTCTAGGAACTTCTAGGACCGTCCAACCCATCTAGCACCATCCGGCCTTGTCCAGAGCCTTCTAGGACTTAGTAGCACCAACTAGAGTCTTCTAACATAGCCAACACCTCTCTTGATTACTCTAGAAGTGTCCACCACGTTCTAGGATCTTCCTCAATCTTTTTGAGTGAGCAATATATATAGAGGATCTTAGAGCCATGAGCAACAATATTTGGATTTTTGGGAGCCAAATGAACAGGGTATAACACTATGCTTTAAATGAGACTCTAAACAACTAGCTAGGAATCCAACTCCATAAATGAGATACTTCTTGTTAACAAATTTTGATTCTTGCAAAAATACCCTTCACCAGCTAAGTTTGCGTTCCTGAAAAATATGGTGACAGTTTTTGTTTTTAATAAAAAATCGTCGAAATTTATTATTCTAATTCCCGAAGTAAACCCACATTAAAAATTTGACAAAACGATTACAGATATCGAATCATAGCTAAAAACAAGTTGTCCCTTATTTTCTCTCGTCTTTCCCTGAGAAACCTAAAAACAAACTACATTCTATTCGCACCTTTAAAAAAAAATGGTTCTATTCGATCGTTTGCACTTTTTTTGGCTTCTTTCTTAACAAGAGTTGTTTGTCTCTTGAAATATATTCCAAGAACATATCTTTTAACATTTTTTTGCCCGTTAACTCCTCCCAAATAAATAAACATGCTCTGTATTTCGTATATCATTTAAAGTTTAAACGACGCATGTTGGTCCTTATGTCGTTTGATCTCAAAAGTAAAACTACTTGTCGTTCATATGCAAAACAGACGACATTCGTTGAACCGTGACGTTTTAGTTAATGCCCCGCTTTCGGTAACAAAACGATGCCTTTACCGTTTGCCTGACGAATCGATTGCCGTTTCCCTCAAACGAGTGATTTCTCCATTGAAAAAAAAACGACGTGTCGTTGTACTACGTTTAACGTTTGTCACTCTTACGGCGAATTCTGCTTTTGAACGGTATTAAATAACACTCGATAAGAAATACAAGAAATAAAAACGAAGAATAAATTGATAGTAAACAAAATATAATGCTACTATATACGCATACTCGGCATAATTCATAATACAAATAATAATAATCATCATCATCCATAAATAAATACTGAATTAAAACAAGAAGTTGACAAATCGGAATGTT
>JXTB01000153.1:445929-485240 GCA_002914805.1 Parasponia andersonii | reverse complement strand
CCTTGGAGCAAACATTAGATTACAAGAACAAATTAACAATATGATCGTTCACCGATCTCTTGAAAGATCAAAGGTCATATCACCTTTGATCAATGCATGACATTATAATTAAAATCCTATGCTAAACTTTCGTTGCCAGTGGAAAAACAAAGCTGTTTTATTATCAGTCAATAAATGTGGTTGGAGGAACAAACATCATGTTCGTGCCAAAATTTTTGAACAAATGCCTTGCTACATTAACCGAAAAAGTACAGAGAGATACCACCATCTAAAAGCTTAAGCAGCCACAGGAGTGGCAGGAGCACCTTTTCCAGACTTCATGGACAAGAAGAGATTCAAAACATCAGGATGATTGCGGATGAAACGAGGGCATTTTGAAAGGAAATTATGAGCCTCATTACACCTTCCGGCCATGAAATAGGCTTCCAATACACGAAGAACCACAGAGGTGGGGGGAAACTTTTTTGAAGTCGTTGCCTTCAGAAAAGCTATTGCATCATCTCCTGTTCCAGACTTTGAGACGTACTTAATAATTGGATCAACAACAGGCGGAGTTCCATTATTTCTCATCAACTCCAAGATATTCAAAGCGTCACTAAATCCACCCTGAGCCAATAACTTAGTTACCAATGTTTCGTACGTAGTAAGCCACGGTTTTACCTTATTTTCACTAATCAGATCATTAAGAAGCGTGTAAGCATCCTTTGCCTTTTTCCTTTCACAATATGCAACCACAATTAAATCAACAGTGGAACTAACAGACCTAGCATCCTCAACTTCAACCATCTTTCGGAGACAACCAGAACCCTTATCAAGGTCTCCAACAGCACAAAATCCCTGGATTAGTGTTCTCCATGTTTTCCAATCTGGGTTATAACCAGATTCTTCCATGCTATCCAAAAATGCATTTGCTTCATTCTTTTTCCCGGCACAATTAAGCTGAAATACAATTTTACTCCGCATATTACCACTAGCAACATAACCACCTTCCTCCATTGCTTTCAAAACCTTAGTGCACTCTCCAATTCTACCGACACTAGTTAAAGACTTGAGAACTAAATCGAAGATAGAATCTGTTAGCACACATCCACTGTTAGTAAAAGCCTTCACAACCCTGGAAAACAGACTCATATCCAACTTCTTACCCGTAACTATTTTCCTCAACAGAAACGTTTCACAACGCATCGGAGGTTTATTAGAACCAGCCATTACATATTCATACAAGTTCACAGCTTCCTCATTCATTTTTCTCTTACAAAACCGTCCTAGAACAATAACAAACGTCTTCATCTCTAAATCAAGCTGAAAACTTCTCATCTCATCAAGTACTTTCCAAAACCTATCAATACAATCTTTCCTTCCAAGTACCCTAGCCATTGCATTATAAGTCTGCTGATCATGCTTGAACAACCCACTCTCATCAAGCCATCTGAAAAATATAAGTGCTTTCATTGGCTCTATACTTAGCTTTTCCAGCACCACTTTAACCATCTTACTGGAAAACGTTGCATTCAAATCCTTTATTTGTTTTTCGACATTATCCCCCCACACCTCATTTCTGACAATCCTATAAATCCGCAAACTGATCTTCTCCTCAGAATGGTCCACCGACCCCGACGAAAACACGCCTTTCAACCTCTCAACATCACCACCCAGTCCATCCTCCTCAAATCTCTCTAAGACTTTATCACGCACACCCTTTGATATACCATACCCCTTTCTCTTCATGACCTCAACCAAACCCCAGAACTCATTCACAAACCCATTGAGACCCAGAATGCGCAGCATCGAATTATACGACTTGGAGCTCAACTTCTTCTCTTCACTCTCCAGAACCCAATTAAAAAACCTCCTTGCAACATCAGGAATAGATTCGAGCTTTCTCAAAACCCATAATATCAACTCATGGCTGATCACGATATTCCTTGACTCCAAATCTTTCTTAATCTCCTCCAAATTCTTAGTTTCTGAGAAAATTTCAGATACAGCGGCGTAATCGGAATCCTTAAGTTCAAGTTGCGGTTCTGATGAAAAACTCCGACACATGGGGCTTTTAGGGTTTACGGGATTGACGAAATGAGAGCCAAAAATGGGTTTTGAAGGAGAAAGCGTACCGTGTAGCGAGTGAGTGTGAATGAGTGATGTGAGAGATCGAATGGACTCGATGTTAGGTAGCGATTGTACCTGAGGGTGCGAGTGCGAGTGATGTACGGACACTCGAGCCCCCGGGCCAACGCGAGCTCCGAGAAGCAGCAGACGCCATGACAGCCTCATAGCTAGGTTTTCAGTTTTCAGGGAAGCAATGTATTTTAGGGGTTTCCGAACAGATTGTACAAACGAGAGGTAGAACTAGGGTTTAGAATTTAGAAGCGAACCGGGTTTTCATCAGAAAGGTGAATACTAGTCAAAACGAAGTGTCGTTTTTTCTCTCGTAATCGCTAGTCACTTGATCCTGAATTTAATATAGCGATGATCCTGAATTATACTCGTTTTATCGCGTACGAGCTTTTAACTTATGACTGATAAATTATGTAATTATTAAAATAATAATTTTTTTTTTGTAATAAATTATTAATTTTTTAATAGAAAATAATTATTGATAAAGTATGCAAGTGAATATTATTTATTTTTTTTAGTCATAATTTTATTTTTAGTTATAATTATTAAATTTGCACAAAATTTATTCTTTTAAAAATTTAATAGCTTGTGAGAAAAAAAAATTATTATTGTAATAATTGCATAAGTTTTAATAGTCTACTAAGTAAATTAAAAATGCACAAACTTATTTGACCACATTTATCAAATCATGCGCTCTTTAATGACTTATTCTGTTAAATATTTAAAAATTTGTGACAAAAAAATTATTGTTGCAATAATTACATAATTTTATACTAAAAATATATAAATCGAAAATTTAGAAAGCAATATACTAAAAATATATAAATTGAAAATTTAGAAAGCAAAATAGTGCTCCGTGTATAATTCGGGAAATGCTAATATCATTGACTTAATTTAACGCACAATCATGGTTTTTTATTTTTTGGAACCAAATACATGTCCTAATGTATTATTACATTAAAGAAAAAATATATATTAATAGAAAATTATAAAAAACATCCGGGGATATCCATCGACATATTGGCTATTTTGGTACAGTATTTTTAAAATGAACATCACATAGGAGTCTTGCATCTCGGCCATTTTGTTTCTTTTATGCAAATCAGGAGTCCAATTTTCGTCTACCATACAGTGCGATTAGGATATGTGCTTTTTTCAAAACATATTAGTATGTTATCGCATAGGCTCAACTCATAAGAGATTTTTATGCATCAAATTGCGTGACTTTAAAACGAATGCAAAAACCTTTTTTTTCTTTTTTTCTTTTTTTGGTTCCTTTCTTTTGGTATATAATATAAACAACACGGTTCATGGAGAAAAGGAAATAAAGAGCACCAGAATCGTTTGTCTACCTTGAACGTGTAACGTGTTTTTCCGCTTAAAAATTATAGTCAATCGATTTTGTTCAGTTAATATTACACTGTGTTTATTCAACAAATATTAACGACAACTAATTTTAAGAAATAGCTTCAAACACGGGGTCATTAATGTCGTTTTAACTCTAAAAACGTCATTTACCAAACTCAAACGACAATCACCATTTCCTACCAAAAAATGAAGGAAAAAAAAAAAAAAAAAAAAAACCCGACCATCATCATTCATCAAATTGTTTTGGACTAATCTGCCCATCTTTTTTTTTTCCCTTAAACAAATGTTTATTTTTCCTTCTTTCTCATTTTTTATCTATAGAAGGCTTGTGAAGAAAGAATCTCAAAACAGAAGGAACCAAAGATCTTAATTTTGATTTATCTTTTGTCACAAAGATGACTAATTTTGGCAATTACTAGAATTTAGAAAATGAAACTATTATTTGCAATTAATTAAAGGAGAAGACAACTACAAATGCATACCAGAAGAGAAAAATCCACACAAGGAGAACTCTCTTTCTTTGTTTCGATTAAAAAATGAAAAAAGAAAAAACAACAGTACTAACAAGCCCTTGAAAGCTTCAAGAAACCAAACAAAACAAGAAAAACAATGCCTAAAGCAAAATGGGGATATCCAAAGCTTCAATTCAACATTCATTTGTTCAAGCCAGTTGCATTCTTGACAGCGTCAGCTGCTCCCTGTGCCTTAGCCTTAACCTGCTGACCAGCCTTCAAACAACAAATAATGTGTATTAATTCATGGGATATTTGTGTAAAATTCATGTGCAATCGATATAGTCATATAAAAAATAACTCATTTGCTTAAAAATAATAGGTGATCATACTGTAGCAAGTACATTTTTATGTACTCTTAAAAAGTAAAGATGTTATACCCCTTGGACTGACTCTTTGGCAGATTGAGCTGTATTGCTAGCCTTGTCCATGATGCCACTTGCTTTTTCCTGAATCAGATGGACAACACCATTAGTCACAATGACAATTTAAAGCCAAAAAGGGTACAGATCCATAACATTACTACATTAGCCTTCAAATTGTATAATGTGTATCTTGGAAAGGAATTGGAAAATGGATGGACCCCACTTAGACCATATTGGATAAAACAGAGTAATGTCAGGTGACCTGAGCTTGACCCTTGGCCTCTCCGGCGTTGTAGCTAATCTTCTCAGAGCTGTCTGCCATTTTCTGATTGGTTTTCTTGGGATATTGAAGAACACAATATCTTGTGTTAGCTATAGAGACCAGAGCTGAGTATCTGAAATGCTTAGGTAGTAATGACTGATGAGTCTCACTCGAGCCTTGCGGGTTTATATAATTTTCAGAGCCAACCTCAAGCCTACCTGTGTAATCCACGTGGAGAGAAAAACTTAAAACGTGCCATGACGAAGTGTGGCCACACCAGGACGCGTGTCATTTTAGTGTTGATGTATTTGTTTTGTTTTGAGTGCGTTTGACCAGTAGAATTTGGAAAATTTCTACACCATTTGATAACGGTAAATTGCTACTTTGAGGCCTTTTTGACAGATTCCACGCAGATTGATCCTGTTGCCTGTTGAGGATAAGATTAAGAGGAAAACGGAATTATCTACACATTTCTCTGTAATGCTCCTATTTTGTAATTTGATTGATTGATTTTATTTCATTTTTCTTGGGGACCCTGTACTCAGTTTGATTATAATTTATATGATTCATTAATAAGAGTAAAATTTCTCAAAACACAGATTGGCAGGTGGACTGTGGCTTATCTTTGCATTGATTTTAAAATGGACCAAGAGAAATTGTACATGAAAAAGAAGGATTTGGCTATGGTGTCATGACTCATTTAGTATAAGCCTGTTCCATCTTCAGGTTTGCCCATGCGAGTTTGGACATGAGGAAGCTTGGTTTTTCCACCATGAAACCTACCCTGGTGAAGGTTAATGAGATAAGAAAAGGGTACCACATTTGATTACAAAATTTATAGCACCAAGGCAAGCAGCCTTACCAAGGCAGGGAAAACATTTGTTTGTCTAATACTTCTGCATTTCCTTGAGGAGACCTTTTGACATAAGGCCTCTCTCAACCATATGGTCCCAGAAGATACGAATGATTTCATTATCACTAGCATAAGAATCATTGAAACTTCTATAGATCTTGCGAGTTATCATCAACCTCCTCTTATACATATCATCTAACAACACCATAACAACACTCGACTTCCCCGCTTTCATGTTGGCATAAGCCAGGCTTGTGTATACGACACAGTCTCCTGATACTTTTTTACCTTGCATAGAGCTGAATATCTTTTCAGCACAATCGAGCCTTTCCCTTTTACATAACCTTCTTATCAATGCTCTGTACAGAGAAAGATCAACACAAAGACCTCTTTTCGCAAATTCATCCGGAAGTCTGATAATGTATTCTTCATTCTCTTGGTTGCAAAAGCCATCTACGATCCATGAATATGTACAATAACTAGGGGAGAATCCAGCATCAATCATCGAAAACAAAAGTTCTTTAGCATTCTCCATATCCTGTACCTTGCAGAATCCGTGAATCAGCCCCTTATATGTGAACTGGTCTAGCTTTAGTCCAGCCTCCAGCATCTTCTCCTTCACCTTCATTGCAGATCTCATATCTCCTATCTTGCAATAGGCATTGATCAAAGTATTACATGTGACATTGTCAGGTTTAACTTTTCTTTCACTCATCTCAACCAAAAGTTTATTTGCATCCCTTATCCTTCCTTCTTTACACAGCATGCGAAGAATTGAATTATATGCAACAACTCCAGGGTACAATCCTTTGGCCTTCATAACCTCAAGCAATCTTAAACTTTCTTCAAGGTCATTCTGCCTACAATATCCATCTACTAAAGTCGTGTACGTTATATGGTTAGAAGTAGCACCTTTGATTTCCCGGAAAAGCCTTACAGCCTCTCTCATCCTACCTTCTCTACAAAATCCATAAATAAGTGAATTGTAAGTCACAATATCAGGACTGACTCCTGCTCTTTCCATTCTATGTTGAACAGACAAAGCTTCATAGTGCATACTCCTTTTGCAATACAATGCGATCAATGTGTTATACGTGACAAGATCAGGAAAAATATACTTTAACTCCATCTGACTCACTAAACCCTCCGCTTTCTCTACATCTCCAGAATTGCAACACGCATGAATCAACACATTGTATATGTGAATATTCGGAACAACCCCTACTCGAACCATCTTCTTGTAAAGCTTCCAAGCCAAATCAGTCAACCTATCCTTGACCAAAGAATTCAGAAGCACGGTACAAGCAGGCAAATGCGGCTTAAACCTATGCAACCTCATGTGATTAAAAACCTGAATTGCCTCTTGGATCATCTTCAAATTCACGTAAACTATCACAAGCCAGCTCAAAACATGAGAATTGGCATCTGGGTCATCATGGATTGTGACCAAAGCACTCAAAACCGAAGGTGAAGGCAAGAAATCTCTCTGGGAAATTTTTTCAAGCAGTTGTTGTGCAGGCCTGAAATGTCTGTGCTTAGTGAGAATGTGAATCATAGTCCATGAGCATTGCAAGGAGTGCTTGTAATTTGAATTGGGTATTGATTCAACCCACTTGAAGAAAGCCCACGAAGGAGAAGGACCATAGCCATGGAGTGAAAGTTGCAGAAGTACCTGGTGAATGGTGATTGAGCTGAGACTAGAACCGAGCTTGGGATTGAAGAGGTTGCTCCACTGACCCTTCAGTACAATGGCGCAAACACCCTGAATGAATTGCGTCTCACCACTCGAACAAATGAAGCCAGCAGCCATGGGCATAAGAGAATGCCACTAGTGACTCGGTGAGCTTGGTCAAAACAGTGGCTTAATCTTTGTTGTTTGGTTTGGTTTCAAAAGGGTTATTAACTTATAAGTTCAGTTTGCAAATTTATAATTTACAAAGGTTCAATTCAGATCGAGCTTTGTGCACACATACACAGAAACATACGTGTATATATATTTATATGGCTTAAGAATGGAGCAAAGAGCATGATTCTTCATAACTTCAGTGGAGAAAGAAGAAGAATAAGGACGATGGCTTGGAATTTGGAAACGGCCTACAGTCTCTATTAAGGACGACAATATTACCGTTAAACTACAGTATTAAAGAAACATGACGTATTTATAAAGACAACGACAAAAAAAAAAACGACGATAATGTAAAAAGAACAAAAATGGGTCAACAAAATTTTTTAAAAAAGGAAATCATATAGTACAAAGAACAATAAATTCATAGCGAAAATAAGAGACTAACGAGTCACGACAACGTTACGCATCCGTAAAAATATGTTCGTATCCGTAAAAATAGAATTATATTGCAAGTTTGTAACAACCCGCACTAGGTTCATACTAGGATGAACATTGGACTCAAAAACCCTAGTACGAGATCACGATATAACTTCCTCTAAAATTGCGAATTAACAAAAAGGAAAAAAATCAAACGTATACCTTTCAAAATTTAATTTAGTAATTATTAAAATAATTACAATTATTATTTAAAATATACAACTCACAAAAAGATTTTGCAGAAAACACTTCTACTTTTAAATTGGAGTTATATTTTTCTCAAATCTCTGCGCTAATAGGTCTGGCCCATATGTACAATTGCATGTTGGCTTGGCTCTTCCGCTCATTCCGCTAATTCAAACTTCAATTCTTATCTACAACACAAGAAAACCCATGAGCTGGAAAGCTCAGTAAATGAGTATGCTAACTTAAGTTGCAGTGTAATATACAATGCATCAAACAACTTGACCGGTAAAAAACAATCTGCAATAACATGAAGTCGTATGATGTTTATCAAGGCTTTATCAAAACATTCCTTATAGAATTAACGCATCATGACTTAATTCTCGTATCCGTGATGCATGAGAGATCTTCATGGACTGTAACTTAATAAGAGCTCATCAATCTTAGCCTTGGGTTTATCAGCAATAAATATACAGAGATACTAGTGACATAACCATCACAACTAATTTCAACTACAATATTTTATCAACTTATTTACGCTGTAAATATCTTCCTAGCTCAAAGAGCTTGTTTTCACCATATTACTACCGGTCCATATGATCATAAATATTAAATTACTAAGTATCTCGTTATGCTAATAATATAACAATCAATTAACTTGTGTAGTATTAACTTGTAGCTTAAGAGCTGCTACCCAATATGTACCATAACCAACCTGGTGACTTATCGGTCACAACTTGAATTCAACACAATAATATTACTGACATAGGAGCCACAACTTCGTATATGCAATAATTAAACTGGTAGTTTAACAACCGCAAATCAATAATACTGGTGGCATAATTGCTACAAGCTCCCAGCAGCAATAACAATAAAACTGATGACTTAATAGTCATATCACTGAATAATAATATCATTTTCAATCATATATGAATGCATGTGCACATGCTATGCCCTGGCCCTATGATACTGCTTCTAGCATTCATGCTCTTATATGGTGACCCTCCTCTTATCTTGGCTCAGACTCAAGGAGATATCAAACCAAAATTATTCTTACAATTAGCAAATCTTAAATTTACCATGGTCGAAGCTCGAAGGTTATCAAGCTATAATAAAGCTCTCGAGTGTTAGCCCTCCTTTTGTCCACTTGACTCAAGGTATAAAGCTCTCAAGTGTCAAGACTCAAAGGTATAAAGCTCTCAAGTGTCAACACTCCTTTTGTCCACTTGACTCAAGGATATAAAGCTTTTAAGTGTCAATCCTCCTTTTGTCTATTAGAACTGGAAATTCGTGTTATTATATCGTGTTCAGACGACACAACATAGTTATATCCCAACCTGAATACGACATGATTAATAGACATGTCAATAACTTAAATCCGAATACGGCACGATCAATATATATGTAACACGACACCACACGTGTAACCCGTTTAATAAATATGTCATGTATCATATTATGACCTGCTTGACACGATTATTCAAAATTAATACAATTACTCTAATTTAACATGATTATGCAAAAATTAATTCAATTTTACATATATAAATATGTTTAGAATTAATCAAAATCACATTTAAAATATTAAAATATCAACAAAGTGTCATATTAGTATCGTGTTGACACGACACGAAAATAACCTATTTAATTAAACGAGTTACTTAGGTTATTTTTGGATTAAATAGGTTGGCTCGAAATCTACCTGTTTATTATACGTATTACACGTATCAACCTAAAGTTGATACGAAAATTAAATAGGTCATCCAAACTTATTTATTTTGTGTCATTTTCAAGTCGTATCGTCTTATTGTGTCAAAAATTGCCGGCCCTATTGTCCACTTGACTCAAGGGAACAAAGCTCTCATAACCCTCTTTTTGTTCATTTGACTCGAGGGTATTTCTTGCTATATATAGTCACACAGACTTTATATAAAAACAGAGCATGTAAATCAGGTTTTGACTCTTCCATATATAATAAAGTCCATATAAGACCAGTAGTACCGCTCTTACTCATGTCATGAAATTTATATCATGCTTAACATATTGTAGGGCCCGTTCCTAGATCACGTACCACATGGCCGATTAAGTGGCAGAGCAGGTCACAAGGGGGACAAGCTATCCGACGCGTGTCCAGAGTAACCATTTAAAAGCAATGCGAGTCACACGTGATACCGCATGGGCCCATGGGCTGTCCGAGGCCAGGGCTGAATCCATCCCAGACCCTGGACGGTTCGGCCCAATCTAGTTCTTGCCTCAACAGCTGGGGGTCAGAAGCCTCGAGGGTCTTCCGCCAGAAGACTACGGGAGGCAACGCGCTACTCTAGACCCAGACAAGGCATTTAATGTGATCCTAGATAGGTGCGCACATTGGGCAAACCGCTGCTGCCCTGACAGAATGGTGGTTTGTTAAAGTCTCGCCCCCGACAGGCCCGAGTCATAGGGGACGGCGAAAACTAGGCCACGACGATGCAAGGGAAATCACGGTAATCACGGCCTGTGATCTCTAGAGTAAGTCATGATGAGAAAAGGTACTCANTCTTGCTATATATAGTCACACAGACTTTATATAAAAACAGAGCATGTAAATCAGGTTTTGACTCTTCCATATATAATAAAGTCCATATAAGACCAGTAGTACCGCTCTTACTCATGTCATGAAATTTATATCATGCTTAACATATTGTAGGGCCCGTTCCTAGATCACGTACCACATGGCCGATTAAGTGGCAGAGCAGGTCACAAGGGGGACAAGCTATCCGACGCGTGTCCAGAGTAACCATTTAAAAGCAATGCGAGTCACACGTGATACCGCATGGGCCCATGGGCTGTCCGAGGCCAGGGCTGAATCCATCCCAGACCCTGGACGGTTCGGCCCAATCTAGTTCTTGCCTCAACAGCTGGGGGTCAGAAGCCTCGAGGGTCTTCCGCCAGAAGACTACGGGAGGCAACGCGCTACTCTAGACCCAGACAAGGCATTTAATGTGATCCTAGATAGGTGCGCACATTGGGCAAACCGCTGCTGCCCTGACAGAATGGTGGTTTGTTAAAGTCTCGCCCCCGACAGGCCCGAGTCATAGGGGACGGCGAAAACTAGGCCACGACGATGCAAGGGAAATCACGGTAATCACGGCCTGTGATCTCTAGAGTAAGTCATGATGAGAAAAGGTACTCAATCCTGAGATTGAGAGCTGGAAAAAACTCCTAGTTCCAGGATTATGTATATAAGCCTTGCTTCCTTCTCGAAAAAAAGAGATTAAGATAGACATATAAAAAGAAAAACTAAATCTTTGCTTCTCAGTCTCAGGGATAAACAACTGACTTAAGCATCGGAGAGTCTTTGCATGTGGCCACTCCAGCCTCTCCGATCCGACTTGAAGTAAAAAGCACGGTGGAAAGCAAGGATACATGGACAGTTGGTAGATACAACGTCAGCAGTTCAGAGACACGTAGATAGCTGGAAAGAATTGCTCCAATAGTTTGGCGCCGTCTGTGGGAAATCGTTGAGCGCGAGAGAAAGAATAGGAGTCTCACGATCGCGCTCTCCCCGAACAAAAAGCCATACAATGTTAGATGATGGCACCCTCAAGAATGACAACTAGGAGCATACGTCCCGACGCCGAAGGGAGCTCCCAGGAAGCACGACCGGGTCTGGAACAAAAGCTAGACCAAATGTTTACTGCCCTGGCAGAAATAAACCGGAAGGCAAAGATGGCCCACGAGGCTGTCCTGGGTTTAAAAAATGAAGTCGCAAAAGAACGCAGAGATAAGGCTCGCCTTGAAGGGCTGCTGGCAAGCGAAGCCAGGAGTGGGTGAAGGAAAGACTTTGATGAAGAGGTTCAACAAGAGTCTAGGGGCTAACCGCCGAGGGAAGTTCCCGCTCCGTCCAGATCGCAGATGCAGGAGGAGTGACAAAGCTAGACAAGGCCTTTCCGAGCCAAAGCGGCGATGGACCGAAAACACCAAGAAAGCCCGGAAGATGTGCTTCCCAACTCGAAACAAGAAATAATGGCGGAGCTGAGTAAGAGGTTCAGGGCCCATCACAGCCAGACTCCCGATGATTAGGTAGAGTAAACCGTGCGAGGAATCAACCGGACGGCCTTCGTTGACTGGATCCAGCTAGAGCCCAAGCCGAAAGACTTCACAACTCCAACCTTCAGACCATTCGAGGGAAAGACCAACCTCCTCAATCACATATACCACTTTCAGCAGAAGATGGCCTTGGAGACTAAGGACGAGGCTGTGACCTGCAGAGTCTTCTCCATAACCCTGGCCGGGCCGGCCCTGTTATGGTTCAGATAACTCCCAGAGAAGTCCATAAACAGGTTCAAAGATTTCTGTAAACTTTTTTTAAAGCAATACGCGGGCGCCCAGAGGCAGCAGAAAACCATGCTAGACCTTGACCGGTTGGAAAAACTGCGAACGAGCCTCCGAGAGAATACTTGCCGCATTTATTGGAGGTGATGTCCCTAGTGCACAACGTCGACTCGGCCCAAGCTGCAAGCTCATTCGTGAGGGGCCTACAGCCGGGATCGATGCTATCAGACCATCTACTTTTGAACTTGTCATATGATATGGCAGACATCCAGGCAAGGTGGAAAGGGGTATTCAGGGTGCTTGAAAGCCACCAGAAAATGCCCAAGGCCTCCGCCGCAATAACAACAACACCGGCACAAACCCTAACTCTGCAAGGAATAAAGAGGCCTGCACTGGACCAAGGACCAACTTCAAAACAGGGAGCCCCCACCCAAGTCGATCAAGAAGACAGCAAGAGGAGGAAGGCATCTAGGGACCCGCTGCCGAAATACGAGCTCAACAAGCTGATCGATGTGATCTACCTACAGGATAGGGACAGGGGCATTTTCAAAGACCCGCCTAAGTCCGATGTTCCTGAGCACATGAAAAACAGGAATAGGTACTACCAATTTCACAAAGATCACGGGCATGACACCATCAACTGCAATAGCCTTTACATGCAGGTTATGATGGTGATCCATGCAGGCAAGTTGAAGTAGTACGTGAAGATCGGTGGAAGCCAGTTAAAGGAAAACGCTCCCAAGCCTGATAAAAGTATGTAGACTCAGGTCTCCGGGTCAGGAGAGCAGGCTCTGAGGATAGTGTCGACTATCATAGGCAAACTAGAGCTGATCCAGGGTCAGGAAGAGAAGGAAAAATGCCAAAAAAAAAAACCGAAGAAAGGGTGAAGCACCTGAGGGGGATGGGCCACTCCATGAACCACCTGGTGATGGGAGAAAGCTACGCCTCAGCCGCCCCTATCGCTTTCACCCAGCAAGACTTGTCCACGGTACATCTACCCTATGACGTCCCCTTAGTAATTAAGCTGCAGATCGACTCTGCGTTGGTCGGAAGAGTCCTAGTCGACAGTGCGAGTAGCGTCGACGTCCTGTTCCTCAGCACATTCGAGAGTATAGGCCTAGATCGAAATGCACTTAGGCCAACCTGTCAGCCACTGTTCGCCTTCAACAGTACTAAGGTCAGCCCCTTGGGCGTTATGACCCTGAAGTTCTGTGCGGCAGAGAGGTGCTTAGACGTAGACTTTGTCGTCATCGACTGCCAGTCTTCCTTCAACGTCATCATGGGGAGAGGGTGGATCCACGCCATGCATAGGGTCGCCTTCACCCTCCAGCAGGTCTTAAGATATCTATCAAAGGATGATACTTATTCGATAGACATCAAAAGAGACCAAGCCTCTATGAGGAAATGTTTTTCAACCGCCCTGAGGGGAGCTAATGCGAGTGCGAGCATCTTGATGAGGGACAGATAGCAATCAAAGGACTGCCTGCTAGCATACATGAAGCGGATCGAAGAGGAGTCTGACGAGCTAGAATCCACAATTGAGGAGCAATTGGAGGTTCCTTTGAAAGAAGCAGAACTGGCGAAGGTAGTCTTAATCGGGGCCCTGCTGCCCGAGGAAGAAAGGAGCGAGCTGTTGGGGTTCCTTAGGCAGAATAGAGATGTCTTCGCGTGGTCCCACGACAACATGCCCAGGATAAACCCCGCACACGCTTGCCACTGGTTAAATGCAGACCCCAATTTCCCTCTGGTCAGGCAGAGTTCCTAAAGGTTCGTACTGGAGAAAAACAAGGTGATCAACAAGGAGGTAGAGATACTACTGGAGAACGGCATGGTCATGAAATGCGTATACCCATGCTGGGTCTCCAACCCGATGATGGTAAAGAAGAAAAATGGCGATGACTGTACTTGTATGGAGTTCCTAGATGCCTACTCTGGATATAACAAGATCCCTCTATATGAGAAGGACCAGATCCATACGACATTCATTATGGAGCGAGTTCTATACTGTTACCGACACATGCCTTTTAGCTTGAAGAATGCGGGGGTGACCTACTAGAGGCTCATAAACAAAATGTTCACCGAGCTGCTAGGAAAGACTACAAAAGTCTACATCGACGACATAGTCGTGAAGATCAAAGAAGCTTCAGGCCATCTGGAATATCTAGACGAATGTTTCCAGATTCTGAGGTGACACTGGATGCGTCTGAACCCCAAGAAATACGCATTCAAGGTGTCCTTTGGCCAGTTCTTGGGGCACATCATGAGCAGAAGAAGTATTGAGGCCAGCCCGACCTAGTTGTCTTCAATCACAGATGTGCAAAGACCCTCAACCATTCAGGAGGTCCAGCACCTAACTGGGAAGACAGCCGCTCTCCGCCAATTTGTCTCCAAGATGTCTGACCGATGTAAGCCTTTCTTCCAGTGCATAAAGAGAAGCTCCACTGTCGTCTGGGGTGAGGAGCAGGACAAGGCACTAGCAGATCTCAAGCTGTACTTAAGTCATCCGCCTATCCTAGTTTCCCCGGTAGAGGGGCAGCGCCTATACGCTTATTTGGTAATGTCCGAAGTAGCGATCAGCACCGTACTGTTCATCAAGGAAGACAGCAAGTAGAAGCCGGTGTTTTACGCAAGCCGCATGCTTCTGGATGCCGAGACGCGATATAGTATGGCAGAGAAATTGGTCCTGGCTCTGGTCAACGCTAAGAAAAGACTCAAGTAATACTTCGAGGCACACTCGATTATGGTATATACGGATTTCCCCATCCGGCAAATCTTGGCCAAATCGGACTTATCGGGATGACTGTATAGGAGATCAACGATGGGACCAATGCTAAGGTGTGTAGGTCACGTCGAGGCATAGAAGTTAATGGAGGAAATCCATGAGGGAGCATACGGTAACCACTCTCACGGACGTAGCCTCGCCCATAAGGCCTTGACGGCTGGAGACTTTTGGCTATACATGATGACCGAGGTGGCCCAATTTGTCAAGAAGTGTGACAAGTTCCAGAGGTTCGCCCCTATGAAGCGCCAACCAGTGGAGGAACTCCATTCGAACATAACTCCTTGGCCGTTCGCTCAATGGGGCCTAGACATTGTCAGAGAACTCCCCAGAAGTCCAAGGGGAAGAAGGTACGTCATGCTGGCCACCGATTATTTCACCAAATGGGTAGAGGCTGAAGCCTATGTGACCTTTAATAAGGTAGACATAATTAACTTCATTTGGAAAAACATAATCTGCCGATACGGAATACCGAAAGAGATATATGCTGATCATGACACGCAGTTCCAGAACGCTAAGCTTAAGAAGCTATGTGAGTTGTATGATATAAGGCTCAATTTCTCATCCGTAAACTACCCTCAGGGGAACGGCCAAGCAGAGACAACGAATAAGGCCATATTCAGCAATATTAAAAAGAACTTTCAAGAGACTAAAGGCAGGTGGTTAGAAGAGCTACCAACCGTTGTGTGGGCTCATCGAACCACGGAACGAAGGTTAATAGGAAGAACACCATTCGCCATGGTCTACGGGTCAGAGGCTGTGATCCAGACCGAGATTGTCCTCCCGACCCTTTGCTCCGAAGTGTTAAGAGATGCCTCACTGAATGAACAGTAGCTAAGCCACAACATAGACCTCCTAGAAGAAACAAGGGACATGGCCCTAGTCCACCTGGCCTCATACCATCAGCAGGCTAGGTCCTACTATGCAAAGAAGGTTAGCGCTCGTCGATTTAACGTCGGGGATTGGGTCTTGAAGGTCAGAACAGGGAATCCCTTGAAGCTAGACTCTAACTGGGTCGGGCCCTATAAGGTGATCGAGGCGCTTGACAATGGTGCATATGTCCTGAAAGAACTCAAGATAGGGAAGAGTTTACCAAACACATAGAACACCCAGCACTTGAAAAAGTACCACGTGTGAGATGCATGTAAATGTTGTGAAATATATGTAAATGCTTGTATTATTGAACAGCTTAATTTTAAAATAGGTCAGGGTTTCTGCCACACAGACTTATGCTTTGGATTGCTATGAAAAAGGGTTTGTCTCTAGTACCAGACCCCACGAACTATTCACTCATTAAAAATCGTACTGCGGGGATCACGTCGCTTGCCGACGACCCGAGAAAACGTACGAAGAGGAAAGAGCTGCGCAACCAAAAACTTGCTAGCAAACCTCAAAAATGATCATACTATGGGAATCACATCGTGCAACAAAACGCTTGCCGATGGCCCGAGAAAATGTACGAAGAGGAATAAACTGTGCAACCAAAACTTGCTAGCAGATCTCAAAAACCATCATACTATGGGAATCACATCGTCCAATAAAATGCTTGCCGATAGCCTGAGAAAATGTACGAAGAGGAATGAGCTCTGCAACCAAAAACTTGCCAGCAGACCTCGAAAACAATCGTACTATGGGAATCACATCGTGTAATAAAACATTTGCCGATGGCCCGAGAAAATGTACGAAGAGGAATGAGCTATGCAACCAAAAACTTACCAGCAGACCTCAAAAACAATCATACTATAGGAATCACATTGTGCAATAAAATGCTTGCCGATGGCCCTAGAAAACGTACGAAGAAGAATGAGCTGTGCAACCAAAACTTTCCAGTCGGCCTTACAAAGAATCGTACAACGGGGATCACATCGCTCGCCGATGACCCGAGAGGATGTACGAAGGGTGAGAGGCCGTGCGACGAAAACTTGCCGCTAGCCTTCAAGGAATACCTACAGGACAGGAAAAGAGTTGGGCGATAAGACCCCTCCCGTAAAACACCTTAGCTGCGCGTGAGCTAAAGGCAAGTGGGGCTAGGGTCTACCCGTTGGAAGTAGACCCTCCCCAGAGAGCACCTTAGCTACATGCGAGACAAAGGCAAGCAGGACTAGGGTCTACCCGTTGGAAGCAGACCCTCCCCAGATCACCTTAGCTGCGCATGAGACGAAGGCAAATGGGGTCAGAGTCTACCCTTTGGAAGCAGACCCTCCCCAAAGAGCGCCTTAGCTACGTATGGATTGGAAGTGAATGGAGCTAGGGCGTACCCGTTGGAAGTAGGCCAATACAAGACCAAGCATGAAGATAGAAGTTAAAACCAAACTTTTTTTATTATTGCCTAAAATAAAAAATGCGTAGTCGATAGGGACACGGACCCAAAGGCTCTATTTGTAAGAAGCAGGTCTTGGACAGACTCAGAGGGACACATCAGAGTGGTAACGCCCTATTTGCTCCCGATAATAGCCGAGCCCAGACTTTTTCCTTTGTAGCGATGGGTCCAAGCAGTGGTCGACCAATCCCTAGAGCTAGTTCCTGGCGCGAACCCATTTTGGGTCGGAGAAGTCCAACCACACGCGCAGGTCAAATTATGCTAAGACAAGTCAAACCAGAGGTTATACATCCTCAAAGCCAGATAAGCCGGAACTCATATCCCAATCTCCAGAGCTAATCTTGTCAATCATAGCACGGGGAGAATTCACTGAAAAACTCTAAATCATATACGATTGAGCCAGACCCAGAGGTTGGCCGTACTGCTGATAAGGGAATGGCATCGTATATGATGTCCAACCCTGACCATGAACGCGGGCAACAAAAAAGAGAGAGGGGAATAAATGTGAGAAAAATGTGTTGTTTCTACTATTCAAAATAGGTGTTTACAACGAGGATCAACTTTTTGTAACACAGTTAGTACTTTACAAATAGGCAAGAAGCGAGAGGCTCTAGTTACCTCTGACGAGGGGAGCGCAGCTAGCTTCGACGCATGGACCAGCATCGGTAGAGGGCGGCATACCGGAGTCAAAATCGTCGCTAGAAAAAATGACCGCACCTGATCCTCTGCTAGTTAAGGCGCCAAGACCAGGCTGCCCGCCCCAAACCTCCGCAGCCTGCTCTGGCAGACCGGAAGCAGGGACAATCTCCCTGGCGACAGAGGTAGATGTAGAGGGCCCGTCTTTTTCTTCGTCGAGCATCTTCAACACATCAGCGGGATACACAACGTTGATCTCATCCCCCAAATGATGCATATAGTGCCTGATGGAATAATGGTCCCTCTCGACGTCTTTCTGCTCATCGAACTAATCTGGCGTTACCAACTCCGCGTGACCCTCAAATTCCTTGTTCTCCCAGCCAGACCTGTAGCTCTTCGTAGAAAGGACATCCACTTGCCTCTGGTACCTTGTCTTTAGCTTCTCCACATCCGCCAGTCTGTCCCTCAGTGCCGCTAGCCTCAGCTCTGCTTGCCGCTGTGACAAGTCGATCAAAAGAATATTAATATCAGCAAAGTCTTCGCCGAACTTGCGAGACAACTCCGTATAAGCTCCCATCAGTTTTCTGTGACCCGAGTAAAGATGTCGGTTTACCTCATTAGACTGATCAAGCCTATGCTACAGGGAATGGGCCTCCAGATTGGCATTCGCCTCGACTTTCCTCACCTCTTTGGCATCGTTGACAGCTCTGTCATGAGCAATGAAAGCCAGCCCCACCTCTGCTCCTATGTTCTACAGCTCTTGCTCTTTGACCTTGAGCTCGGTTTGGGCCAACCTAGTGGCCTCAGCTTGAACCAACCTGTCAGCCTCTGCTTCGGCCAACTTGGCAACCAGTCCTCACGCTTGACCCTCTCGATGCTCAGAGTGTGAGCCACTGCGCTGCTGACCCTAGCCTCGTCCAGGCTCCGATATAGGTCGAAGTCCGCCCTCAACGTGGCAAAGGCGACCTCGCTCCATTTGGCCATTATAACACAGGTATTCAGCTCCCCGGTCAGCTCCCCGACGCGAGAGGAGTAGAAGGACTGGACGGCGGCTAGTTGCAGGATACAAGAAAGCAAGGTCAGTATTCAGCAAGGATGCCGAAAAATAGGGAAGTGGTGGATAGATGAGCCAAACCTACGTAATGCTGCGGCCAGCGACGAGCTCAATGTTCTCCAGGGAGAGCGCCTCTAGCTCGAACTCCGTAGCTGGACCCTCTTCCTGGGCATTGTCCGCATCTGAGGAACACGGCTCCACCTTGCCAACTGCGAGGATGCTTTCTCCCTCCACCGGATGCACTCCAGTAGCTTCTTTTGACGCTCTCGAAGTGGCAGAGGTGAGGATGATAGGAGGTAGGGAGTCATCGAGCGTGCTTTCGGTGCTAGCAGGGGGCGGCGCATCCTCAGCAGAAGAGGCCACGACGACTACTGCTACATCGGCGGCTTCGGCTGCCGCCCCCCTTAGAGCCCTGCCTGAATGTGATTTTTCTGTCTTGTCTTGACCAACCCACCTTGACAGGCCATTGCACGCAGACCTTCTCCTCCTTATAAGGGTCAGCGTAGCCCTGTCGTTATCGCTATCAGAACAGGGGGTAGCTCTACCCCTCTTCCCCACCGGGCTTTCCGTCCCTTTGGATGAGTCAGCCTCGCGACCCCGCTTTATCGGGACCAGGGGAGAGATAGCCGAGATTTCAACCTCGGAGCCCCCGCTGAGCTCGGCAATCTCCGCACAAGGGCAAACAATGTCGGACCCTATGCCTGTCTTTGAACCGGAGTTGGGGGTGGAAGAGGTCAGAGCAGGGGGTTCCCTGAGCAAGCTCGAAGGCGCCCCCTTGCCGTATACGACCTTTATGGCCGGTATCTCCCGAGTCGGGGGTCTGCTTGCCTCGGAAGAGGGGACCACAGGTGTTTCACCACCGGGCGCGAACAGGCCCTCTCGGTCATCGTCCGAGCCTTTTCTTAAGGTGACAAATCCCTACCCCCCGACTTCATCCTCCGAGGACACCACTAGATGCCGACCAGCGGGGACCTTGGATCGAGCCTTGTGCACAGCGGCACTCCCCTTGACTGGGGAAAGGTCTACTGAAGGGCCTACATCAGAACCTGTAAAGAGCAAGCAACGTGGTTAGAACACTGCCATGACCTAATCGATGGAGCCCTAGGATGCGAAAATGAACTCACCCTTAACCTTCTTGGGGGCAACGGTTTCCTCTCTACGAAGCCTGATGTACTCCTCGGCCATGAGCCTCACCACCTCTTCGAGCTCGTGGCTGGTCGGTGCCACCAAGTCATTGGGACCTGCTAGCTAGCTCGAGGCCGTGATCTGACGACCCACCATGGCGATGCGACTCTACTCATCTCGGCGGAACTGGTTCAGAGCTGAGGCGTCAAGCTAGCTCCGCAGGTGCTTTGTGATGACCCAGGTGCCCAGCGGGAAGAGGAAATATAAGACCATCCTAAGTATCATGTTCATCACCTGGGGATTCAGGACAGCCTGGATGTGTCGGTAATCCCCAGAGAACCCAAAGATGATGATCCTCTCTAGCTTCTTGAGCCGCCCTGCCGACAGTTGTGGCTCAAACCTACTTTCCTCTGCAGAGGCTACGAAAGGCAAAATATCATGAGTAATAACGGATGAGGTGTACACAGACCCAAAAAATCACAACCTAGTACTTACTTTGCAGAAAAAACGAAGGAACTTGGAAGCACTCCTCATTCATCCAAGGAAAGTACCATACCCTTCCGACAACATACAGCCTAGAATGGGAGTCCTATTGCTTATCTGACATCGGTAAGCCCCAGAAAATATGACGTTCTGGGAGTGGCTGGAGGTAGAAATTAGGGTAGGAGCTCTTTTTGGGGATGAAGGTGAGCTTGTAAGCATAAAAGACCACCTCCAAGTCGATAGGCACACTAAGGAGAACTAACAGAGCAGAAAACCCCATTAAGATCATGACCCCGTTAGTATTCAGCTGCATCGGGTGAATCCCCATCAGAACGAAGAACTGATGGATCAGGGGAGGAAGGGAAAACCGCAACCATTCCAGGTGCCTCCTCCCCAAGATGATATAGCCTTCGGGGGCAGCAGGGCGAAGGTACCAATCCGCGGGGGCCTCGAACCTTTGTAATGTAACTCCACTAAGGAAGTAGAACTGTCTCCTCAGCGAGTCTAACTCTAAATCCATGACGGGGCAGAGCTTCTGCTTCTGGTTCGAGGCCATCATTCTGGATACGATCAAAAGGAGCAAAAGGTTCTAGCAAAAGGAAAAGTCGAAAACCCTAAGATTTTAGAAAGCTAGAATACTTGGAGATTTTGGTAAAGTAAGAAACGAGCATAAATGTGATTTTTATAGAGGGAGAGCCGAAAAGTCCCCCTTGGAAAGGAACGGTGCGAGGAAGGCTGAAGCACTAGAATTTCAAAAATCTGAAAAGAATCGTGACACGGGATAGCATGCACCAGCGTCGGTAATTGAGAAGAAATTATGGTAAGGGGCCACGTGTACCTCTCGAATTAGAGGACTGGAGATACGATTTTCCCATTTGATGGATGCGAGTCCATCAAATAGGAAAATGGGAGCAGTTGTGGGGCCCGTTCCTAGATCACATACCACGTGGTCGATTAAGTGGCAGAGCAAGTCATAAGGGGGACACGCCATCCAACACGTGTCCAGAGTAACCATTTAAAAGCTACTCGAGTCACACATGAGATTGCATGGGCCCATGGGCTATCCGAGGCCAGGGCTGAATCCATCCCAGACCCTGGATGGTTCGGCCCAATCCAGTTCTTGCCTCGACAGCTGGGGGTCAGAAGTCTCAAGGGTTTTCTGCCAGAAGATCACGGGAGGCAACGCACTGTTCCAGACCCAGACAAGACATTTAATACGATCCTGGGTAAGAGCGCACATTGGGCAAACCACCCTGACAGAACGGTAGTTTGTCAAAGTCTCACCCCGACAGGCCCGAGTTATAGGGGACGGTGAAAAGCAGGCCACGACAATACAAGGAAAATCACGGTAATCACGGCCCGTATTCTCTGGAGTAAGTCAGGATGAGAAAAGATACTCAATCCTGGGATTGAGAGCTGAAAAAGCTCTCAGTTCCAGGATTATGTATATAAGCCTTGCTTCCCCCTCGAAAAAAAAAAAAAAGAGATTAAGATGGACATATAAAAAGAAAAACTAAATCTTTGCTTCTCAGCCTCAGGGATAAACAATTGACTTAAGCATTGGAGAGTCTTTGCAGGTGGCCATCCCCGCCTCTCCGACCCGACTTGAAGTAAAAAGCACGCTGGGATAACAAGGATACATGGACAGTTGATCGATACAACGTAAGCAGTTCAGAGACACGTGGACAGCTGGTAAGAATCGCTCCAACACATATATCTTAAATTAAATTAACATGCTATACAAAAACTCATTGAGTTCGTATAGAACTACTAATCTTGAGCAATATACATCTTTATAACCAGCATGCTGAAAATATTAGCAAACATAGTGATTCAAACTCAAATTGCTCTAACTTCACGAAATACGCACTTTATATTGACAATTATCGAGTTTCTTTACTTGCAATAATTTCGATAATACATGGTTTTCACGTGGACCGCCTCAAGAGGATTACATATATTTTGGTTCTAAAATTTAAAAAATCATTACATATCTGACATTTAAATTAAATTATATCATACTTTTGTCTCAGTTTGAATAAATATGTTATAAAATACAAGCCAAAATTGAGACAAAGAAATATAGTTTGTTGTAAAGAATAGGGCATTTAAAAATTTATGGACTAAAATTAAGACAATAATATAAGTTATGTGCTAAATTTGGAATTTTTTGAAGTTCAGCAGTTCATATGAAATTTAAATTATCCTCAGGATTAGAAACAAACAACTATGCACAATTTAAATTATTCCTTAGGGTTTGAAACAAACAATTATGCACCAAAAATATGATGAGAATAGTTAATGAGAGTTGAAGGACCACATATATATACAATTTGACATTTTTAAAGAAAAAAAAAAAGAAGGGAAAGATCAAGTCTAAATGTTAACAATAATACAAATTTGATATAGGGTTTGTTAGGTCTATGGTGTTGACCTGTGTTGACAAACAAATTAGCAAAAATAATAAACTCAAGTTATTATGAGAAAACTAACAAGTTGTTACAACAAGTCTGCTGATATTGTAAAACACTTGTTGCAACAAATTTACAAGATCATTCATAATAGATTTGTGCTGGTTGAAAGTCCATTTTTGGAAATTTTTTGTTCTTGCATCATTTGGTCTAATTTTCCTCATTTAACATTTCTAAAAAGATAATAAGGATTATTGCTGATTGATTTTTGTGACCAAGCTAGACCTAATTGATTGAGATATTTTATCTCATTTTTCCTTGATTAAACTAGATCTAAAAATGGAAACTTAATCAAGGGAAAATAAGATAAAATTTCTCAATCAATTAGGTCCAGCTTGGTCATGAAAATCCATCAGAAATAATCCATATTATCCTTCTAGAAATATTAAATAAGGAAAATTAGACCAAAGGATCCAAGAATAAAAAGTTTCCAAAAATAGACTTTCGATCAGCACAAATTTGTTGTGAATGATCCTATAAATCTGTTGCAATAAGTGTTTTATAACATCAGCAGACCTATTATAACAATTTGTTAATTTTCTCATAATAACTTGAGTTTATTGTTTTTGCTAATTTATTTGCCAACATAGGTCAATACCATGGACCTAACAATATCCCCCTTTGGCATCTACTTGGCAAAATCAATTACAAAACTNAGTTTCTTTACTTGCAATAATTTCGATAATACATGGTTTTCACGTGGACCGCCTCAAGAGGATTACATATATTTTGGTTCTAAAATTTAAAAAATTATTACATATCTGACATTTAAATTAAATTATATCATACTTTTGTCTCAGTTTGAATAAATATGTTATAAAATACGAGCCAAAATTGAGACAAAGAAATATAGTTTGTTGTAAAGAATATGGCATTTAAAAATTTATGGACCAAAATTAAGACAATAATATAAGTTATGTGCTAAATTTGGAATTTTTTGAAGTTCAGCTGTTCATATGAAATTTAAATTATCCTCAGGATTAGAAACAAACAACTATGCACAATTTAAATTATTCCTTAGGGTTTGAAACAAACAATTATGCACTAAAAATATGATGAGAATAGTTAATGAGAGTTGAAGGACCACATATATATACGATTTGACATTTTAAAAAAAAAAAAAAAAGAAGGGAAAGATCAAGTCTAAATGTTAACAATAATACAAATTTGATATAGGGTTTGTTAGGTCTATGGTGTTGATCTGTGTTGACAAACAAATTGGCAAAAATAATAAACTCAAGTTGTTATGAGAAAACTAACAAGTTGTTACAACAAGTCTGTTGATATTGTAAAACACTTGTTGCAACAAATTTACAAGATCATTCATAATAGATTTGTGCTGGTTGAAAGTCCATTTTTGGAAATTTTTTGTTCTTGCATCCTTTGGTCTAATTTTCCTCATTTAACATTTCTAGAAAGATAATAGGGATTATTGCTGATTGATTTTTGTGACCAAGCTGGACCTAATTGATTGAGATATTTTATCTCATTTTTCCTTGATTAAACTGGACCTAAAAATGGAAACTTAATCAAAGGAAAATAAGATAAAATTTCTCAATCAGTTAGGTCTATCTTGGTCATGAAAATCTATCAGAAATAATCCATATTATCCTTCTAGAAATATTAAATAAGGAAAATTAGATCAAAAGATGCAAGAACAAAAAGTTTCCAAAAATAGACTTTCGATCAGCACAAATTTGTTGTGAATGATCCTATAAATTTGTTGTAATAAGTGTTTTATAACATCAGCAGACCTGTTATAACAATTTTTTAGTTTTCTCATAATAACTTGAGTTTATTGTTTTTGCTAATTTATTTGCCAACATAGGTCAATACCATGGACCTAACAATATCCCCCTTTGGCATCTACTTGGCAAAATCAATTACAAAACTAAAACATAACTCAAGTTCAAAAACACAACCAGCAAAATCACATGACTAATTTCCAAAAGCATATTCAATTCAAAAATGCTCCCCCTATCAAACACAATCACATATCAAGAAATATGAGAATAAAAGAAAGAGCATAAGAAATAAAACTCCCCATGAAAAATATAACCAACCAACTACCAACAGTTTTGATGTCTCTCCCTTTTTGACAAGAGAGATCTAAAGTTTGAAGAACTTAACAAAATGATCTAAAATACCCAAAATCAAACAAACTAAGACTTGAAAACACCACAAACTAAAATAGAATTCAGAAAAGAAAAAAGTTCATTGTCCAAGATCCTGCAATCAACAAATCAAGTCAAGCTTCTCTTGTATTTCTTCGGTAGTGGCCTTTCAAGATTTGTTGCAACAACTAGGGAAATAGTTGAGGCAACAAGCTGAGAAGAGCTAGTTAGAGGAGTCGTGACTACCATAGAGGAACCTGCAAGCACAGACAATTTTGCCAAGATCTCAAGCTGCACTTTCTCCATAGCTTCCATTCTTTTCACGTTGTTGGGCATGATTAGCTTTCAAAGCTTCCAAATCTATAGAACCAACAACCTACAAAGGAGATGATAAACTACCAGGTCTAGATTCTGTTGAAACAAAGAAAATCAATGTTAAAACAGGTGCAATAGCAAGAACAACAATAGAAGACTTCAATTTCAGTAGCCATTTACACATGTTACTTCCCCTCAGTAGTTGCTTTACTTTTCAATTGATATGTGACAAATGGCATAAGTGTAGTGACATATACACCATGGTTGAGGATGAAGTCTGCAACCAGAATAGAACAAAAAGAGCAAAAGAGAAGAAAACAGACAAAACAGTTGCTCTTTTGAGAGTTAGATACAAAACAAAAATCACAAAGTGCACTCGAAATTTTCAACCAATCCCATAAAACTAGAAAAATCAAGAAACTAATACGACAATAAAATAGGAAAGTTGAATTACGTTACAACATGTTTTGAATAGATCATGCACTTTCCTCAAAAGACCCATTTTTTAAATTTTTGCCACACATAAAAAAAATAAAATTTCAGCCAAAATAATTTCCTAATCTCAAGGCATTATTTAGATAAAAAGAAAATAAGGAAAAAATTGTATTAATTTCGTTCCTAAAAAGAAAAGATTCTAAAATTATAATGTATTGTTAAACTTTTGACAGACAAATCTCTTTTACTTACAAAATCAAGATGAATAAGTTGGATCAAAAACCAACAAACTAACCTTTTTTTTTTAATTTTCATACAATTTCTAGCTTTTTACACACAATAGACAATATATTTTTTATTTTATTTTATTTTTGTTCACTGCCTTTTTTTTTAAAAAAAAAAAATACTCATAATTAGTAACTTTCACTCTATCCTTGAGATAGCTCTTTTCACTTGGTAGATTATCCTCTCCATTGGTGATATAGAGTCCTAAATTACTTAAGGATGGCTCTACACTTCAGGGTAGGTAGCTTTTTTCTAATCAAATGGTTTATTACACAGCTAGATTTCAAAAACACAATATTAGAGTTGGTCAATTAAAATCAATCTAGAAAATTCATCAAAACTCAAAAACTTAGAGATTTCAATGTCAAAAGATCAACAATTCTAGATAATTAAACATTTTAGTATTATAACAGAAACAAAAAAAATAATATATTTACTCTTTAAAATCTTTTTATCACTAATAATACTTTTAGCTCACAAAAATTATTTTTAACTGAAGCTGAAAAACACACGACAAAAACTTTAAGTAGAACAAATTCTCAAGCCTTGCCTTAAGGAATCAAATTTTACAAAATCAAAGGCTTTCATGAAAATGTTTGCAATATGCTTTTCAGTTTCAATACGTTCCAAAATGATTGTTTTATTCTCAACCAGTTCCCTTGATGAAATGATCTTTGAATCAATCATAGAGAAAAAACACACATAATTGTTCAAATTAATATACCTGTTCTATGTGACCATGACATCATTAATACTACCTATAATGAAGTCTGATGGATAATTTTTCTTCACTCTTGAAGAAAGTTCTCTCTTGATTGGATTATTTAGGACAACCGTGGGTGTAATTTCTTGGTGGGCAACAATTTGTTTTTGCTCTTCCGATGTTGCAACAATATCACCAGATATTGTAACATAACTATTAGATGTTGTAACATCGTCAGGATGAGTTGCAATATTCAATTCCTGAGCCAGAATCATTTATAGCTTCATCAGCAAAGCCGATTATCTCATCCTCCTTCAAAAAACTGAAAACTCTTTGAAATCATCAATAACAACATTGGATAATTCCATAGTAATTTTAGTTCTCATGTTGTCCACACGATAAGCTCTACTGTTATTGGAATAGCCGAGAAATATACCGGTATCACTCTTAGCATCAACCTTGCCAAGATGCTCCCTATCATTCAAAATGATACAAATGCTCCCAAAAACATGAAAATGACTAAGATTAGGCTTCTTACCTTTCCAAATCTTATAGAGAGACTTTTTTATGCCTTGTCGGAGATAAACACAATTGATGGTGTAACATGCTGTATTTATTTCTTCGGCCCACAATCTTTTGGGTAACTTCTTACTATTGAGCATCACTTTGGCCATAACCTACAAGTGACTTGGCAATTTCTTTCTACGACACTATTTTGTTCTGGTATTTTAAGAGCAAAAAATTCATGTCCAATACCATGTAATTTACAAAAAATAGTAAAAATAGTATTTTTTTTAATTCTTTTCCATGATCACTTTGAATTCTTATTATTTTGTCAATAGTGCAATCTTTTTCAACTTTAAGTCTTACACGCAAATTTATGAATGCATCAAATGTATCAGATTTTTCTTTCAAGAATTTTACCCATGAAAATATGAAAAAATCATCTACACATATAAAGATATATCACATACCTGCAATACTCTCTACGTGCACTGGACCAATGAGATCCATGTGCAATAGTTCCAATACCTTTGATGTTGTGATACTTTGGAAAACTTTGTATGTTGTCTTCAACTGTTTTCCATGTTGACATATTCCACATACCCTAGGAGACTGTTTGTCAAGCTTTGGCAAACCATAAACAAGACCTGCACTTGCAATTCTTTTCAAAGATTTAAAATTTAAGTGTCTAAGTCTTTCATGCCATAAATTAATGTTGTTAATAGTAACACTATGACATGTTTTCGGTTGAACCAAGGTATAATTGTTGTCAATAGATTTATAATTTTTCAAAATACAATTTTCATTGTGATCCAAAACCAAACATTCATCATGAGTGAAATTAATAAAAAGATTTTGATAACAAATTTGACTTATGCTAATTAAATTAGCTTTAAGTCCATCCACATGAAGTACATTTTTCAACCTTGGCATGCCATCAACATTCAAAGTTTTTTTACTAAGAACATTTCCATTGACACTATCTCCAAAAATGACTTCTTCACTTGTCACAGATTTATGACTTGTCAAAATATCTTGATTACTTGGCATATGTTTAGAACAGCCACTATCAAAATACTATTAGTTAGTAGCACATGTTCTTAAATGTTTAAAAGCAAAAAAATATTTAATATTAGATTTTCTTACCCAAACTTACTTAGAACCGGTTTGCAAATTGCTTTTAGGCCTGGGTATTTTTCTTTGATATGGATAAACAAATGATTTGTTCAAATAATTATTCTCAAAAAAATTCATCATTGTAAAATACCTTGATCAAATGTGATCTTTAACCCTATAAAAATAGCAAATGGGAACAAATTTATGGGTCTTAACTCTCGGATTTGAATGAACAACAGCCTTACTTTTTGTTGCAACAGACTGTAAAGTGGTTGTAGCAGATAGTGAAGTTGTTGTAATAGATGCAATTGGTTTCATAAACATAGTTTCAGAGATAAATCTTATACATCTACTATTGTCTCTAGTAAATTTTCCAGTTGTTAGAATATGATCTAACTTTCTAGTTCATAAACTCAACATTTTTACTCCTTTTTTAGTTCTTTCAAGTTCAACAAATGATTCTTTTAGTTTGCTATCTTTTATAGAAATGATCGAATTTAAACTTTGCACTTTTATTTTATATTCTTCTTTAGATTTCATAAGTGCAGTGTTACTACTTATCAAAAGAAAATTATCAATACAAACCTTCAACCATTGAGAGTATATTTTCTGATATACTTCTTAGAGTGAATCCTGATCATATTCTAATTCATCATCACTATCAGAACTAAAATCTATCGCAACATCATCCGGTTTCTCAAATTCTATTTCAACATCATCCTCAGCAACAGAGTTATTATAATAGACAGCTTCTATTACAATAGAAACTGCATCTTTTTATAACACAAACTGTGAATCATAAAATAAGGAGGTAGTGAGAACAACATTACCTACATTGTCTTCCTCTTTGCTTCCATCGGATTTTTCATCCTTCAATGTAGAAATCATAGCATTTTGACTTCTTTTCCAAGGTATTGGCATATTTAGATTTAATATGACCATAGCCTTCACATACCCTGCATTGAATTCTTTTTTTTTTTTGTTAGAATCAAAAGAATTGAAAGAATTATTACCATTGGAGGATTTTGGAGCAGCCTTATTTTTTCTCATCTTTTTTATGTACCTTTTAAAACTTTTTGCCAATAAGGTCATCTCATCTGAATCATATTCTAAAAGAAGAAATATACTAACAAAACAGATCAAAAAATCCCAAAATCTCACTAAAATTATACTGACTCCGCTCTGATACCAATTGAAAGATCTGTTTTGTTAAGTATTACAAATTAATTAATTGGAGTATTCAAATAAGGAATGACAACATATTTTGTGGAAATCATTTCTTTCTTATTTTTAGCCTATTCACACTAAGAGAGCACGAAATTAGTGCTTGCAATTCATCTATAAAAGCTCACCAAGTCTAAGGTATTTGTATGCACTTCATTTAAGAGAAAATACTCTTTGAAAGAGCTTTTATGTAAGGCCTAGAGTTTGTTCTATTAACATTATGAGACTTAGAAAGCTTTAGGGTTTTCTAGGTACTTTATTTGAGTTCTTTTGTGCTTCAGAAGGAATAGCATTTCGTCTTCGAGAAGAGATAGAACCGAACCAATAAAGGGAGTTCATGCGCAAAGGATCAACAAAATAAGGGGAATTCGCTAAGCAAGATTGGTAGAATCACTGAAACACATTGTGGCAATTGAAAATAGGGGTCTTTTATTGCATTAGTAAATTGGTCTTTGTAATCTTTATACTTTACTAATTTGTTTAATCTTTAAGCGTGACTCCATAGAGTAGGAAAGATTCAAACCACGTTAAAAATATCTTGTATTCATTCTTTATTTTCTTGTTCTTGTTATAACAAATACATTCATTATTACAACAACTTTTCATACATGTATTACTACATAATTAATTAATCAATTAATTAATTAATTAGTAATAATTAACAAAGCAGATCTTTCAGGGTTAATGACACCAAAATATCATATTTTTTCCGAAAAAAAATCACCTCATTTTTGAGTTTTACAAAATAATATTCTAACTTTTGAAATTATTGCAAAATTATATCCTATCATGCCCAACATTGTGAATCTAACAGTAGTAAGACCGAAATGCCCTTATTAACTAATTAAAAAAAAGTATTAGATTGCATCCTTATTATAACTTTTAATTAGTCTTTCTTTTGTAGCGTTTACTTAATATTTTTTTATTAAAAAAGGAGATGAAAACGTTAAATGAAACATATAAACCAGCTAAAATTATACATATAATAAACATTAAAAACTAGCAGGTTCAAGAGATTGATACATTTACCGGATTTTTCAAAGACACTTTGTCTGATACTAATCATAGACATTATTTTCTCATAAGCATTTCATCTAACACTTGGTTGCTATCTACAATCAAACGAGAAAACAAGTGCTACTTACACAAAACCAGATTTTTGATGGTATACAAACCAATATCAATCAATTTAAAAAAGGTGGAATACCACTATAATTTACCAAATACAAACCCATATTTTTCCAAAAAAAAATTAAAATAAGTAAAATAACGTAAACACCTAAAATTTCAGTAAACTTCTCTCAAAACCCGGACTCTATTGATTTTTCAAAAATTTTTACACAACCCAAGCTTTCATGAAAAAGAGTATGAACCAAATATTCACTTACTAACTCAGAATTGAACCAATCTCTGTCAAAATTAGGCGAAATAATGATGGGTTTTTCAATCCAATTTTGCCTCTCCAAAAAAAAAATGAATCATAGGCATGTGAACAAAACCCTGATCTCATCATCTTCTTTACAATTTCATCATCGTCTTTGGGTTCAAGACAACCCAATTGCCACTCTCACCAACAAGTACTAGACTTGCCCGACTGGCATTTCCACCATGGGATCCGACCTAGGTCTCGTTCCGACCACCGGCCCACATTAACCTAACTATCGCTGCTAGATAGCACAATGATGCCGCCTGGTAAGGATTTATATGATTTCAAAATCCACGTTCATATTAATTCTTGGATTATAATTGGTTTGGGGGGTCTCATTAGAGTATTTGCTACAAATGAGGAGAGTATGAGAAGATTTGATCAGATTAGGAGGGGAAGAAATGAGTGTGGGGTAGGTGTATCACATTTCACAATCCAAATGTGATTTGAGGAATTTTTTTTAGTTTTTTATTTTGCTTTTATAGATATATATATATATATATTTACAAATTATTTATCATTTTTTTATTTATTATAAAAAATAATAATAACTCACGCCCTTTTCGAACTCCCCTTAAAACCCAATCATCACCCACCCCATCGACTGAGCTAGTATTTATGATAATTTTACCATTTTTTCAAAGTTAATTTTATATTTTTAATTTTTACTCTGATAATTAATTTAAGATTGGTTTACTATATTTCTTTCCAAAGCTAATTGATTTAAACAAATTGATTTATTATGCCAACATAATCTGTAACGTGCACGTTCTTGACTCAATAACAACAAAAGCTTCAGTATGCCAACTGTGAGACCCGTTCTTAAATCATACACCACGTGAACGATTAAGTGGCAGAACAGGTCATAAACGGAGCACACCGTCCGACACGTATCTAGAATAACTAATTAAAGGCCACGCGAGTCGCACATAGTACCGCATAGGCCCATAGTCTGTCCGAGGCTAGGGCCGAGCCCATCCCAGACCCTAGATGGACTCGGTCTAGTCCGATTCTTACCTCGACAGCTGAAGGTCAGGAGCTCAAGGGTCTTCCACCAGAGTACAGTAGGAAGCAACTCACAGCTCCAGACCCAGACAGAGCATTTAATGCGATCCTGAGTAGGTGCGCGCATTGGGCAAACCATCCTGACAGAACGGCGGTTTGTCAAAATCTCGCCCTTGATAGGCTCGAGCCATAGCGGATGGCATAAAATAGGCCACGACGATGCAGGAAGAATCACAGTAATCTTAGCTCGTGATCTCTGAAGTAAGTCCTGATGAGAAAAGGTACTCGGTCCTGGGATTGAGAACCATGAGTTTCACAGTTCCAGAACTATAAATATGAGCCATGCGTCCCCAAAAAAGGAGAGGCATGTACGCATATAAAAAGAAATATTTAAAAATTTATGAGTGAGAGACAAAGATATACTCATACAAAGAAAAACTAAATATTTGCTACCCTGAATCAAAGATAAACAACTGACTTAAACATCGGAGAGTCTTTGCAGGTGGCCTCCCCTGCCTCTCCGACCCTGCCTGAAGTCAAAAGCTCTTTGGAATAGCAAGGATACGTGGACAGTTGGAAGATACAACATCAGCAGTTTAGAGACACGTGGACAGCTGGTAAAAATCGATCCAACAGTTTGGTGCCGTCTGTGGGAAGCGTTGAGCGTGAGAAAAAGAGTAGGAGTCTCACGATCGCACTCTCCCCGAACAAAAGGCCATACAACATCGGATGGCACCTTCGAGAATGACGCCATGAGCACACTTCCCGATGCCGAAAGGAGCTCCCGGGAAGCACAATCAGGTCTGGAGCAAAAGCTGGACCAGATGCTCGCCACCCTGGCAGAAGCAAATCAGAAGGCAGAGATTGCCCGCGAAGCCATCCTGGGTTTAAAAGATGAAGTCACAGAAATGCGCAGAGATAACGCCCGCCTCGAAGGGCTGCTGGCAAGCGAAACCAGGAGCGAGCGAAGGGAAGACTTTGACGAAGAGGTCTAACAAGAGTCTGGAGGCCAACCGCCGAGGGAAGTTCCCGCCCCATCCAAATCGTGGATGCAGGGGGAGCAACAAAGCCAGACGAAGCCTTTCTGAACCGGAGCGAAGGTGGACAGAAGACACCAAGAACGCCCGGAACGTGTGCATCCTAACTGAAAGCAAGAAATGATGGCGGAACTGAGTAAGAGGCTCGGGGCCCATCACAGCTAGATCCCCGATGATCTGGTAGAACAAACTATGCAAGGGATCAACCGAACGGCCTTCGCCGACTGGATCCAGATGGAGCCCAAGCTGAGAGACTTCACAACCCCAACCTTCAGGCCGTTCGAGGGGAAAGCCGACCCCCTCGATCACATATACTACTTTCAACAGAAGATGGCCTTGGAAACCAGGACAAGACTGTAACTTGTAAAGTCTTCTCCATAACCCTGGTAGGACCGGCCCTATTATAGTTCAGACAGCTCCCAGAGAAATCCATAAATAGATTTGAAGATTTCTGCAAACATTTCTTAAAGCAGTACGCAGGTGCCCGGAGGTAGCAGAAAACCATGTGAGACCTTGACTGGTTAGAACAAGCCGCGAACGAGTCCCCGAGAGAATACCTGTCGTGTTTCCTAAAGGTGATGTCCTTAGTGCATAATGCTGACTCGGTCTAAGCCGCAGGCTCGTTCGTTAGAGGCCTACAGCCAGGATCGATGCTATCGGACCATCTCCTTTTGAACCTTCTGTACGATATGGCGGACATCCAGGCAAAGTCGGAAGGGGTATTCAGGGTGTTGGAAAGCCGCCAGAAAATGCCCAAGGCCTCCGCCGTGATAACAACAGCACCGGCATAAACCCCAGCCCTGCAAGGGGTAAAGAGGCCCGCGCCGGACTAAGGACCGACTTTGAAACAGGAAGCCCCCACCCAAGGCAATCAAGAAGGTGGCAAGAGGAGGAAGGCGTCTCGTGACCCACTGCCGAAATACGAGCTCAACACGCCGATCGACATGATCTACCTTCAAAACAGGGACAGAGGCATTTTCAAAGACCCACCCAAGTCCGTCGTTCCTGAGCACATGAAAAATAGGAACAGGTACTGTCAATTTCACAAGGATCACGGGCACGACACCATCAACTGCTACAGCCTTTACATGCAGGTTATGATGGCGATCCATGCCGGCAAGTTGAAACAGTACATGAAGACCGACAGAATCCAGCCATAGGAAGACGCCACCAGGCCCGAAAAAGGCAAGCAGACCCATGCCTCCAAATCAGGAGAGCATGCCCTTAAGATAGTGCCGACCATCGTGGGCAGACTAGAGCCAACCCAGGGTCGGGAGGAGAAGGAAAAATGCCTCAAAAAGACCAAAGAAAGGGTGAAGCGCCTGAGAGGGATGGGTCATTCCATCAACCATTTGATGATGGGAGAAAGCTACACCTCTACTGCCCACATCGCCTTCACCCAGCAAGATTTGACCACGGTGTGCCTGCCTCATGATGACCCCTTAGTGATTAAGCTGCAGATCGACTCCTCATTGGTCAAAAGGGTCCTGATTGATGATGGGAGTAGTGTCGATGTCCTGTTCCTCATCACGTTCTACAGTATGGGCCTGAATCAAAACGCGCTCAGGTTAACCTGTCAGCCACTGTTCACTTTCGTCAGTACTAAGGTCAGCCCCTTGGGCATCGTGACCCTGAAGGTCTGCGCTACGGAGAGATGCTTGGACGTGGACTTCGTCGTCATAGACTATCAGTCCTCCTTCAACGTCATCATGGGGAGAAGATGGATCCATGCTATGCATGGGGTCGCCTCCACGCTCTACCAGGTCTTAAGATGTCTATCAAGGGATGGTACCTATACGATAGATATTAAGGGAGACTAGGCCTCCATGAGGAAATGTTTTTCAACCTCCCTGAGGGCAGCCGATACGAGTGCGAGCGCCTCGACGGGAGACAGATAGCAATCAAAGGATTGCCTGCCAACATACATGAAGCAGATCGAAGAAGAGTCTGACGGGCCAGAATCTATGGTCGAGGAGCTGGTAGTAGTCCCTTTGAAAGAGGTAGAGCCGGTGAAGGTAGTCTTAATTGGGGCCCTATTGCCCCCAGAGGAAAAGAACGAGATGTTGGGGTTCCTGAGGTAGAACGAAGACGTCTTCGCGTGGTCCCACAACGACATGCTCAGGATAGACCCCGCGCATGCTTGCCACTGGCAAAACATAGACCCCAATTTCCCTTCAATCAGGCAAAGACCCCGAAGTTTCATGCCGAAGAAAAATAGGACAATCAACAAGGAGGTAGAGACGCTATTGGAGAATGGCCTGATCATGGAATACATATACCCATGCTGGGTCTCCAACCCGGTGGTGGTGAAGAAGAAAAACGGCGACGACCGTACTTACATAGACTTCACCAACCTGAACAAGGCCTGACCGAAGGATAGCCAAATGGTAAATACAATGGCGAGATTCGACAGGAAGAGCTTCCTGGATGCCTACTCTGGATACAACCAGATCCCCCTGTATGAGGAAGACCAGATCCACACGGCTTTTATTATGGAGCGTGGTCTGTACTATTACAGACACATGCCATTTGGTTTGAACAATGCGGGGGCAACCTACCAGAGGCTCATGAACAAAATATTCGCTGGGCTGCTAGGGAAGACTATGGAAGTCTACATCGACGACATGGTCCTAAAGAGCAGAGAAGCTTTAGACCATCTGAGACATTTAGACGAATGTTTCCAGATTCTGAGGCAATATCGAATGCGTCTGAACCCCAAGAAATATGCGTTCGGGGTGTCCTCCGGCCAGTTCCTGGGGGCCAACCCGACCCAGTTGTCCTCGATCACAGATGTGCAGAGACCTTCGACTATTCGGGAGGTCCAGTGCCTAGCTAGAAAGATAGCCGCTCTCAGCCGGTTCGTCTCTAAGATGTCTGACCGATGCAAGCCTTTCTTCCAGTGCCTAAAGAGAAGCTCCACTGTCGTCTAGGAGGAAGAGCAGGACAAGGCACTGACAGATCTCAAGCTATACTTAAGTCATCTACCTATCCTGGCTTCCCCAGCAGAGGGGGAGAGCCTATACGTTTATTTAGCAGTGTCCGAAGTAGCGATCAGCACCGTACTATTCATCGAGGAAAACAGCGAGCAGAAGCCGGTGTTTATACAAGTAGCATGCTCCTGGATGCCGAGACGCGATATAGTATGGCAGAGAAACTGGTCCTCGCTCTGGTCAACACTAAAAAGAGACTCAGGCAATACTTTGAGGCACACTCAGTCACCGTGTATACAGATTTCCCCATCTGGTAAATCTAGGCCAAGCCGGACCTATCGGGATGACTAACCAAGTGGGCCATCAAACTGGGGATATACGACATCGAGTGTCGGCCTTGAGTGGCGAAGAAAGGGCAAGTCATGGCAGATTTCCTGGTGGAAATCAAATCCTTCGGCGAGCTGCACGACCCACTTCAGACGTCTCAGCCTTGCCCCCCTTCAGCCTGGACACTCTACACCGACGGATCCACAAATGCCTCGGGATCAGGTATCGGGATAGTCCTGCAGACCCCAACAGGACTCAGAGTAGAGAAAGCTTTAAGGCTCGGTTTCCAGGCAACGAACAACGAGGCGGAGTACGAGGCACTACTGCAAGGCCTTGAACTGGCTCTGCACTTCGGAGTGAAAAGCATCATAGTAAAGATCGACTCGTAGTTGATCGTGGGTCAGGTCAGAGGAGACTTCGAAGTAAAAGAGACGAGATTACACAGGTACTTCTCCAAGGTAATGGGGGCGAAAGCCCGCTTTAGTAGTTTCAATATCGAACAGATTCCCAGGGAGATGAACCAGAAGGCCGACGAGCTAGCAAAGAGCGCGTCGATCGGAGGAACGACCGGACAAGCAGAGATTCTCCTAAAGGGCGAAAACATGGAGGACCCTTCAGAGACCCCCACACGCCATGTATTTACAACCGGCTCCGCAAATGAGGGGTGGATGAAACCCATCACACCAATATTTGGCGTTGGGAAACCTGCCCGTGGACCCCCAAGAAGTAGGATCGATCAGACTGAAGGCTGCTAGATATCGATGATGGGGGAGCGACTGTATAGGAGATCAATAATGGGACCAATGCTGTGGTGTATAGGTCCCGTCTAAGTACAAAAACTGATGGAGGAAATCCACGAGGGAGTATGCGGCAACTACTCTGGCGGACGTAGCCTCGCCCACAAGGCTCTGACGACTGGATACTTCTGGCTATACATGATGACCAGGGTGGCCCGATTTGTCAAGAAATGTGATAAGTGCCAGAGGTTCGCCCCCATGAAATGCCAACCCGTGGAGGAACTCGATTTGAACATAACTCCTTGGCCGTTTGCCAAATGGGGCCTGGACATCATCGGAGAGCTCCCCAGAAGTCCAAAGGGAAGAAGGTACATCTTGCTGGCCACAGATTATTTCACCAAATAGGTAGAGGTTGAAGCCTACGCGACCGTTAGTAAGGCAGACACAATTAACTTCATTTAGAAAAACATAATATGTCGATATGGGATTCCGAAAAAGATACACGCTGATCATGGCACATAGTTCCAGAATGCTAAGCTTAAGGAACTGTGTAAGTTGTATGATATAAGGCTCAGTTTCTCATCCGTTAACTACCCTCAGGGAAACGGCCAAGCAGAGGTAACGAACAAGGCCATATTTAGCAATATCAAAATGAACTTGCAGGAGGCTAAAGGCAGGTGGTTAGAAGAGCTACTGGCCGTTGTGTAGGCCCATCGAACCATGGAGCGGAGGTCAACAGGAAGAACGCCATTCGCCATGGTCTACGGGTCAGACGTTGTGATCCCGACCGAGATTGGCCTCTCGACCCTTCGCTCCGAAGTGGTAAGGGATGCTTTACTGAACGAGCAGTAGCTAAGCCACAACACAGACCTCCTGGAAGAAAAGAGAAACATGGCCCTGGCCCACCTGGCCTCATACCACCAGCAGGCCAGGTCCTACTATGCTAAGAAGGTTAGCGCTCGTCAATTTAACGCTGAGGATTGGGTCTTGAGAGTCAGAATAGGGAATTCCTCGAAGCTAGACTCCAATTAGGTTGGACCCTATGAGGTGATCAAAGCACTTGACAATGGTGCGTATGTCCTGAAAAGAACTCAAGACCAGGAAGAGCCTATCGAACACGTGGAACGCTCAGCACTTGAAAAAGTATCACGTGTGAGACATATGTCAATGTTGTAAGACCTATGTAAATGCTTATATTATTAAAAATCTTAATTCCAAAATAAGTCAAGTTTGCTGCCACATGGATTTATCATTTGGATTGCTATGGAAAAGGGTCTACCCACAGTGGCAGACCCCACGCACTATTCGCATAATCAAGAATCGTACTGCAGAGATCACACCGCTTACCGACAACTTGAGGAAAAGTGCGAAGAGGAAAGAGCAGCGCGACCAAAAACTTGCCAGTAGACCTCATAAAGATCGTACTGTGGGGATCACGCTGCTTGCCGATGACCCGAGAAAACATACGAGGAGGAAAGACCTATGCGAACAAAAACTTGCCAGCAGACCTCATAAAGATTGTACTGCGGGGATCACGTCACTTGCCGACGACCCGAGAAAATGTATGAGGAGGAAGGAGCTGCACAACCAAAAACTTGCCAATAGACCTCGAAAATGATCATACTATAGGAATCACATCATGCACTAAAATACTAGCTGATGGCCCGAGAAAATGTACGAAGAGAAAAGAGTTGTACAACCAAAAACTTGCTAGCAGACCTCGAAAACGATCGTACTATGGGAATCACATCGTGCAATAAAATGCTAGCCGATGGCCCGAGCAAAAATTACGAAGAGGAAAGAGCTGTGCAACCAAAAACTTGCCATCAGGCCTCGAAAACGATCGTACTACGAGAATCACATCGTGCAATAAAATGCTTGCCGATAGCCCGAGAAAAAGTACGAAGAGGAAAGAGCTGCGCAACCAAAAACTTGCCAGTAGACCTCGAAAATGATCATACTATGGGAATCACATCGTGCAATAAAA
>JXTB01000153.1:393840-419943 GCA_002914805.1 Parasponia andersonii | reverse complement strand
TCGAAATGTTCTTTCAATCTCAGGATCTAAGGGCACCAGATCTTGTTCTTGCTGATTATTTATATAAAGAGTATAAGTTCCTGCAAGCACAACCACCGGAAAGAAAAGCAAATTAGTTTTTTACAAATAATTTTAGTTCTCTCAATCCCTGGCAACGGCGCCAAAAACTTGTTGGTGTAATTTTATAACTGTTACGCAAATGCACATGCCGAACAAGTAATATAGTAATGAGTTGAGTATCGTCTCCACAGGGATTGATTAACAAAATTAGTTGGATAAAACTAATGTCAAATAAGCTGAATTAAGAAATTATAAGAATTGACAGATGCAAAATAAAATTAAAAAAAATATAAATTCCAAACATAAAACAATATGACCTAAACAAGAGATTGTAAATTGATAGATATATTAAGCTGGGATGATTGAATCCTCCTTGGTTGCAAATCTGGATACAATTGCTACAGCAATGCTTATGGCAATATTCATTCCAGTAACAGAAAATTCCATCAGTACATAATAATCTTCCGAATTTATTATGTTTAAAGTTCTTTAAACCAGATTTAACATATTCCTATGCTGATCCAGTTCTCAATACTTCATTTATAGTATCGATTTTTAATGGGTTATACATGGTAACGACATATTCCTAGATCATTACTATGTATCATTCAAGTTAGATCCAACTAAAATTAACCTTTCCAGAATTAATCCTAGTTTATTTATCCTAAATATTGGTGGCCAAACAATAATAGGAATTAATGATGAAGCTCACTTGAGTGAACAAGAGGAAATTACCATAAACACTTAAAACAACATTTAATCCTTCATTATAACCTTAGATTCATCAATATCCCAGCTAAGAAAAACTTAGCTCATGATCTGGGGTTCAAAAATCAGCAACCCAAAGTAATTCATAGATTACAGAAAGTTCAAGATAAGAAAAAGATATTAAATACAAAAAGATTTAAGAAAGTAAGGAAAAATCTAGCTGGATAATGGTAAATCGAGCTCCCTGCTGCTAGTACTTCCTCTCCTTCGTCCTCTCTTCTCTGTACTATCTTCTTCTCTTTTCTTTTTTGTTTTTTTCCCTGGTCAGCCGTCCTCTCCCTTCTCTACAGTACATTTTCTTTTTATATCAGAATAGGTAAGATACCCTAACACACGTGTTAGCCAAATATGGAGTGAGGACCACTTTTGCTTCATTTTCCCTTAGCTAGTATTTAATATTAGCTGTCAGCATCAGCTGTGTGTAAAAAATGCCAGCTGGAAAAAGAATTCTGCTGTTCAGTATTGCTCCGACGCGTTGCTGCAGCAAAGTTACTTCCAGCTTTTACTTACATTCAGCATTCCTTCTAGAAATAAAAAGAAAAATAAAATAGATATTGACTATATTGAATTGTAATCATGGAATCACTACGAACAAAAATAAAGTAAAGAAAAACACTTAAACTAGACAAATTGATCCTTTAAAATAGCTATCCCAAGACTCAAAAACATACCAAATAACTCTATTTTTATAGAGTTATCAGTGGGTCACCGTGCTGCTGACCCTAACCTCTTTTAGGCTCTGATACAGGTCAAATTCTGCCCTCAACGTGGCAAGGGCAACCTCGCTCTGCTCGGCCGCCATAGCACGGGCATTCAGCTACCCGGTCAATTCATCGAAACGAGAGGAATAGAAAGACTGGATAGTGGCTATCTATAGAATATAAAAATGGGAGTCAGTGTTCAGCAAAGATGCCGAAAACATGGAGATGATGCCAGACGAGCCAAACTTGCGCAATGCTGTGGCCAGCAACGAGCTCTGCGTTCTCCAGGGAGAGCGCCTCCAGCTCGAACTCCGCAGTTGGACCCTCTCCCTGGGCTTCATCCGCATCCGAGGAACGCGACTCCACCCTGCCAACCACGAAGACAACTTATCCCCCCGCCAACCGCATTCCAGCAGCTTCTTTCGACGCTCCCGAAGTGGCGGAGGTGGGGGCGGTAGAAAGTAGGGCATCCCCAAGTGTACCTTCGGCGATAGCTGGAGGTGGCGCACCCTTAGCAAAAGGAGACCCTACGACCGCTGCCACTTCAGCGGCCTCGGCTACCACCTCCCTTTGAGACCCGCCTAGCTGTAATTTTTCGGTTTTTTCTTGACTAACGTGCTCGGATGGGCCGCTGCACGCAGACCTTCTCCTCCTCATGACGGTTAAGGTAGCCCCGCCATCGTCACTATCAGAAGAAGGGGTAGTTCTGCCTCCCTTTCCCGCCGGGCTGTCCTCCCCCTCGGACGGGTCGACTTTGCGACCCTGCTTCATAGGGACTGGGAAAGGGGAAGACAATTGAGACTTTAGCCTTAGAGCCCTTCGCTGAGCTCAGTAATCTCCTTACAGGAGCGAGCATTACTTGACCCCGTGCCCACCTTCGAGCTAGAACTAGGGGTAGAAGGAGCCGGTGCAGTAAGCTCCCATGGCAGGCTTGAAGGCATCCCTTTGCCATATACAATCTTTATGACCAACGTCTCCTGAGTCGCTGGCCCACCTGTCTCGGGAGAAGGTAATACGGGCGCTTCACCCCCGGACATGAATAGACCCTCTAGCTCGTCGTCCGAGCCCATTCTTGGGACGACAACTCCCTGATCCTCAGCCTCGTCCTTAGAGGACATCACCAGATGTCGACCGGCATAGACCTTGGATCGGGCTCTGTGGAAGATGGTACTCCCCTTGGCCGAGGAGGGATCTGCCGAAGGGCTAGCATCCAAACCTGCAAGGGCGAACGTATTTATTAGAATGCAGCCATGACCTTATCGACAAAGCCTCAAGGCATGGAATAAACTTACCCCTAACCCTCTTAGGGGCAGCAGCCTCTTCGTTTTGGAACCTGACGGACTCCTCAGTCACAAGCTTCACCGCCTCTTCAAGCTCATGGCTGGTCGGTGCCACCTGGTCGTCGGGGCCTGCCAGCTAGCTTGAGGCCATGATCTGGTGACCCACCATGGCGATGTTGCTCTGTTCATCTTGGTGGAACCGGTTCAGAGTCAAAGCGTCAAGCTGGCTCTAGAGATACTTGGAGATGACCCACGTGTCCAGCAGGAAGAGGAGATGAGAGACCATCCTCGACATCATTTTCATCACCTAGAGATTCAGAATGGCCTGAATATGTCAGCAATCCCCAGAGGATCTGAAGACGACAATCCCCTCCAGCTCCTTGAGCTACCCCACTGACGGTCGTGGCTTGAACCTGTTTTCCTCCACAGAGGCTGCATGAGGCCAGATATCATGAGTAAAAATGGGCAAAACTCACTCAGACCCAAAATTCAAAGCATAACTCAGTACTTACTTTGCAAAAAAAAAAAATTGAGGGGATTTGGAAACGCTCCCCGTTCACCCAAGAAGAGTACCACGCCTCTCCGACGGCGTATAACTTGGAGTGAGAATCCCACTGCTTGTCTGACCTCAGCAGACCCTAGAAAACATGGTGCCCTAGAAGCAGCTGGAGGTAGAAAGTAGAGTAAGAGCTCCTTTTGGGGATGAGGGTGAGCTTGTAGGCATAGAAGACCACCTCCAGGTCGATATGCACGTCGAGGAGGACCGACAGAGCAGAGAGTCCCATTAGGATTATGACCCCATTGGCATTCAACTGCATCGGGTGAATCCCTATCAGGCTGAAGAACTGGTGGACTAGGGGAGGAAGGGGAAATCACAACCATTCTAGGTGTTTCCTTCCCAGGACGATGGAGCCTTCGGGGCCGGAGAGGCGAAGGTACTAGTCTACCGGGCCCTCGACCCTTTGTAAGGTGACTCCGCCAGGGAAGCATAGCTGCCTTCTTAATAAGCCCAACTTGGAATCTGCGAAGGGGCGGAGCTTCTGACTCTGGTTCAGAGCCATTGTCATTAATGCAATCGAAGAGGGTAGAAGTCTCGAGAAAAAGGAGGAGTTGGGAACCCTAAGATTCGAGAAGGTCAGAAATTTTGAAAGAAAGGAAGCAGGAGCACTTAGGAATTTCAGTAAAGTAAGAAATGAGCGCAAGTGCGGTTTTTATCGGGGGGAAGCTGAAGAGTTTTCCCTAGAGGAGAACAGTGCGAGGAAATCGGAAGAGTTGGAATGTCAAAATTTGAAAAAATTGTGACACAGTTTGGCGTGCACCAGTATTAGTAATTGGGGAATAATGACAGTAATGAGCCACGTGTACCCTTTGAATTGGCGGACTAGAGACACGATTTCCCCACTTGATGGATGTGATTCTATCAAATAAGGAAATAGGGGCAGTTGTGGGGCCCGCCTAGATCATGTACCACGTGGACAATTAAGTGGCGAAATAGGTGGCAGGGGGCATACCATCTGACACATGTTCAGAAGGACTACTTAAAAGCCACACGAGTCGCACGTGATACCGTATAGGCCCGTGGGTTGTCGGAAGCCAGGGCCGAATCCATCCTAGACTCTAGACAGGTTCGGCCCAGTCTAATTCTTACCTCGACAGCTGGAGGTCAGGAGCCTCGAGGGTCTTCCGCCAGAAGATTATTAGAGACAGCGCGCTACTCCAGACCCAGACAAGGCATTTAATGCAATCCTGGTTAGATGTACGGATTTTTGTAGACTGTCCTAACAGGAGAGCTGTTTTTCAAAGTCTCACCCCCACCAGGCTCGAGCCATATAGGACGGTGGAAAGTAGATCACGACGATACAAGAGAAATTACGGTAACTACAGCCCGTGATTTCTGGAGTAAGTCATGGTGAGAAAAGGTACTCGATCCTGGGATTGAGAGCCAGAAGGTTCTCAGTTCCAGGACTATATATATATGAGCCATGTGTCCTCCTGAAGAGAGATATATAAAAATTTATAAGTAAGAGAAAAACTTAATCTTTGCTACTCAATCTCAGGGGTAAATATTTGAGTTAAGCATCGGAGATTTTTTTGCAGGTGGTCACTCCCGCCTTTCCGATCCGACTTGAAGTCAAAAGTACTCTGGGATAGTGAGGATACGTGGACAGTTGATAGGTACAGTATCAGCAGTTCAGAAACACGTGGACAGCTGGTAAGGACTGCACCAACAATTATTCTTATTATTTCTACCTCACTAGGAAGAGCACCTTGTTTCACCTCAAAAAAGGGGGGGAAAAAAGAAAAAAGAAAAAGAAAAAGATGAGCTCTTTTTTTGCTAAATGGTATTTAGAGGAAATAACTTAGGTTCCTACGAATGAAACTAAGAAACCCTCCGATAATTTATTAAATAAAAGAAAATAAAAATAAAAAGGTACAAAATATTTGAAAAATACAATCTCCAAAATAGAAAATAATAACAGTTGAAAACATAAATGAATAGCCATAAAAGAAGCCAGATAGTTATGCCGAAATAAAACTATTGTCTTAACATCCTAACAATGCGTCATTAAAAACCTTTTTGTATAAAACCCGATAGGAAAAACCATAAAAAGGAAAAAAAGAGCATATTGTATTATAAATGGGCAACTAAGAAAAACGGAAACCACAAAACCCTGAATAATCTTTCTTAATTGCGTCATGGATAAATGGGAAAGCAATATGCCACTAAGTTGGAGCTTGAATACTTCTCGTTCTAGAAACCAAAATATCAGCAACAACATTCCCTTCACGAAAGATGTGGGAAACATGAAAATGCATCTTTGAAATCAATCCAAGACAACGCATCCACGATGGTCTCCAACACCAATAAACAAATAAAGAACGAGACTTCATAATCGAAACCAAATAAGTCGAATCACTTTCCAGCCATAAGTTTTTCCACCCTAAGTCCCATGCATAGAAAATTGCATGAATCATAACAATCAATTCCACTTCAAAAGTATTAGCTTTACCAATAGAAATGGCAAACTCCCTTTAAAGAAACTCCTGGATGTCCTAAAAACACCACCACAACATGCTAACCCAGGACAACCATAAGGAACATCATCTGTATTAACCTTTAACTATCTTACTGGTGGGACTTGCCAAAATACTTCAACTATTTTTGAAGCTTTTGATGGCTTTAGCTTGATATTAAGACATTTCAGAATTCCTAACTCCTCTAAAGAATTTCTCATAGTACTTGATTCAATATTGTTAGATTCACCAACTGCACGCCATACTAGAATGATGGCCATATGGATAGAAGTGAGCTCATTGTTAAACAATAACTTGTTACGAGAAGTCTAAATAACCCAAATAGCAGTCACAATAGCCGACCTCCAAAACTGAGAAACTTGGCTACTAAAATTAGCCTCAAGGGCGTCAAGATAAAGATCAATAACAGAGACATCCAATCGAATACGCCGGCTAAAAGCCGAAGAGATAGCTCCTCAAAGATTGCAGGCAAATTACATGAGATAAAAATGTGACGAGCAGTTTCCTCATTTCTAAAGCAAAAACGACAATGCAGAATCATGATAAAACCTCTCCGCGTGAAATTATGTTCCGTTGAAAATTTATATTGAAGAGATCTCCAAATAATTATTGAATCCGATCGAGAAATATAACTAGCCCAAATTACGTTGGAATTTGGAATAGAAAAGAGAAGAAAAGAGAATAAAAGTCAAAAGTGAAAACAAAACGCGTAACGCGTCCTAGAAAATAAAAATATACAACCGGAAAAAAAAAAAAAAGAAAAGAAAAGCAAATATATTTAAAAAATAATAATAAATGCCCCGCCGCGTCGTTTGCGTTATCTCTAGTGATTTGTCTACATTTTTCCCTTTTTAAGTTCTCAACGAGGTTTCTACTCCTCTCAGCCCGGCGGAGGAGCGTTAAGAGCTTGAATATATAACGATGCCGATGGCTCACAGGATGACTTTCATCTCCGTTGAATCTCTGCAACGACTTGTCGTTTCTCTGTGATGAACATTAATGAACTGCAGGTATGCACTTTCTTCTCAGGCTCAAACCAAGTTGCTTTCCGGGTTCAAGATGGGTGATTTAAAAGAACGAAAGACATGGAGGAGAAGCTTGCTTTGGTTCAAGCTGATGAAACCCATTTCTGTTTTGTGGGTCTTCGTGGAGAAGAAAATGGGTTTGTGCGTAGAGTGATTTTTTTTTTGGGGGGGGGGGGGGCATGGGAGGAATAGGCAAAACCTCACTTATTGAAGTCAACGAAGAGAAGGTCGTGGAGTTTTTTGTGTTGAGAATGTGGGTGTGTGTTTCAAGGTCCAAGAATGTTCTGAATCAGTAAATTGAGTGTGAATCTGAGATATCTTGATGTCATATTGCTTTCTAATAAAAGTATTCAGCCTGCCAACGATATCAGAAAGACGATATCTCCTCATTCTCTATGATATAGAATCACAGAGGACGAGAATGTTGAAAAGTATAGTTTAGTTTTGAAAGATGGTCAAGAAACAATTCAAAGCGGAGGGCAAACGAATGTACTTACAAGAGCTAGAATGAACTATGATTAGCAATGTGAATTGCAGCTAGGCTCACATTATATCCATCAACAACTCATGCTTCTTGTTCTTGTAAATTCACCAAGTCTTACATTTTTTCCCCCGTCATTGTAAACTCTATTATACTAACATTCATTTTCCTTTAGTATAATGTTTTAGCTGTCTACCGCTTAAACTGCGAAATTTTTGCAGACTCAACTTTCCAGAATCAGAGAAAGTTTCCTTGCATGTATTCAAATTAAGTTTGTTACACTAATTGTTATTGAACCAACTTCAATTCAATAAGCTTCTGGATTCTTGCTCTTCCTGTGTTTACACATTTCTTGAGATGGGAAAACCACCCAAAAGAATTGTTAGATGAGATACCATCTAAATGTTCCAAAATAGCTGCAACTTTTTATTTTCTCTCGGATGAGTTCGTTTCCGTTAATTTGGGCATTGTAATACTGGTATACCAGTATAATAGTGCTATTTATTGGAAGGAAAAAGAAGAAAAAGAAAAAAACCTTGTTATATTATGTCTAAGCTTTTAAAATAGTGGTGACAAAGCCACCTATCTTAGACACTAACCCTATACCGGTGTTGTTAATGCAGTTAGGGGACAACTCTAATATAATTGATAGTCAATTGCATTAAATAACATATTTCTATCAGTTATTAGAATTACCCTTAACATTTTGATGCGAATTGTTAGTGATAATTTGTACTTCTAATTTTTTTTTTTTTTTAAAAAAAAAAGAAAGACAAAAAATTGATATTTTACGGCGTTCCTTTGTTAACTATTCGATAATATGGAGTGGAGAATTGGATTTGGGGTCTTCAGGAATCAGACTACGCCTAACTAGAGTACTCTTCTGTTCTGATTATTTGATAAAGGATATTGAACGCTCACTTTATTATTTTTTTTTCCTTTTCTCTCAAGTAGCTAGAAAAATAGAAAACTTTACCAGAACAAGAAATATGGCATTATATTTTTAACTTGTCAATCACATCATCTTAATGATAAACCTAAACTGCAATATAGATCACCATGATACTCATATGTTAAATATGCTTTATTGGATAAAATTCGTTTATGTTGCTTACAATAAATATTTCTACTTCTTCCCTACGAGATTGGTATGATCCATCAACTTCAAGAGGATTTCACCAAGAGAATGCCAATTAAAAATCATTTGAAAACGAAGAATGCTAACAATATTTTATTTTATTTTTTATTTTTTATTTTCTATTTTCGATTTTCGGTCACTTGTCTCGCTATTTAACAAGTAGACTCCCTTAAAAACAATAAATTATTGTTGGAGTTAAGATTAGCAAGCAACGAGGCAATAGAGTGCAACTCCTTGAAAATTACATGACACGGAAAAGCAAGGAGTCAAAAGAGACCTTGCCACACTCTGGAGTCTGGTGGAAGGTGTTATTGGTTAATTGAAAAAACGACAGTTACAAAAGGAAAACGACAACAATAAGAGAAGTTGGGAGTGACTGGATTCCACCCAAAGAGAATCCAAGACGCCACGTGTAAAAGCAATTATTGCTTTATAAGGTGATATCGACAAAAAGTTGAAAAAAAAGGCGCCCAAGCCCGAACCCCATTCAGGCTCTACTGTTTCCGTACAAATGAGATTTTAAGTAAAATCACTGAATACACAGATCACATTCTCTGAATCTCTCTTTCGCTGAAACCGGGCGTGTACGGCAATGGCGAGGCCAACTCGGGATGCGATCGAGACCTACATGAATATCACCGGCGCGTCCGAGTCACTCGCGCTTCAGAAACTCGAGGTTCAACTTCATTTCGTCCACATTTTCCAACTCGAGTTTCTGTATTTGCGTGATTTTGAAGCACATTTTCCCATTGCATTCGCCATTATCGTTCTCTCTCTCTCTCTCTCTCTCTCTCTCTCTGGTTTTTCATGGTGGTTTGTGTGTGAAGATGGTGAAACAGTATTTTCAGTTTTCTAGGGTTTTTCCATATTCGATCGATGATTCATGTACTTTGTTAGCTCGTTTGTTGCTTGCTGCTCTAAACGATTGATCAGTTAATGGCATCCACTTGTATATGTGTAAAGCCAGAATTTAGTATTTCATGCCCTGGGGATTGATCTTGTATGGGAAAATTTTTAGCTCTCACATACTTGAAAAGAGAGTGTAGAGTTATACGAGGAGCTTCATTTACAGAGAACAAAAAGGCTTTAATGCTAATGAAGACTAATGAGTTAGAGATTCCTTGTTCTTAACTTTCCTTTGGACTAGGCAAATGTTTCACATTTTAAGTTGTAAGCATGTGGCTTTCCATGTCTTTGTTGATTGTGAGTTTGGTACAGGTTCAGCTACTGACATAAACGATTACGTACAATTGATTAGCTGAGTTGGGTTACTTGGCTTATACCTTGTCTGAGTCTGTGAACAGGAACATGGAGGCAATCTGAATGAAGCCGTGGATGCGCACTTCAATGGAGAAAATGCGCACATGTATGACAGTAGCACTTTTGCTTTGGTCTTATTTAGTTTGAAATTTATCCTTTCCACCTTTATTCTGGTAATTTGGAAATATTAGATTACAGTTTATGAGAATATCATTGCTCTTTGTCAGACTTTTTTGATTTTATGCTTTGTGGGCCAGTGCAAATTCATCACCAGCTGCCTTCCCACAACATAGTTATATGGGTACTACCAACAATGAGACTCAATTTGGAGGTGGACTTTTACCATCACCAGCTGCCTTTCCACAACATAGTTATGGTCATACAAATAATGAGACTCAATTTGGAGGTGGACTTTTGCCTTTGCTCTCCGCTGCTAGAAGCTTCAGGCCTTCATTACTACTTGACCCTAATTACAGGAGAGACCTTTTTAACTGTATCGGTGCTGGTGGATTTACTGGTCGCCAGGAACCATTACTTACACAGCCAGGAGTAGTTCATCATTCAGGATTGAGGCCTAACATTGGCGATGATCACATTCCAACAGAATATAGCACTTCGCAGGTGTACAACCATGTGGAGGATGAAATGGTTCAAGCTGCTATCATGGCTTCAAAGCAAGAAGTTGAAGTGGGTATCTGGATTAGCAAATAATTCTCTGATTCTGTACTAAATCTTTACTGTTTTGACCTATAGTTTTCCTGTTCCTCTGCTGAAGCAGTTTATTCACATTTGTAAAAGCAGGATTCCTCTGGAGATGATGATTTTGCTCGAGCCCTCTCATTGTCTTTGAAGGTTTATAATATTTTGTGTTAATTTTTATTTTAGATTCTCCTATTTTGTGGTCCTTGATTTCTTCTAAAATGAAAATTTAGACCGCAGAGCAAGAGCAAGCAGTACGTGAGCAGCAGGTGAAACAGTACAGTAAAGAGGTCGAAACTTGGAGAAGATTGAAGGTGTGAGTCTTTTGCTTAATATGATATTTTGAAAATTTCTCACACTTTCGTCACTTCACAGGCGTGCACATTTAGAAGAAAGTTGCTGGTCTGATGCGTAACACTGACTTGTATGCTCTAAACTGTATATTAAATTTATCAGTAGTATACCATATATAACTACAGATAATATTTGTTGGTGGCCACAAATTGTAGGCTTCATCAGATTCTGTGTACGAGAAATCTATGTTAGTATACAGTTTTGCCAAAACTCTGCTGGAAGACTTTAGTTCAACCTTTTTTTTGTTTACTGGTTGGGTTGGGGGGAGGTTTATCATGTATGCTGAGTCTACTAGTAAATTAAGTGGTGTTAAGTTTAGATCCTAATTTCTAGAGGGAAAAGAAACTTCTGAATTTGAGAACAAAAATGCTCCTACTTCTCCCTCATACAGATAAAGATCTGTTTCTTCTAACAAAAAGGCATTTGAACTTAAAGCCAGGAAGCTCGTCAAACCAAAATGTAGCTAAGAATGCGGAAGAAGAACAAGCATCGAGGAAAAAATCTAACTGCAATGCTGGTAATCAACCTCCGCACAGTGGTGATGCTTTTCATTCTGAAGAGGTATTATTGTTTGTTGACAAAATTTTGAAATGAAACCCATAAGGAAGAAATTGACTGGCTATTTCCTGGAAATGAAGTGGGGTGGCATTTCTTCCAAAGAGCTTGATGAAGCACTAATGCTTGAGACTGCACTTTTTGGTGAGATTTCTGAAGGGGCTTCAAATCAGCACTTGAATGCACCTCAAGTGCAAAATCATCCAGAAAAAAGTGTGATTCCCAATCTGCAGCCTCTACTTAGTCCTATATTACCTCCTCTTCCAGCAAGCCGATTGCTTAAAGAGCAACAGGTTTTGGCAGCTTGCTGTTTTATCTTATTGGTATTGCAATAAAGTTGACCATAAAATGATATGACTTTCTTTTTGGCAGGACGTGGAGTATCTTGCATCCTTGATGCTTGACAAAGAGAAAGAAGAAAAATCTCGTAAAAAAATGCTCAGAGAAGTGGTACTGCATATTTGGATTTTGTTGAAACATGTATCCTGATGTTTAATGAGAACTAATGTGTGATTATTATTTACATGGTTTCTGAAATAATCATCTTTTTGTCATACTTTAAATGTTTTAAGAGGTACGTTGCCACCCATACATTTTTGCTTAACTCAGTTACCTGAATGTATGTCTTAGCAGTTCTTGTCTAGAGTTTTTGCCCTAAAAACAAGGTTATTTTAAGTTTTGGATTGTTTAGTTGAGATAATATGAATAAAAAGAACGTGGATGGGAATCAATTCCTGCAAATAAATGACTAAAAGAGGAAATATCAATGTGAAATGCTCGAGATCTTGTTGCAATTTGGAAAAAATTGCGATGCATTTGACTTTCACCTTGATACAGCATTCATACCTGCATTACTGCTAAGTGCTGTTTGTATTGTTGAAAATCAGAAGCAGAAAACCTTGTACCAGAAAACAATTGTAAGAGTGATCAGATGATCTTTGGTTTTGTCATCTTAGTGCTTGTAGAACTTGGGTAAAGTTGATGAACTCATGTGAGGAATCCGTTATAAGTACTTTTGCTTAAAATAACTTTGGCTGATGTATGTTATGTACTGATCAGAATTGTTTTCAAACATTGCCTAGACATCCTAGTTTTTTAAAGATTCGCTTGTTTAGTATGTTGAATGATGATTGTTACTGATCAATCTAGCAAAAGTTATCTGTAGTTTTTTCTACGTTAAGAAAATCTTCAGATTGCAATGTGATAGTCAAGTATTTGTAAGCCCGTACCTGTTTCTATTTTCTGATGTACAAGTATATTTTACTCATCTTATGATGGCAGGAATGTGAGAGTAAGTTAGCTGCTACAAAAGCTTCTCTTCCATGTGAACCAGCATTGGATGATGAGAATGCAGTGACTCTTCTTGTTCGGATGCCAAATGGAAGTCGCCTTGGTCGTCGCTTTCTCAAGTCCGACAAGCTACAGGTAAGGGTCAGATATGTGCTCAAGTTTAAATGCATTATATTGTCCCTATTAACCACAAATTTGCTCCTTTGTTAGCTTCTCTTTGACTTCATAGATATTGATGGAGCAGTGAAGCCTGGCACTTATAGCGTGGTAAGTTTTTCTTCTCTTTTCACCAGTTGTCTTATTAGGGTGAACTTTGAACACCTCTGCTATATTTCACCAGTTCTCATGTAGTAATATAATCAGTAATTGGATCAAGAGCTATATTATAGTTGATTTTTGCACTAAGATGATTATATTGTCGTGGACGGACCCTTGAATTGAATCTTAAGGCCATGTGCAGACTGTAATATAATGGTTCTTATTATTTCTGATTTTGTATCATCTCTCTGAATAAAACCCTAGTTGCATTTGTAGGTAACTATCTTATTGATAATCGACATTTATGATTTTGTTTTCCCTCTTATTGCTGTGCTCTTATGAACAGGTAAGGTCATACCCTCGGTGCGCTTTTAACTTCGATGACAGCTCATTAACTTTGAGCGAACTAGGCCTGACCAACAAACAAGAAGCCTTGTTTCTGGAGTTGATTTAACCCCTGCTCTTCTATAGCCGGGTGAGTATACTTGAAATTTTAGAGAGGTTGGACTATTGAAACCTGAAGATAACGAGTAACTGAAAATCAAATTGAAAAGATTGCCTATTTGATATTATGATGATGATGATGTACGCATTGTCTATTTGCTATTATGATGATGATGATGTACGCATTGCTCGAAGGGGTCTTTGTACACGTTGCATGGAACATCATATAATGTCCATGTATGTGCGTCAAATGTGAATGCCTTCAGTTTATGGTGTATTCTGACGATCGATGAATGTTACTGGCAGTTTCCAACCGGCTACATTTTATTTTTGTTCTATTTATTTTTTCCTCCTGCACCATGGCATGTGAGCATACTTCATAGAAATTATTAGACGATTTAGCGTCTAAGTTTAGAACAAAATGAGGGAAAAAATGGTGATAAAAAAAGAAAAAGGAAAATGCAAAGAGTCAGCCAACGTGTGGAACAAAAGTTGAGGCTTGGAACTAGCCTATTAAGAAACAAAGCCAAATGGGTCAAATGCATGTCTACGGAAAGAACAAAAAAAAAAAAAAAAGCTATTCGGTACAAAACTGGTGTTCATCATTAGATTGATAGTGAATTACGATTCTGAAAAATTCATTTCATTAATCTGTGGGTATCTATTCAATTTCAACGATCTTGTCAACGAATCGATTTTCTAATAAAAGAATTATCATGAAATTGTTAAAGAAAAGAAAAGTTTGAAAAAATGAAGTTCAAGCAAGTAGCAATGTAAGAACTATGAGGTACTCTCAGTTTCACTTGCTTTATTCTTGGAGTCTAGTCCCGGTGCTGTCCAATACTGCTTGACGGCTAAGAGAATCTTTACCCTCTCAAGGGGTCCATCTTCATGGTCTATAATTCTAGTAGTGTATTGCATTGCATCTATCATTCCCCTTACCTTCACTATGATATCTACATCATCCCTCAAAATGACACTACCTTGTGGCCTCAAAATCCTATCCATTTCTAATAGAATATTTTCCATTTCACATCTGCAAAAATGAATAAACGAAGAAAAAAAAAAAAAAAAAAAAAAAGAAAGTTATCGCTTAAACCCTTATTAAGTATTTGACACAAAATTAAACAAAATGTGGAAATAAAAAAGAAAGAATATGTATAATGAATGTGAGGTTAACAGAAAATTACCTGCCCTTGGAGAGGCTGAAAACTGAATCTGCATGAATGAAGTCGTAAGTTCTTGGATATGTAGACATGGCCTCGCACCTACCAAAAGAGAAATTTTCGGTCAGTTATAATGACAAACAAGAATCTTTGCGCTAAAAAAGTTTGTTGTCCAGTCTCAGTAGAAAAATATATAGAAAAATTGGACTTGTTTGGAAGCTAGCAACAAGCAAATCAATCATAAAGGCAGTGGCAACTCAATCTGTTTCGGCTTTTCAAAACATAACATATGGAAAAAGTTGAACAGGGCACATACCAGTTTTGGTAAGTTCCAATCAATCCACGTTCATAGATTACACCAAGGGTGTTAGTCTCTGCCTCAACAGGGACAACGTTCATAACCCATACAGGATCACGGATGAGTGCAGCAGCAAAGCCTCCCAAGTAGGCATTCATGTCAAGCAAATTCCGGTACCTTTCTCTCTCTGCCAACTGATTGTCAAATGTTTTGTAGTATTCTACTCTCTTCTTCCACAACTCTGTGTTTTCCCGGAAAATCTCAGCTGTAATTCCGGTCAAACTTCCACTGCTTATCCTTGGAGGGACAGAATTCAACCTCTCTGGCCATTTGGCCACTTCCCCACCTGCCACTTCTTTTATGTCTGTCACACTCGGCAGTGGGGTCAAACAATCCTCCATTTTAGTGTACCTACAAAATATGATGGGGTTGAGTAACAAGAAAGTCAATTTTGAAGGTGCGCTTTTGGTAAGGACGGTAAAGGGTTTATATTTTTGACGAAATTTTCTTTGCAACCAAACAAGAATGGAGTAAAGAGAAAGAATAATAAAAGTTGCCAATAAAAAACAGTTTGAGATATAGGTAGTTGGACAGGTTAACTAATAAAGTAGGAAGTATCAAAGAAAACAAGTAGGGAGTATCATAGAAACTGAGTGACACCTAGAGATTTTATCTAATGCCTTTTCCATCTCATCGGGTTTGGTATCACTTCTAGAGCACACTCCGTAGCCAACAAAAAAGTGGATTTGTCTTCCAGAACACAGAGTTTGACAGAGAAAAGTTGTGGATAAACAAATACAATATAGGAAATAATTAATAATTTTAAGTTGAAAAGCACATTACCATGCACTGTCTGGATCCTGATCTTGACAGAAGCGCGGTTTCTTAAAAACCTTCCGGTTGACCTTACAGTGGACATGGTTAGTAGGTTTCTGCCAAATGGCAAGATCATCCTTCTGCGTCAATTTCTTCCAGCAAAGGCTTCTGGCCACAGCCTCAATCCCAGACTGCTCGGCACTGAGATCTTCACGAGTTCTGTCCCAGCCTTTCCAGTGTTTCTCCCAGTTTATGGGCGGCCCAGACAAAATCCAATACCCACCAGGACGTAGAATTCGATCCACTTCGATCAAGTAAAGCCCATCTGCATAAACCAAGTTAAGATTAAAAAACAAACAATTTTAGTCTCAAACAAGGTGAAATGATGAAATCCTTTAATGAAAATAATGCAAGAAAACTTGATTACCATATTTGCCCCAGGGAATTAGGCAGCGAGAGCAGTGAGCCATGTCAAATGCTCTTGAAGGGTAAGGGAGTCTCATGGATGCAAGAATACCAATCAAAGCAGGAACACCTCGCTCGAGAGCGAATTGGACCTGAGCTTCATGAGTGTCCCTTGGGGCAAATGACACTGCCAAGATGTCCCTGGATAGTAGGTAAGCACCCCAGCTCGCAACCTTTTTTTGAAAAAAATAAAAAAATCAAAATCAAACACTTCAACAGATGTCATTGATAAATGATTGACAGTCAGAGAAATGTACAAGCTTGTTAATTAAACACTTCAACGTATGTGCCACTTGTTAATAAAATAAGCAGCATGTTATTATATAAAGATTACGTATCTAAATCTTAGAGAGTTTTAGTTATGAAAGTTAGAGAAGTGGGCCCGTGGATTAAAAGGAGTGCAATAATTGAAGGAAACCTGATTTGCAACCAACCCATATCAAAGAATTAAACTACTAATTGAATAATGGAATATTACATCACAAGATTTCCTTTACTTATAATTAAAGACAGTTTACTAAGAGAGAGGGGGGGGGGGGGGTTTGGGGGGAATGCACAAAGGTGAGATTGAAAAACACTTCTTCGTTAAACCTGAACCAATTGTTGATGCCAATTTATGAAGCACTTCAATTTTATGAATGTCAAAGTTCGTTAAGATATGAAAACTAGTATAATAAGTCAATGTCATTATTCAACACCTAGACCTAACCATAAATTAAACTGTTATACTCTCTCTCTCTCTCTCTCTCTCTCTCTCTCTAGCCGTGGCCCATGACATCGACATCCACATTTTGAATTTTGGTGGTGAAAATAGAGCGTTTGGTGTCCAAAATCAAAACTGTCATTGGAGGCCTAAGCGAACAGTGCTCACCTATAACAGATCTTGGAAAAAAAAAAGTTTTCAAAAACTATTTCTCAATATCACTAATTTCCTAATACAATCACCGCTTTTTTTCCCCTTAAAATTCTAATTTTAATACTTTCCTAAGGAAAATGTCCGTGTAGAAATAAACAATATTCTTAATAAAAATTGGGTCTTGGATCAGGCAAAAGCATGCCATATTTGCCTTTTTTCTTTCTTTTCTTCTTTCGAAAGAAAAATACATATATGTACAGAACAGCCATGTGACTTGAGGGCTGAGGCTAATTAGGACAACAATTGTGCCAAATTAGGACAAGATAAGTTAATTAGTAAGCAACCAAAACAAGTGAATGATGCATAAAAAGAATAAAAAAAAAAGGTCATACCATTTTCCACCTATTATCCTCATCCTCATTTCAAAATACTCTCCTTAGCAATGAAGAAAAAAAAATTAAAAACAAAATAACATTTTCCACAATTTTTATTTTTATTTTTTTTAATTCCTTCTCCGCTCCTCTCGTCGTTACTTTGTATTGAATGTAAAGACAACAATGCTGTAAAAATTTCTTCAATGGCACCCTCCTTGATTTGCTCCATTAAACTATTAAATTAAAGCTCAAATCCACAAATAAATTCTATTCTCCTTCCAACCATATTTCGTTTTCCAGTATATTCGCCATTAATAAACATATAAAATGTGGGTCAAAGTTTCACATTAAAGAAACAAATTCATTTTTATACATTTTGTTCACATGCATAAAACTATACCATATTTTCTTGAAACCCATTCACTAAAAGATTTTTACTTTTTAATTAAGAAAATCAAACCAAGATTAATTATAATTTATAGAAAAGAAAAAAATGAAGATACGAAAATAAAAGAAAATGAAAGAAAGATCTTACATACCCCACAACCGGTATCAATGGCAGTCCTTATAGAGCCGTCACCCAGATTAATCAGTTTTCCGATGTCGTTGATATAGGCATCGGCGCCGTTCGGGAACATGGTCCCACCACCCGGGAATCTGAACCGTCCATTCTCGTAGTGCACCCAATTCTGGTTCCTCTTCTCCACCGTCAACTCCTTATGCGGGACATTCGCGTACCACGCCGATCCTCGGCTCTCCGGCCACTGGAACGGCGTTCTGTACCCGTATGGGGCCGGAATTCGGCACTTCAGCACCTCCTCCGGTGCCGGGCAATGCCTCTCCCGGTAAATGAGCCTGTCCCGCTCGAACCTCAGTGACCTCTTCACGTCCTCGCAAGGCGTGTACTCGCTCAGCTCGGCACCGCACGGCGGGAAGTGCCGCGCACGCGCCGCCGGCGGGGTGGACGTGGGCAGGTCCTCGGCGCGGTGGTGGGCCTCGAAATCGAGGTGGTCGGCGGCGGTGAGGTTGGATCGGAGCGGCGAGCACGGGGGCCGGGAGGCGGCGCCGGAGGTGGAGATTCCGGCGATGGTGCCCCGGGAGTTCTGCCAGAACCCGACGAGGTAGCAGACGGAGCAGAGGAGGATTCCGGCCGTCAAGACGTAAAGATTGGAGAATCTTTTGGTTCGGATGGAGGTGAATCGGCCGAGTCGACTCGGTTCAGCCATTAGAGCGAGAAACTTTTAAGCTTAGCGAACTCTGATCGAGTCTGTTACTGCGAAAATTGAAAGAGATAATACAATGGATGAAGAAGACGACGACCACGATTCTGTGTGTATTTATACTGTGCGCGGGGGACAATCTATTAAATATTTTTTTATTTGTTTATTTTATTTTTCGTTTTATGATTTTTATTTATTTATTATTTATGTGAAAGTGGTGACGAATGAGGTTCTCAAGGTTGGTATGGTGAAATTAGAAATGGGGTCAAACGGGTTGGAAATTGGAATACTAGTATTTATTTGTTTATTACCTTTTCTTATTTTCTAATAATAAAATTGGGGTCTAGTAGATGAAGAAAAGTGGGGCGGTTGCGAGCCACGCGCTCGTACATGTTGGGATGAGTGAATTTGGTGTAAGACTAAGAGAATACACAAGATGACGAGTGAGTCTCTTTCCAAGCTCTCTTATTATTGTCTGATTTTAACCCAGCCAAAAAAATAATATCAAGATATATATTATATTATTAAAATCAAGATAAATATTATTATTATCAAAAAAAAAAAAAAAGAAGACGAGTGAGGCTCTTTTATTATTGTCTGATTTTAACCCAGCCAAAAAAATAAAATCAAGATATATACAGATACAGAAGTCATGATAATAAATTATATCTACAACATCTTTTTTTTCTCATGTTATCGTTACATATTTAGGAAGTTTTCTGAGGCTTTCCTTTTCTTGTTTTGATCTATAGGAGATTTTTTTAAAAGCAGAAAATCTTTGTCAGAAAGGTAATTGAAAATTTATTATAAAAAAACAAAAAAATTCCTTAGTTTTCTTTTTGTGGGCTATTCGTGTTGCAGAAGTTCTTCCTAGCTGGTTTTTTTTTTTTTTTGATCAATAATTCCTAGCTAGTTTTATATGACAGAATTTTTTTTGAATAATTATATGAGAGAATTTTGGATCAAATAAAAAATAAGCTTGAATCAAAATTTTGAAATTTTCCCATAGGTCACAAATTTTATTTGACCTTTCGATGCTGCAACTTAAAATTACAATTAAAAATAATAAATTAGTTTGTTAATTTAACATTTTTTATTGTGTTGACATAAGAACTTGGTTTCGAAAAAAAAAAAGAGGGGGGGGGGGGGGTTATAGTGAATCCGAATTTCATAGAGATAGGTTTTAAAATTGCTTCGCCAATGTCAACAAATGTACTCATAACATAATAGTGCTATTTTGTTCATTAAAAAAACAAATAATACTATTTAGTGGTCGTTATATGAGTTAACCAACAAGTATTATATTATATGTTTTACTTTATCACACTTTTTTTGCTAATAAAATGATAATAAGGGAAGAGACTGCAGCATTCTTCGGAATTGAAAAAAAAAAATGTTACAAGACGAATTTTCTATATTCTCGTTGAAAACGGTCTACGAATTACAAATTATACTATTTAACAAGATATTGATTCGAAATTTTTATCAAAACAAAACTAATCGTAAAAAAAAAAAATTGAGTAATTAAACATTGCATTGCACAAAACTAACGAATAACTTAAACTATTTTCTAAGCTTTTTTTCTCTTTTTAAAGAAAAATTTTAACTTCATTTTTTAGACTTTGAGAGGATGAAAGTTTTCTTATCAATGAACTATACTACGCTGAGTTGCAAAGTCGGAAGCACTTCGTAAAAAGGTTCAATTGTACGCAAGTACTGTGCACTCTCGGTTGTAGCGCGTGTGTGACGTTTAAAGATTACATGGTATGTGTTTTGGGTTTATTTGTTTTTTTTTTTTTGGGAGAGAGATCTGATTGGGTTCTTATCGTGCAAATAAAAAGCAGACACTTGTGCAAAAACTATCTGAAAATTAATATATGAAGTGCATAACACTCAATGGGCTAGCTGAGCTGCAATTACACCAAGTGGCAAGATATTATCAGAGAATTTCTCTTCTATTTATTACTCCAAAAGTTAAAAGAAAAAAAAAGAAAATACAACATATTATGTCAACTTAGCTCAAATTTTACCATTACATTACATTACATATAATTAATGATAATCAGATAAGAACAAACTTACTACAGAGATATAATAAGTAACTGATAACCCTAACCAAAGTGAATATATATTTAGGGCCATATATATGTGTGTGAGAATAATTGACAACAGTTGGATGCGAAGTTATAATGATTTAATCACGATTTAATTCAATTTTTTTTCTTTTTAATTTTGGAAAAGGAAGATTTAAACTTGTGACCTTCCATGTTAAGAAGATATAGTTATCATTAAACTAAACCTGTGATCACAATTCAATATGTATCTCTATGTTTTACAATATTAGTTTCAAGCTTTTAAATAGTAATTATCATCTTTAATGGTCAATATATCGCTTCAATAGCAAACTTGTTCTTTTTTTTTAAAAAAAAAAAAACAATAGCAGACTTATTCCATGTTATTCCTATGAATAAACAAATATTTATGTTGTAAAAGATTTTTATTTTTTATTTTTTTTGGTACTGTTTATGCATTACTCCGGGGAATCTCTTAGAGTAGTAGTCTAGTATCTCCTCTAGGTAAATGGACAGGAAAGGAATCCTCCACTTGTATATATGTTGTATATATCTTGCTTTAGTATGTACTACTAAAATTGATTATATTTTAACTTTTTGTTAGACATGTGAAAACAAAATATTATATTCATGTTACACGCTCACTAATTTTCGATCCGAAAAATATCTGTTAATGTTTTTTTTTCTTCACTTTTTTTTTCCCCAAAAGGCTAATTATAAGGGCATGTAAAAGATTAAAAGGATAAGATTCCGAAAACCAGAAAGAACAGTAGAACACCATCAACAAACAAATGACTTTGTTCCGTTGATTTATTAGAATTTGGAATTGAACTTTTTTAACCACTCAAGGAGCTAATTAGACTAAAGACGCTTTTCTTTGGTGAAAGAAAACAAAATGGAAACCGATCCAAGAAGAAAAAACGACCCAAAAAAAAAAAAGAATACATATTGATGACAAGTAAAGAAGAGAATATACGTATATTAACATCATAAAATTTGCGACTTCTACGTTTGTGTACACCCAACGTCACTATTTATAAATTTAGACTGAAATTGATTCAATCACCACCAATCAGCCTCGTCCAAGTCACTACAGTCCCAAAAGTCACACTCTGGCCCTGTCTCAATCAGATGCCCAATCACTCAAACTCTAACATATTTTTTATCTCTGAAAATCCTGATTTTATAACAACTACCTCAAACTGATGTATAACTGTACACAAATTCAGTTTTCATAACAAAGCATCATTAAAAACGGGTTCATCAAAATGGGGAAAAATTAAATAGAGATTTTTTTTTGGATTAAAAAATTAAAGAGAGATTTGGTGTCTTTCTTATTTATTTTTATAGGTCCCTTAAACCTAATTATTATTTCTACTACGATTTTGGTTTAATTTGGCCTTCAAGTGGCGTGAAAACCAACCAAAAAATATTGGTAGCTGCAATAATATGTTCGACGTCCTATAGTACATGCTTTGATTAAATAAAAGCTGTAAACAGATCGATCCAAAGTTTCTTATTTCAGTTTTTGGTTAGTAAATAATCACATTACTACAGCTATTTTATGTTGACTTCTTTGACTAATTAATTATTATTTTTTAAAGTTAATGATGAAATCGGTTTGGTAAAAATCAGTGAGCAAATAAGTAGACCATAGAAATAATTTAATTAGTAATGAAGCCAAGCCAACAAGGAACCTTTTGCTTGCGTTAAGATTTAATTTTCTTGATTGGTTTGCATACATGGGGTAGTCTATACCTGGGGTTTTATTACATGTTAGGTGGATCGATCCAAATTGAGACATGAGACAAGAGAGTTGTTAGTTACTTGTTTGTCATTATATATTGATCATGAGATTGACTTTAAACTTGGTGGAGGCGACATACTTAACACTTAAAAACCATATCCTTATTTAATTAATCACAAAAAATAGAGGCATCTCTCCTTGCTTGTGCGCCAGAACAGTAAAGAAGTGCATGAAATAATATTTTATGCTTTATATAATAGCATAAACATATACAACTTTTTTTACTATACCAAAACCTATAAATACTAATGTGCATTAATGTGCATGTCACCATGTGCAATAGAGAATAACATTAATAAGGAACATTCAGGTATATATATTGTCGCATTATTGTAGTGTCTCGTAAAATATGTAGGGTATCAAATATGTGTTTTAAATACAGCGTAGACAATATGTATTAAATGTCTTTCTTGTGATAACCAGGATTGCATTTGCATCCCCGGTTTTTCAAATAAAAGAAAATTTTCCGAACTTTAATATTGATTGTCAATATTAATTTTTGTTTCCTTGTTTCTTGAAATGAAATTGATAATTGAATTTTTCCCAAATGGATTATGAGAATATCTTTCAATTAATAAAAATTTTGTCAAACGATACTTCGTAATTTTGCCCCTTAAGTTGTACTCGTGTCTCACTCTTCATCCCTTGAAATGATCTCACTCTCTATCCTTTACATAAACTCAGTATATATACTTGACGATCTTATTATTAATTTTAGGTAACCATTAAAAATATCCCAATTTTTCATGTTAACAAATTAAGATGAAATTTCATTGTATCCATAGCAGCAAATAATCGGCCAAATCATTATATTCAACTGACGACCAAAGTTGAAAACATTGTGTGTGCGCAACATAACACACATAAATTCCATAAGCGAAACAATATTTCGAGCTCCACTAATATAGATCCTTTGTTCTTTGAAATCACCCTCTGCTACTTGATTTGGCTCTTCCAACTAATATAGATAGATAATCAGAAAGACTTACAAAACAAAATTGTATAGTTTTGAAATCAGTTATTACACGCTAATGTTGACATCAGTATATATGTTTGGGGAAAAAAAGAAGTAGAGAGAACTTGTCAAGCAACTAGGTATAAATATTAATGTTCTTTTAGTTAAAAAAAAACTTTTAATTTGGAATTATAGAAAGAATAGTTGACCTTAAGAGACATGAGGGTTGCAATCTAATCGTTTCAACCAAGTCGATGTTGAGAAAATTTTTCTTAAAAGAAACTTCTACAGTTTAATAATTTTAACATTTAAGTCCCCAGTAACTTGGCTAGTGATTGGGGTTCCAATATTTTATTAGTAGGGTTTGTCATTAGTGTGTTATATTAATATTTAATCCAAATTTCCACCTCTGCATATATACTTGATTTCTTTTTTCCCTCCTGAGAAGAACAGTAAATAAAGCAATGTTAAGAGGTCACCTGGTGCTTAGGCGCACCATAGTTAATAGAAGTGTAAGTAGCTACCTCCTTGTAAATATTAAGGTATGAGATCCATCTTTATTAGTAAGCATCATAGGTGTTCCTTAGCATTTTCTCACTAAGAGGACTCTCGCACTCTTTTATACGATGATCTCTCACTGCTTGGTAGGTAGCTTCCAACATTTATTTGTTATATATATATATATATATATATATATTTAAACATGTCAAAACTATAAAAAAGAGTGAGAAATAGAATATTGCTAACACTCTTCTAGATCTTCCGAGTTCCGAGTAGTAAATAAGTCTATAAGACCAGAGAGACTAATTACAAATTTAATGAAATGGTGATATATTTGAAAATATAAGAGACAAGGGTCAAATTTGCAGAAGACCCAGACAAAATGATATTCTCCTCTAGGCAGTTTGGGGTACGGTACGTACGTAAAGTGAGAATGTGACATTTAACAGGGTGACAGGGGGATTAGATCAGAGATTTTTTTTTAATATAAAAAATGTTACGTTAAAAGTCAATATTAGTATGATACTTCACAACAAATTCAATTTTTCATATCGGAATAGAGATCCTTTCACCTTGATAGTTGATAGAAAAGACACACGGAACAAGTTCAAATCTTTTATATTCAATCATATATTCTTCCCAAGGCAATGTATGCACACACAAGTAACGCCCATGTATCTATATATATATATATATTTGTAGCTATAAATATGTCATCCATTAATATTTTATTGTCATGCCTCTGGTTACTAATATGATAATCTGCAATCCCATAATTTCAAAGAAATCTCATGCAGATTCCAGGCTTTTTTTTTTTTTTTGAAGGCTTAAAACGCCAAAAGTCGTTAATTAGTAAGACGTCCCATGATTTTTGTTTTTAATAAATGTAAGCCTCAACTGAATAAGACCGGTGATTATGATAACTACTCTTTAATATTGTGCGGCACAAATCTTATGTTGTCATTTAGGTATGTTAAGTGTGACTGGGAACAAACCGGAAATCGATTGTATGATGATCATAAATCAATATGAATCAAATTGCTTTGGTCAGATCTATATGTGAATCGAACTACACACACCCAATTCGAGATCAAGGTGATCCTGAAGCTTTGGCTTAAAAATAAAATGAAAAGAGAAAACAAAAGAAAAAGCAAAAAGGAGGACATTAATATAAGGTAATTATATAGTTTATATTAGAGTTACGCGGCACTTCATTTTCTAAAAAAATATTAAAAAAATACTCTGAAACAATACTTTTACACAAAAGCAATAAATATACTTTTCTTTGGTAAGGGTTTATGATTTTGTATAAATTAAAATGAGCTGGAGCTAGCCTTGACTATATATATATATTTATATATATAAACGAGGATTAGGAAAGAGTTCCTACTGGTACGTACTACATTATTTTTACGTATATACAGATATATGAATAAAATTCAATGAATTTTGAATAAATTTGACGTTATAATTTATTTTGGTGCTTTACCACAGAATTCTCCACTGTATGAGAATAACAGGCATGTGATTGTCCAATATAAGAATTGACATCCATTGATTTGTAGCCATGTGATCTATGGCATCAAACTTCCGATCTATGTATAGCAATTAATCAAGTGAACATCATGGAAAAGACGCATCTAATAAATTTCTCATAAATATTGAAATCTATATATGAAAAAGACATCTTGAAGAGGATATATGTGAAAAATAACACTCGTATCACGTTATTTTGACCAATTAAAATTTATCATGTATTGTTTTGACAAATAATGTAAAATCCTAAATTTTTGTAAGGGTAATTAAGTAATTTTGCTTTGAGGGCAATTTGGTAATTTTGTATTTTGAATAAATTAATAAAATCTGAAATGAATTTGGTTTTGAATCTAGACAAGATAAAGTCTAGGTGCATTTGGGGGCAAAAGTGTAAAAGAAATTTCAAACCGGGGACCAAACTGTAATTAAGGTGGGACTAAAATGAAAGAATCTTTTTAAATTGTGGCCAAAGCGGAATTTCAGAAACTTGATTTTTCGGTCGTATCAGAATGCGCCACGTGTCCCACTGCTACAGTTTTTGAAAAATTGCATAAAAACCCCCCCATTTCTTCTTCTTCTCCACGGATACCCCCCAAACACCCACCGACGGAACTGTTCACCGTTCGCCGCCACCGTTCGCCGCCGTGCCAGACGCGCCCGTCCGCCGTGAGCAGAAGACGCCGACGAG
>JXTB01000153.1:324232-371103 GCA_002914805.1 Parasponia andersonii | reverse complement strand
TTTTCTTTCTCTCTCTAGAAAGTCAAAAGTTTTAATTTTCCCTTGTTTTATCAGTTCTAAGTCGAGTAGCGTCTCCCGATCTCACTAAATAGTTATACAAATATCCTTATGTACATGTGTGGGATCGGGGGATGTCACAGTTGGTATCAAAGCTTATGTTTTAAAATGATTCTAAAGACCGCTTATATACACACGTCGGGAAGGAAAGGAAGCCTCACTTCTCTGTAAGTGTTTGCTATGCATTTTGATATCTGTTCAAATTTTTTTTTATTGCATTCATATTATGGTGATGATTATTATTGGCTATAATTGGAACTATGGAATCTGGGTGTAAGGATATCAGTATGGTGACTACTCGGGGTCAAGATAATTTTGAGAGGGATGCATCTTCTCCACTGGGTGGTAATCAGGTTGAACAGTTGGCTTCTTTGATACAAAATATTTTAGAGCAATGTATGAGACAAGAAAATCAACCTAGCCCTCCACCACCATCGCCTCAACATAAGCAAGATGCTAGTGAAAGTGCTGGGGAAAGATTCAGGAAACTCCAGCCTCTAACCTTTGATGGCAGGGTTGATCCGGTACAAGCAGAGCAGTGGATTAGGACCACTGAGCATATACTGGCTTATACCAAGGTTCCTGATGCAGATAAAGTTCTTTATGCTATTTTTATGCTGAGACATCATGCTGAATACTGGTGGGATACTATGAGCACTATTCATGATGTTACTACTATGACTTGGGAACGATTTAGAGAGTTATTCTATGGAAAGTATTTTACTGATGCCATGAGAGCTAGCAGGAGGGTTGAGTTTGCTAATCTTAAGCAGGATGAAATGTCTGTTGCATAATACATCCGTAAGTTTGATGAGTTATTGCGATATACACCTCACATGGTTGCCACTAATGAGTTAAAGGTAGATCAGTTTATGCAAGGCCTAAGGAAGACTATTGTGAGGGATTTGAAATCTGGTGGAATACGAGGTGTACCATTTGTTTTGATTGCAGACAGGGCACTAGATGCCGAGCAGGCAGAGAAAGATGTTCTGGATGAAGAAAAGATCAGGAGAGAAAGACAGGCTAGAGAGATGCAAAGAGGTTTTAGACCTGGTTTTCAAGTTGAAAGAGGACAGATTCAGTTTCAACGTCCTCAGGATATGAAGAGGAAGGGAGTTCCAGCTCAACAGCCTCGACCTGATCAAGGTAAGCATCCCAGGATTGACCAAGGGACCACTACTGTTGGTTTACAGTAGTGCAAACTCTGTGGCAAGAATCATATTGGAGAGCGTCGTAGAACTGCAAGGTTATGCTTCAGATGCGGTAAAAGTGGTCATTTCATTAAAGATTGCCCTGAAGCGGCAAGTGATCAGAAGAAACCTGGTAGTAGGCTATACGCCATGACTGAGATAGATACGGGACTTGAGACCGAGGCAGACCCATCTATTATTACAGGTGAGATATTAATTTCTGGCATTATAGCTCATGCATTGATAGATTCAGGATCCACGCATTCACATGCATCATTAATATTTGTGAGGAGATTGGGTCGTCAACAGATTAAATGAGTCCATTTGGCACTACACTTCCCTCTGGAGAGATCATGTATTCAAATAAAATTTTGAGAGCCTATCCTATTATGGTGGATGATAAAGAGTTATTTGCAGACTTAATTCTCCTTGAAATGGATGACTATGAAATCATTTTGGGTATGGATTGGCTGTCAAAATATTTTGCTAAGATTGACTGTAAAAACAAAATGGTGACATTTCATCCTCCTAATGCTGATCAGTTCACACTTATGGGTACTCAGTATAAAACCAAGTTTCCTTTGATCTCAGCCATGAAAGCTCATAAATTGTTAGGGAAAGGTGGTACAGGGTATTTGGCCAGTATTGTTGATACATCTGTGGAGCAGAAGTTGAGGCCAGAAGATGTGCCAGGAAGTGTTTCAGGAAGATTTACCAGGTTTGCCACCTGTAAGAAAAATTGATTTTTCTATTGATTTGGTACCAGGTACTGCACCTATTTCTAAGACACCCAATAGGATGGCCCCAGCACCTATTTCTAAGACACCCTATAGGATGGCCCCAGCAGAATTAAAGGAGTTAAAGACTCAGTTACAAGAATTGCTAGACAAAGGATTTGTACGTCCTAGCTTTTCACCGTGGGATGTGCCAGTTCTATTTGTGAAAAAGAAAGATGGCACTATGCGATTGTGTATTGACTATAGAGAGATTAACAAAGTGACTATTAAAAATAAGTATCCCCTACCTCACATCGATGATTTGTTTGATCAACTACAGGGTGTTTCTATGTTTTCAAAGATTGATTTGAGATCTGGTTACCATCAGTTGAGAGTCAGGGAGGAAGATATTCCAAAGGCTGCTTTTAGAACTAAGTACGATCATTATGAGTTTCTGGTTATGCCATTTGGTCTAACCAATGCTCCAGCAGCATTTATGGATTTAATGAACAGAATATTTAAGGAATTCCTTGATAAGTTTGTTATTGTGTTCATCGACGATATTTTAGTATACTCATGATCTAGAGAAGAGTATATAGAACATTTGAGAATTACCCTTCAGATATTGAAAGAGAAGGAGTTATATGCTAAATTCAAGAAATACGAGTTCTGGTTAAAAAAAAAAAGTGTCGTTCCTTGGTTACATTGTTTCTCAGGATGGGATTTCTGTTGACCCTACCAAGGTTGAAGCAGTTAATAATTGATCTAGACCTACCAATGTTACTGAGGTCAGAAGTTTTCTGGGTTTGGTTGGTTATTACAGAAAGTTTGTTAAGGGATTTTCTAAGATAGCTATGCCACTTACACAGTTGACCAGGAAGAGCAATAAGTTCATATGGACAAAAGAGTGTCAAAAGAGTTTTCAAGAATTAAAGCAGAGATTAATTTCAGCACTAGTCCTGACCATACCTTTAGGCACTGAGGGATTTGTTATATATAGTGATGCTTTGAAACAAGGTCTGGGATGCGTTCTCATGCAAAGTAGAAAAGTTATTGCTTATGCTTCAAGACAACTAAAGGATTATGAACGTAACTACCCTACTCATGATTTAGAACTGGCAGTAGTGGTATTTGCATTGAAGATTTGGCGACATTATCTGTATGGTGTACATTGTGAAATCTTTACTGATCACAAAAGTTTGAAGTATTTGTTCACTCAGAAAAAACTGAACATGAGACAAAGACGTTGGCTAGAATTGGTAAAAGACTATGATTGCGACATCAGTTATCATCCAGGAAAAGCCAATGTTGTGGCGGATGCACTCAGCAGTAAATCATCTGGTAGTTTGGCAGCTTTATATGAATTGGAGAAACCTTTACGGGAGGATTTATGCAGATCTGGTATCGAGCTAATTACTAGGAAATTATCTGTTATGACTTTACAATCTACCTTATTAGACAGAATTAAACAAGGCCAGAAGGAAGATCCTGAGTTAATCGAATACAAAGAATTAGTAGAATCAGGGAAAAAGTCAGATTTCACAATTTCTGCTGAAGGAGTTATCAGATTTCAAGGTAGACTATGCGTACCAGATAACAGAAATATCAAGGAAAAAATTCTAGTAGAAGCACACAATACTCCATATTCAGTCCGTCCAGGTACTATTAAAATGTATAATGATTTGAAGATTCTTTATTGGTGGGCAGGAATGAAAAATGATATTTTCCAGTTTGTGGAACGTTGTTTAACATGTCAACAGATTAAGACTAAGCACAAAAGACCAGCAGGAGAGCTACAACCACTTCAGTTACCTGAGTGGAAATGGGAGGAGATCGCTATGGATTTCGTAGTTGGATTACCAAAGATAGTTTCTCGTCAGGATGCAGTTTGGATTATAGTTGACAGACACACTAAGGTAGCTCATTTTATTCTGATTTCTATGACCTACTCCATGGATAAACTTGCTGCATTTTACATTAAGGAGATTGTTAGACTTTTTGGAATTCTAGTTTCTATAATCTCAGATAGAGATGCAAGATTTACTTCAAAATTTTGGGAGAGTCTACAGTGAGCCTTGAGAACTAAATTGAAATTTAGTACTGCATTTCACCCTCAGACAGATGGTCAGGCTGAGAGGACTATTCAGATATTAGAAGATACACTCAGAGCTTGTGTTATGGATTTCCAGGAGCCATAGAACCATTACCTACCACTGATTGAGTTCTCCTATAATAACAGCTTTCAAGCAATGATTGGTGTTGCACCTTATGAGATGTTGTATGGTAGAAAATGTAGATCTCCAGTTCACTGGGATAAGTTTGGAGAGCGACATTATTTGGGTCCCGATATTGTTAGAGTTACAGCTGAGGTAGTAGAAAAAATATGAAAACGTATGATAGCAGCTCAAAGTAGACAGAAGTTTTATGTAGATCCAGAATGCCAACCCTTACACTTTTCTGTTGGCGATAAAATATTTCTCAAAGTAGCCCCTATAAAAGGTGTAATGAGATTTGGAAAGAAAGGAAAGTTGAGCCCAAGATTTATAGGTCCTTATGAGATCCTTGAGAAAGTTGGGATTGTCGCTTAAAGGCTTGCCTTATCCCCAGAATTATCAGGTGTACACAACGTCTTCCATGTTTCTATGCTGAGAAAGTATGTATCAGATCCATCCCATGTTCTTAACCAGGAGCCACTCGAACTGGATCCAAAATTAAAATATGAGGAACGTCCTGGTCAAATTCTAGATGGAAAGGAGAAAGAATTGAGAAACAAAAATATTCCTTTAGTGAAAGTTCTATGGCGAAACCATTCTGTTGAGGAGGCTACATGGGAAAGAGAAAATGAAATGAAAAGTCAACATCCAGAATTATTTAGGTAAGCAAATTTCGAGGACGAAATTTAATAAGGGGAGAAGGATTGTGATGCCCAAGATTGTCACATACATAATAAGCCAATAATAAACATATTCATATTGCATAATAGACATATCAAGCAACTAGTATCAATTTCCTGGTAAATTACTCATTCTGATTGTTAAATGATCTGTATTATTGTACTAATATTTGTGGAAGTGCTCCCATGCAGTGTAAAGGCTCAGTACCCTCAGAGAGAGAGAGCTTGGTGTGTGAAAGGAACAAAAAAATACATTTATGAATAGTAATACTATACGAACATGCATTAAAATCATGTCTGTTGATAACTTGGTCAAATAGTAGTTTTTCGGTAAAATGCATTTTTCACGCTTTTTGGAGCCAAATTTACTGTGCGTTTAACACGTCAAATTGCTTTTATTTAATATGTAGAAACTATTTCTAGCATTTTCTAAAATGTTGGTTTCAGGTAAGCACGAGGTGGCAGTTACTGTACTGAACTGTGTTTAATTACACTAAGCTAGCTTAGATTAAGCTTAATCGCATAATGTTATCTTTGTGCATTCTAATAATTAGGCATTGATACTTTGTTTGCGTTATTAGTTGGAGTCTAATTGACTTATTTATATGTTTAATGATTGGTTATGGGGCTAGGTTTCACTAGATTACAATAAGATTGGCCATATGGGATTATAGGTCAAAGTATGACTAGTTTTCACCTCTTAAGCTAGGTTTCATCATTTTGGTGTACACTTGGGTGTATAGGATGGACCAGCAACGTGGTGAGTATGCTAAGGATGTTTTAGAGCTGGACACATGGAAAGTAAGGTGCGAAATTCCCAAAATACCTCTTAGAACTTAAGTTGTGCCATTTCTTAGTTATTAAGTATCACTTTTGGACCAAATCTGGTCATTTTCTTCTCCTTTCTCTCCAGCCACGACCTGAAACTCTCCCACTCATTTTTAGACTTCTCTCAGCTCCCATTAACCATTTCCAAGAGTTTCCAAGTGGTAGAACTCAATTTGGAGCTCAAGAAAGCAAGATATGTCCAAACTAGTGAAAGTAATTCTACTAATTCTCCGTCCTAGGTTTTGTTTTATTATTTCAATTCTCCACTTGATACCACTTAAATAATGATTCCTCTAGATCCTCTTGAGTCCTAAGATCAATTTCTAAGCCATAGAAATCAGTTTTGTGGAAGAAGAAGGCAAGAGCTTCAACAAAGGTTCAAACTAGTCAAGGTGAGGTTTTTATGGAATTTGGAGGTGGTAATTTATTTCTATTGCATTAACCCTTAAATCAAAGCTTTTATTTGATGAATAAAGGTCCTAAAAAACCTTATATATGGTTGGAAATATAGAATTTATGTAGAGGATTAAAGTTAGACTTAAAGCCCCAAAGTTTGCTATTTGTGGATTCAAATATTTTCATTGTTGGAATAAGTTGTCTACACTTGTAATTTGATTTCATTAGTTAGAATGTGTAAGAAATTGATCCTTTTATGTAGATTACACCTATTTACTGGCTGGTTATGATGATATACAAGTGTAAAAGTGGTTTTAAACTTTGATTAAACCGAAAGGATTTCAAGTGTATCTAGGTTGTTCTAAATGATCTTCTTTGAGGTGTATATGTGAGAATTGGCTTGTGGATTGTTATTGCAGATCTTAAACCATGATTTTAATTATGTGGGAATATCCTAAAAATAGCGGAAGTGCTGTCCAAATATTTTTAAAACCAAATGGTACCATTTAGAAGCAAATGGACTAGTTTTTATAAAAGTATGTTCCATTTTGGTTCATTTTGTGATTAGATTTCCTGATTTTGTGAAAGTTGTGATTCATGCTTATGGTTGCTTTCTTTAAGTATTTTACATTGTAGTAATCATTCTAGTAATGAAATTGATATCAGGTCTTCCACACATCTTACCACAGAGGATACTGACCATTTTCACTATCTTTTCTGTCGGACACAAGGTAAGTAACGTTACACCTGCACTGTAAGAAATTATTTGTTCTATGAACTTGTGGAATCCTTGAATTATATGAAAAGTTGTATTTGTTATTCTATCATGCCTAAAGCATAAATATCTAAATCTGTTATTCCGACATACATGAGGCATGAACATGTGGTGTATTTATATTGCCTGACGAGTATTAATGAATAGGATGTGGCGGGCCAGCGCCCAATTATCTGGTTCCTTCAGGAATATTATATAGTTCCTTCGGGGACGTTATTAGGTTCCTTCAGGGACAATATTTAGTTCTTTCGGGAACACTCTGATGGCGGTATGGGGAGGACCTCTGCAGTACACAGAGGGATTTAAAATGTATTTGAGACTCGAGACCTCTATACGACGGCTTATGATTAGTTATTAGTTATCTGAGTGGCTCAGTATGCAATTCACGGTCTTGTCAGGAAATATAAAATACACAGGGATCCCAATCGTACCATTATCTATTTTCTAGAATATGCACGTTGCATTTGCACTCATTACTTACTGGGATTTATACTCACAAATATTCTTATATTGCATATGATACTGCTCATATGTGAGTTAAGAGGAGGAGCGCCAACTTTCCGACTGCGGCTTGTGTATATGTGTATTTTGATACTGTGGTTTCCTAATTGAGAATTTTGTATATGTTTTAAGTGTGTGTACATTATGTATATTTTTATGAGAGGTCCACTTTGGGAGTATGTATGTATGTATAAATTATACTATATGTAAAAATGAGTGGAGTTTTTCTTTCTCTCTCTAGAAAGTCAAAAGTTTTAATTTTCCCTTGTTTTATCAGTTCTAAGTCGAGTAGCGTCTCCCGATCTCACTAAATAGTTATACAAATATCCTTACGTACGTGTGTAGGATCGGGGGATGTCACACTTCCCATCATCGAAGAGTCGATCTGCAACTTGATCACTAGGGGATCGTCATAAGGCAGACACACTGTGGCCAAATCCTACTGGATGAAGGCGATGGGGGTGGTTGAGGCGTAGCTCTCCCCTATTATCAAGTGATTCACGGAATGCCCCAAGCCTCCCAAATGCTTCACCTTCGGTCTTCATCCGATGTTTTTCCTTTTCTTCCTGACTCTGGGTCGGCTCCGGCCTGCCCACAATCGTCGGTACTATCCTCAGAGCCTGTTCCCCTGACTGAAAGGCCTGGGTCTGTTTTCCTTTTTCTAGCCCGGCGGTGTCCTCCTTGGACTGGCTTCCGTTCGTCTTCACATATTGTTTTAGCTTGCCAGCCTAGATCGCCATTATAACCTGTACGTAAAGACTGCGGAAGTGGACATTGTCGTACCAGTGATCTCTATGGAACTGGCAGTACCTGCGCTTATTCTTCATATGGTCAGGAATGCCGGACTTGGGGGGATCTTTAAAAATGCCCCTATCTTTATTCTGGAGGTAGATCACATCGATTGGTGTGTTGAGCTCGAACTTCAGCAGAGGGACTTTAAATGTTTTCCTCCTCTTGTTGCTTTCTTGATTGGCCTGGGTCGGGGTGGCCTGCTTCGGAGTCCAGTCTTGGGCTGGCGTAGGACTTTTTACTCTCCACATGACCGGGCTTTACGCCAGCGTTGTTGTTATTGCCGCAGAGGCTTTAGGTGTTTTTTGGTGGCTTTCTAGCACCCTGAATATCCCTTCTAATTTCGCTAGGACGTCGGTCATGTTGTATGGTAGATTTAAGAGCAGATGGTCTGACAACATCGATCCTGGCTGTAAGCCTCTAACGAAAGAGCTCTCGGCTTGGGTTGAGTCAGCATCGTGCACTAAAGACATCATTTCTAGGAAACGCGACAAATTCTCCCTTGGGGACTCGTTCGCGGATTGCACCAAACGTTCCAGGTCTCGCATGGTCTTCTGCTACCTCTGGGCACTCGCGTACTATTTCAGGAAAAGTTTGCAAAAATCTTCAAACCCGTTTATAGATTTCTCCGGGAGTTGCCTAAACCATAACATTGCTGGTCCCACCAAGGTGGTAGAGAAGACTTTGCAGGTCACGACTTCGTCTCTGGTTTCTAGGGCCATCTTCTACTGGAAATGGTATATGTGGTCGAGGGGGTTGGCTTTTCCTTCGAATGGTCTGAAGGTCGGGGTCATGAGTCCTTCGACTTGGGCTCCAGCTGAATCCAATCGGCAAAGGCTGTTCGGTTGATCCTGCACACGGTCTGTTCTGCCAGATTAGTAGGGGTCTGGCTGTGATGAGCCTCGAGTCTCTTACTCAGCTCTGCCATCATCTCCTGTTTGCAATTGGGGAGCGCATTTTCCAGGTTCTTCTGGGGTCGTCTGCCCACTGCCATTTCCACTAGGAATGACCTTGTCTGGCTTTGTTGTTCTCCTTGCATCCGCGATCTGGACAGGGCGGGACTTCCCTTGGCTGTTGTTGGCCCCTGAACTCTTACTGGACCTCCTCGTCAAAATCCTCCCTTCGCTCGCTTGTGGCCTCGCTTGCCAATAGCCCCTCAAGGTGGGTATTGTCTCTACAAACTTTGGCGACCTCATCTTTTAAACCAAGGACGGTCTCATGAGCCATCTCCGTCTTCCTATTAGTTTCTATCAAGGCGGCAAGCATTTGGTCCAGCTTTTGTTCCAGACTGGGTCGTGCTTCTGGGGAGCTTCCTTCGACGTCAGGCCGCGTGCTTTTTGTTGTCATTCTCGAGGGTGCCATCCGATGTCGTATGGCTTTTTGTTCAGGGAGAGTGTAGTCGTGAGACTCTTACTCTTTCTCTCGCGCTCTTGAGATTCCCACAGATGGCGGCAAACTGTTAGAGCTATTCTTACCAACTGTTCACGTGTCTTCAAACTGTTGGTGCTGGTCCTACCAACTGTCCTCGTGTCCAAACCATTGGTGCTGTTCCTACCAACTGTCCACGTGTCCTCGCTATCTCAGGATGCTTTTAACCTCACTCCGGATCGAAGAGGCGGGGGTGGCCACCTGCAAATACTCTCCGATGCTTAAGTCAGATATTTTACTCTCGAGATTAAATAGGAAAGACTGAGTTTTTTCTTTCTCATAAAGTAGTTTTCTATCTATCTATCCATATATATATATATATCCCTTTCGGGGAGATGTATGGCGTATATATATATAATCCTAGAACTGAGGACCTGCCGGCTCTCAATCCCAGGATCGAGTACCCTTTTCTTATCATGACTTATTCCAGAAATCACGGGTCGTGGTCACCGTAATCTCTCTTACATTGTTGTGATCTGCTTTATGCCGTCCCCTTTGATGTGATCCTGGCAAAGGCAAGACTCCGACAATCTGCCGTCCTATCGGGACGGTTCGCCCAATGCGCACACCTATTCAAGATCGCATTGAATGTCCTGTTTGGGTCTGGAGTGGCGCGCTGCCCCCAATGGTCTTCTAGCGGAAGACCCTCGAGGCTTCTGATCCTCAGCTGTCGATGCAAAAATTAGATTAGGTTGAATCCATCCAAGGTCTGGGATGGATTCGACCCTGGCCTGACAACCATCGGGCCCAAGTCGTATCACGTGCGACTTATGTAGCTTTCAAGCAGTCCTCCTAGACACGTATTGAATGGTGTGTCCTCTGCCATCTATTCAGTCACCTAATCGTCCACGTAGCGCACGATCTAAGAGTGGGCTCTATAATACTTATAAATAAGTATAAAAAAATATTTATTAGATTAGTGCCCTGCATATATTTATATATGTATTTTCAAAAGAAGCTTAACCTATAATAGGATTAAGATTCTTTTACTTCTCATATTATTGTTAGAATAAATTGATTTCCAATAATATAGCAATAATAAATATTATTATCAATGTAGTCAAATGCGTTTTCAACTTGAAATTAAATGTAAAATTGTTTTTATGCCTTCAGAAATTAGCTTCTTTTTCCTAGAGATGAGTGAAATAAAATTTATAAATTGAACTTACCTCCAAGCTTATAATAACTAAAGTGAAGTGTCTTTTGACACATCTTTATATTTCAAATTGTTATCTAGTTGGTGCTTCTAGCAAGGATATGACATGTACTTGATCGGAACTAACCCACATTGCATAAATTTTCAGTATGATATTGGCGTAACTCGTAAGGTGGACTTTGACAAGGTCATGGTAACTGAAGCTGGTGTATCTTTCATTTTTAAAAGAGAGACTACGGGTGTCACAATCACAAATGATGGTAAAAAGGAGGCTAAACAATTCAAGTTTACATTTAATTAAAACTAGTAAAAGAAAAAAGTTGAGAAAGTGAAAAAGACCACAATTATAAGTTAATTCTCTCAGGTGACAAAGCTTGTATATATACTTGCACAAACTATTTTTCCGAAGAAGTAAACTTGGGAAATTTGTTTTATAATACCCATGTGGCATTATGTGAAGCTAGCGATTATCACGATGGTTGAACTTGGATTTGTTACATATGTAGTAGCACTGCCTAAATAAGAAGCAATTAAGTTCGTTGCTAATTCAAGTACCTAAATGAGAATTGGTCATATTTTCCTTGAATTTTTTTCAAGTTGATAATTTTGTCAAATTTTCTTCACATTCCTATCACTTTTTTTTTTTTGTTAAAAAAATATTTTTTATACGAGAACAAGTCGAAGTGTTGAAATCTGATAGTTACAGACTTACAGCACAATAGGTCTCGGTTTCCGTTCATTCTTATCTACAAGAATACGGCATTCAAAAGCTAATCCAATCCAAGAAAAAGAAGTTCCGGACCCCAAAAATAGAAAAAAAGCGAATCCAATAATAATTCCAAATTTTCAATTCCATGGAACAAGTGGCAAATTGTCAGCAAAAATAGGATGTCCTAAGTGGCAAACAGAAAAGTTTTCAACAGTCAAACTATAAACGCGCTCTTGAGATCGCGTCAAATGCTCATAGCAGACTTCGTATAAAGAAAATGCCATTTTGAAATATAAAAGTGAAACCTTTTGTGAAAAAAAAAAAAGAAAGAAAAGAAAAGAGAAAAGAAAGAAATATTAAAGTGCAAGTACCAAACACTAAGGAAAAAGAGAGTACTAGTTTATAAAGGAAAAAACAAAAGGAAAAAGAGAGTATTATAAATATACTCCTTTTTTTTGTCCTACTTTAGGCTCACTCTCTATATGTAAAATTTTTAATAATTTGTTATGTTACTAAAATATGAAATATTTTAGTAAAATTTATATGTTAAGGCGTGATATGTGAATATAAAAAGGAATGAAAAGAAAATGATAGAGTTAAAAATGATATTAGCACCTATAAAAAAAATGACAGAGTTATATCATATTAAAACATATTTTAACATTTTTTGACAACTAATTTACTAGTATTTCAAAAAAGATAAATATTTGATCAACTTTATTCCTTAGAAACATATCATGAGTGTTAAATTTGTTACCATTTAATGTCAATTTTGAGATGAAATATAAATTAAGAATAAGTTTAAAACAAAGGAAAAGTATGTATAATTTAGCTCTTATGTAAACACGATAAAAGTGAGTTTCATTGTCTATTTGAAAAATATGTATAATTTAACTCTTACGTAAACACGATAAAAGTGAGTTTTATTGTCTATTCTTCGTCCTCGTCTATGTCATATTTCCTTTGTCTCATCCATACCGGAGTATTTTTAGGAAATCCTTATCAAATAACAAGTTTTCTACCTTAAATTGTCACCCTATTTAATGTAAGCAACATAAATAGCCCTGCTATTTTCTAGTCCAATTTAGTTTGTCTAGTAAAAGGTTTCAAATAGTTTATTAGACAACATTTATGTTTATATATATATATATATATATATATATATAGGTTGCCAATCTAATACGTATTTTTTTTTTCTTTATCTATGGGTAGGTATTTTTTTTTTAGCCGTTGGATCACCATCTAATGGTGATCCAATAGCTATAATGAATTGCATGAAAAGACGTGCATCATTAATGCTCTTTCTCTCTCTTAAAAAAAATATGCATGCTAAATTTTTGGTCAAATTAATACCTATGCATAGGTTAAAAAAAAAATACCTACTGGATTGGTGCCCATATATATATTTATATATATGGGTTCTTAAAAGTAATAAAAATATTTTCTCGAGATTGTTAAGAAAATCTTATTTGTCCATTTTACTTTTAGTAAGTATTTAGTACAAGAAAATAATCTAATTTTTAGATACTTCTAATCAAAGTATAATCTATCTATTCTGGTCGGTCGAGTACAGCAAATGAGTTCATGGTCACTCATTCGAAAAGTGTGTAGCCTATAACATAACAATAAATGTAAGGACAATGTACTCATTTATAAGGCAATGCACTTTTTTTTTAATAGTTTTTCTCATTGAGTTTTACGTAACAAAGTTTTTAATGAAACAATATTGGGAAGTTAAAACAATAATTTTATTTTGACATAATTATCTGGCTTTTCTATAGTTGCTCATTTCTGTTTTCAACTGTTATTATTTTTTATTTTGGAGATTATGTTTTTCAAATATTTTATATATTTTTTATTTTTATTTTATTTAATAAATTACTAGAGAATTTCTAAATTTCGGCCTAATTATTTCCTCTGCCTACCATTTAACAACAAATAAAATGTAAGGACTTGTTTCTGTCATAAATAAAATGTGCCATAAAATAGCTTTAAATGTGAAAATTTGTTATTTAAATATTTAAAGACTCTTTTGTTAGTGCAGACAGCGAGGGCCTCTCTCAGACTTTTATTTGAGTATTTCTTGTCAGCTTCTTCCTGCATCCAAATAGGAGCGTCCACCTCACGCGTATGGACCCCCCAAAGAACACGTTCCCGTGAACTGGATAAGAACCAAGGAGGCTCTCAACAAGTTCCGCATTCCGTCAATCCCGGAACCCAAGACAGTGTCTACCAATACTAGTACACACTCTCTCCCAAAGACGGTGGGTCTATCCCACTCGCCACGTATTCTTTCATTCTCGCTTCGTAAAAATTCAAAAGAATAATGTCACTGGTTCAGCATTATAATATTTTATCAGTTTAATTCTAAGGCTTATATAAAACTTAATTTATTAATTAAGTGACAAACAGACATAGGACTGAATCCAAAACCGTCAAACTACGCACGCAGCTCCATTGGGTCGGGTCTCTCATTCTTCGCTTTCATTCTCTAGTCTTGGGTTTCTCCGTTTTTTTTTTTTCTCTCTCTTTTTTTGAACTATTTTTTTCCATGAAATTTTTAAATACAAAAGAGATTCAGCTTCTGGGTCTTGGAATTCTCATGTATATAGATACAAATTCAGGCTGGGACGCCATTCACTCCACACCCCTAACCTTGAAAATCTACAAGTTCAGGTTCAAGTTCAAGCTTTAGAGATTAGACCACCGACTCATCTGGGCTTCTGGGTTCTTTTCTTTCTAGGATTTTTCTTTTTTTGGACTAGGATTAGTTTCATCAGCGGTCATCCTCGGTTCTCATCTCAATGGGAGCTGGTTTTTCAGCTTCAAAGGCGGACGAGGATGGTTCCGAGGAGAAGCCAAGGCTTGGGGATATACCCGAGAACTGCATGGCAATGGTTCTGATGTACTTGGACCCACCAGATGTTTGTAAATATGCCCGACTCAACAGGGCGTTTCGCGCGGCATCGTCTGCGGACTTCATCTGGGAATCCAAGTTGCCCTCCAACTATTTGTATGTTATGGATAGAGTCTTCGAGAATTCGACTATGGGTGATAAGTTGGGGAAGAGAGAGATCTATGCCAGGCTTTGCAGGCGTAAAATGTTTGATAATGGCACCAGGGTAACCTCCTCGTTTTTTTTTTTTTTTCTCTCTCTCTCTCTGTTTTTCAATGAGAAAGGTGCTTTTTTCTTTTTCTTTTTATTGTTAAATTTATTTTATTGATTTTTTTTCTTTTTTTTTTTTTGGAATTTAGGAATTTTGGGTGGATAAAAGTAGGGGCAATAGTTTTTTGTCTATTTCTTCAAAAGCGTTGAGGATTACAGGGATTGATGATCGGAGATACTGGAACTTCATTTCAACTGAGGAATCTAGGTGAGCTGAGCTTGTTATAACGTCAAGGCCTTATTCTTTACATGCTTTGAAACCTAAGAATGACATATGTGGTGATTAGAATTGGGATCTTTTGTTCTTCCTGATCTCCGTCTATGTTTCGTGGTTTTTTTTATATATAGGCACTAATCTAGTTTTTTTTTTTTAAGCTATTATTTTAGCTAATTAAAATTTATTATACAAAATTTTTTATAATAAAAATATGAAATAAATAGTATTAGTGATGAACGTTTTTAAATCATTGATCCGCAGGTAGAAAAAATATATCTACTAAATTGATCCGCAATTCATATATATATTAGTCGCAAAATTTTTTTTATTTTTTTATTTTTAAATTTCTATAAATTAACATTTTTATTTTTTAAATTATGTAAATTAGTAACCCCACGTTTACAAGTTTTATAAATTAATACTTTCGCTCTTAAAACTCTCGCTCTTAAATTTTGGCAATTATACCCTATTATTTACTATTTCTATAAATTAATATCTAGTTTTTGTTTTGTTTTTTCATATTTATACTATTAGCAACTTAAAAATATAAAAATATAAATATCTTTTGTCAACGTATTAAAAATGTTTAGATATTAGTATATTATAGAAATTTTTTTTCTAATTATTTGTTTCAGTAATTGCTAAAAAAATACAATTTTTTTTACTTATCATGTTTTTTTTTGTTAACAATTTCTAAATTTTTACTCTTTTCTAAATAAAAAAATAGAATAAGCTAACTATAAATATTTTTCATAAATTTTATTATTATTTAATACATTTTAAGTAAATCGACGTTGGTCACTACTATTTTTTTATTAGTAAAATTAACTAATCGAGTGTTAAGGTTATATATTTATAAAAATTTCAAATATTAGGGTATTAATTTGTAAGCATTTTAATTATTAGGATATTGATTTATAAAATTCAAAAAATGAAGGTATTATTTTATATAAATTCAAAAATTAGGATATTATTTTGTAAAAATTTAAAAAATATTATTATACAGATATTCAAAAGTTAGGATTATTTTTATAAAAAAATTAAAATTCAAGATATTTTAACGTATTTATATACGTAACCTATGTTTTGTATTCTATTTTGGAATTTAATTGCCCAGAAACCATTCTTTTTAGCTATTTCCATATGAGTCTTTATATTTTGCATTTAAAACTAGTATATTGTATAGGAACTAGATATTTGTCTAATTATGAAAGAGTCAGTTCAAGGGGAACATCTCGAACGTTTAAGTAGAGTGTGATTATTTATTATGTATTCTTCCATATCCAGAGTGACTTTTCATATTCTTGCATATAAGTATTCGAGGCAACAGAAGAACCTGACCCTTTTTTTTTTTTTTTTTTTTTTTCTCCTTTCCTTCAATGTCAGATTCCAGACAGTTGCTTATCTCCAACAAACCTGGTGGTTTGAAGTGGAAGGAGAATTCGAGTTCCGATTCCCTGCGGGAAACTACAGCGTTTACATCCGACTCCAGCTCGGCCGGTCCTCCAAGCGACTGGGGCGTCGGGTTTGCAACTACGACCATGTTCATGGCTGGGACATAAAGCCTGTAAAGTTTCAGCTTACAACTTTTGATGGCCAACATGACGTATCACAATGTTTCTTGGAGAATCCAGGAAACTGGGTAAACTACCATGTGGGAAGTTTCGTTGTTGAGAATCCGAACTCCTTAATGAAGATCAAATTTTCAGTAACGCAGATTGATTGCACACACACCAAAGGGGGTGTTTGTGTTGACTCTGTATTGGTACGCCCCGGCAGCGTAGGATAAGATAGCAGATCATCGTCGTAGGAGGGCCTAACTGTAAAAATTACGGGAAGTTTGCTGCCACGTAGGTGATTTTTTTGCGGCTGTCCGGAAGGAGAATGCTTGAATTGCGGTGAAAATGGGGCATATACTGTATTTGTGAGGAGCTCACTCAGTATGTGTCGCATATGGTTTTTCACATTAGATTATTGTTTTTCCCCCATAAAGTAATGAATGTTGTGTACACTGTACCATGTGAGAAATATAATGCAGATTTCACCAGATTTTGTGCTTCTGGAAAGCCTCTGCTGGAAATTAATCGTAATGTTCAATCTTATTTTTTCTTCCAAAAAAAAAAAAACCAGCAAGAAAAGGAAAATGTAGTACACATGAACATCATCTTAGATGACAAAAATAGAGGAAAGTTATTCAAGAAAAATTGCACGCATAGCTTTCTAAACTCAAAATCTGCATGCCTTAATCAGGAGCCACCCTACCACGGTTTTGTCCACCCATCCCTGCATCTCCCTCAATCACAGAGTTAATAAGAACCACTCCAACAACTAAGCCACTTATGTAGCCCGTCAGATCAACTATCAGCATTGGTACATCTAGCATATCAGAATCATTTGCTGAAGGTGGCAAAGTGTTCAACTCGTCACATCTGTATGGCTGTGGTTCTCCACATAACCCAGGATTATCCGAAAATGAACTTCTTCCAAATGTATTCAGTTGGTTTCCCCGTGGTAGAGAGCTTAACTTCAGGTATCTCTCCCCTAAATTTGTTGCTTGAGATATCAATGGCTGCAAATACTTCCTGGATCTTCCCATAGTTTAGCTCCACACCTTTGTTCAATAGTCACTGAATAAAGATAATCTGCAGTGAAATTTAAGTACTTCCGCTCCATATCAACAGTAACATCTGCTTTCAGATATGCTGTTGTATCATCATTGTTGACAGATTTCATTGCATTCCAAATAAGTATGTACTCATAAGGCAAATCGCCAATGTAATTATTATAAGCAAGATCAATAGCGTGCAGCTTAGAGAGCTCCGAAACTTTTCTGTTGTTTCCTTATTGCACCATAAAATCCATTTTGTTGCAGAATGAGAAGCTTCAATTGAAGAAGAGTCCCCAAACAAGTGGCGAAGGTATCAACGAGTAGATTGTTTGAAAGTGTTAGAATTTAGTAATTGTTTCTTTTTCTTCTTAAAAGGTATTCTTTTGCTAGTTTTATGGTCATTTGGCGGCAAGATAATTAGCCATCTTTTTGGCTTGATTAGGGGATTTTATCTAGAGGATTTTTAGGGACCTAATTGGGTAACCAACCTCTATATATTTATATTTCTTTTCCCATGAAAAATATAATAAAAAATGTAGCCATTTTTTCTATTTTAACAGAAAGATGAAGATAATTGAGCATTGTACATGCTGCCAAAGATCGTGTAAGTTTCCCTAACAATTCTGATTATCTTTGAGATCTATCATTCTCAAATTGCTACCATTTTTTCACATGCCTGTGGAATGAAGCCCTCAAAGGAGATTCCTCAAATTAAGAACCGCAGGAAAATCATCGGAGTTTCCTAAACATTGCGGAATTTTTCCACTGAAGCTGTTACTAGACAAATCAAGGATCGACAAGGAACTTGAATTGCATATTGTAAGATCAAATCACCACAGAAACTCGGTTCTTGAACCAATGATCAAAATGAAGATCAATTAGACTCGAGCAAGAACACATTCAAATTAATATAACTACAGACATCTAAGAACGCAGAGGAATTTAAGTGGTTCACCAATTGCCTAAGTAGTTGCCTACATCTACAGGAAATCAATTCAGAAACTCCACAATCAATCTTCAGAAAATTACACGCTCAAGCACTATTCTCTCTCTTTCTCATGTTACAGTCTTCTTCATACTGAAATATTTTTTCTTCCTGTATTCAATCTTAGCCTTTAATATATATATATATATGCACTGAACAGAGGCTCCTCAAGTTATCTCCTAGTAAGTATATATACTACTCCCTTTATTATGTACAGCCTCACACTGGTTTACAAGTATCAAACCAATGTTTCTGCCTCTCATAGCATATATAACCAACTTAATTGTCAATCTAACAGTTCGTACCAAAAATAACTGACTTCCTGACATCAGCAACTTAGTGAGATCTATCTAACAATTATCACAACCCTTGATCACTACACATATTCACAGCGAAATTTCTCCAGTTAGTAAGTTGTTTGAGACATCGTAGCGCCATGTGGATGGTGGAGGACACGGAAGTGATCCTTGCAGCTCGTTTGAACTCGCAGCCAGTATCCGCAAATTGATCCATGGAAGGATAGCCCAAGGCTGGTACAATACTAAAAAAAAAGGCCCTTGCCACAGCACGCACAAGTAACCACGGCACTTTATAAGTTCTGTGAAAAACATTGTTAAACCATGGTGCCGAGAAATCACCGTAGGTGACATAAAATAACAACGCCTACGAGCCCCGTTAAAGCTCAGTTTCGTACTAGATTTTCTATAGCACTTATAAGATGCCATGAAAAGGGCTCTATATATGGGTCCCAAATCATGAACTCTAGAGAGCTTGGTATTCTCTATAAGTTCAACCACGCCGCTATGCTCCAATATACGATATTTTGGGCCAAAGAAGTATTTTTAATCTTTTAAACTAGTTTTTGTCACTAAATTAAGATTATTTATTTATTTTTACTATGATTTTAACCTATTCATTTGTAAAAATTTCATATTTTAGGTTATATATAAGTATGTGTTGATTTAGAATCTTAGCATTCCATACACTTTTTTTTAGGAGAAAAAGATAATCCAATTCATTTTTGTCACTTAAATTAATTTACCCATTATTTTAACTATGGTTTTGACTTATTAATTTATATAGATTTCATGTTTTAGGTTATGTTTGAGTGTGTGTTGATTTAGAATCCTAAATTAATTATCAAATTAAAATTTTTTAGCTATACATTGACAATCTCTAATCTTGTAAGTGCTACTTTGGTTGTTTATTTACTAGAAATTTTATTTTTGGCTATATTTTTCTATTTTAGTGTGTATTAATCCAAATTTATGTTATTATAATTTGTTGTCTTGTAGAATATAGAAGTTAATATATCCATTTTTTAAAAAATACTTTAGGTGAAGTATGAAGTTCATTTAATTGCAAAATTTTGAGATTGAAGATATGTTGTCTCAATTTTTACTAATGTTATATTTTAGGTAGTTAGAAAATAAATTAGCTTGAGATCTAGTTTGTAATTATTTTTTATTTATATATATATATATATAGTTAATGTAGGTTTTAATTTAATTTGTTATTGGGTTAAAAATCGTATTTTGTATTATATTTATTTCAAGTTTTTGAATTTTCTATTTTTAAGTGGTGTGAATTTTAAAAATTGAATTGTTTTTATCTTTTTTTTAATATAGGTTTTAGTAGAAATTAGGAGTATGGAGATTACTTATATATTAACAATTTGAGGTATGTTACCTCAATTTTTTCTTGGCCTAGATTATGTCACCATTTTCAATGGTTTTATATTTTTATTTGGGAAAGTCTAATTAAGATGAGATATATTATGAGAAATCGTATGTTGTGGTGATATAATGATAATGTTATAATTATGTGTGAATCTTATGTATAGTGTCTAAGACAACTGGCAAGTGTTGAATGCAGATTCTATATATGTAAATTTATGAGAGAAATCATTGAACAAGTCAATGTTAAATCATTTACCATAATAGTATGTAACTTGTATGTTTTATTAATTTTCTTCTAATTTAGAGTTTGATTGATTACTTTTTAACAAATAGGGTATTTGAATTTGTAGTTTAATGGAAAATTTTTTTACACAAAGGATGATATCAGTGGACTTCTTGAAGAGTGGGTCGAAGAATTAATGCAATTTCTCATTTGAGGTTTTTTGACTTTGTTCATTTAAACTATGTAGTTTTTTATGATTATATTAGTTTGGCTTAGAAAACTAATGTATATACTTAGTTTATAGACTATATGGATAAGATCATCATCAAATTATTATATTAAGTAATTCTACTATGTTGATTTACTCATTATCTACTTATTTTTATATTATGGATTATGATTATATTGTTAAAGTTGTAATTTTTATTTAATATTAATATATAAATTTATGTTTATACTCTATTTTATTTGAAATATTTAGTGTATATATTGAATTTGAATTATATTTATAAAATTCTAAGAATATAGACAAATATATTAAAAATACTCTCTAGAAATATGTACTACGATGGTCATAGAGCGCTTTGGTATAGACGAATATATTAAAAATACCTCTTGGAAATATGCCCTACGATGCTCATAGAGCGCTTTAGTAGGTCTGGTAAGGAACTTTTTGTATGTCTTACTATTCAGGAGATATCAACGTACTTATAAAGCGCCGTGGTAGCCGGTGTCTATTACGGCACCCGGAATCAAGGTGTTTTTGAGAACGTTTTTAAGATGCTTATGGTAGCGAAAGACTGTCAAGAAGTTGAGACGCAAGTCCAAGTACATCGAGTTTCGACGTTGGTATTCCACATTCATTCAGCTACTCGACCGCACATCTTGTTCTTGCGGAGGTATGATAACTCCTGCAGTTTATTTTAACGCCTGAGAAAATCTGGGTACTCGCTTCCTTTGCACGAAAACAATCCTAAAGTCGTTTGATTTAGAAAGCGTAGCATTACATTTCCTGCTCCAAATATCAACGACAAATTGTTGCCTCCTATATAGTTTGAGGTTACTAAGGCTTTTCATGTCAAAGAACATGGCAAACAAAGTAAGTTTAGTAAGTTTACCAATTGAAGATGGACTATATATATATAGATGTATGTATCCTGAAAAATTGCGCCCTGTAACGTTTAAAACATGTAAAGGGTCAAACTTTACAATTGAAGTAGTTACATAACCAGAAAGCTAGTTTCTACAAGTTTCAAGTGTTGTAAGAGGACTATTTTGGTGTAATTCAGGGAAAAAAAAACCGGCGACATCTTCGTTCGAATTTAAACTAAGATCTTTTCAGGTTTGGAAGTTGAAAATTTCTCTCAGGAAAATCACCGAACTGTCCGCAATTTTCCAGGAAAAGCGATGTTAAAGAAGAAAAAATTGCTAGGAAATTAGGTACCATGGATACTATATCTACCAAATTGAGATCAAGTTTTTTCTAAACTCATTAAGTATTCAACTGTATTGGAATTTCCAAGTTTCAACGATTTTTCTTTAGAATGTCTTATCATATATAGTCGGATAATAAGGGAAGGAAAGACAATTCCATCAAATGTGAATTTTCAGACGGAATTTTCTCGGAAAGCATTGAATCAGAGAGGTTTAGATATGTCAATCTCGAGAGTTTCCAATATAGTATTGGAATTAGAGAGTAATTAAAGTAATTAATTACCATTTACCAGTCAGGTTAAGCCTTTGAATATGAACTAGGCGAAAAAAGCTACTCTTAGAGTCGATGGAACCGAAGAGACAACGTTTACTAACATCAAGTGTAATCGCATGACTGGTCTTGTCGTCGAAAACGGCGTCCCACAACCAGCAATCTCTACCATCTCCTTCGACTTTCTACGACGAAATCTTTGGATACTAACCGTCGTGGAATCTGCAAGCGGATGTGTTGAAGCTTTCCTTGAATTTGTAACAAAGCATATCTCTCAGATTCATTGTCAAGGCAAGTTGGTGGGTGTTACGACAAGTATAGAACAAAACGACAATAGTAGTTTTATGATCTGTAAGCGCGTGAACAAAACAGTGCACAAACAAAGCCCCATACCGATTGATGTTTCGATTGTTCACTTCATGTCGTACTCAGCTTGATGTATATCCTTTTAATTATGTTATGGTATTTATGAATTATGATCAAATTGACGTTAAACCTACGTCGATTACTTCCACAATAAATGTGTGCACATATTTTAGACTAACAATCTGAATTAAAAAAAAAAATCAATTACTACTATACGTACGTTTAAACGAGAGAGTGAATATTAAGGACGAAAAAAGACGAAGACTTTTTCTTTTTCTGGTCAACCTGCAAGTTTGATACAAGGGTAGTTACAAAATAATATCTTGAATTATAGTTTTTTTACTGTTTTAATTTTATTTACGTTTATACAAAATTATATCTTTATATTTAGTTTATACAAAATTATATCTCTATATTTAATAAATCTGCAAATACTTATAACCCGAGTGGGTGTAACAATTCGTGTCGATCTCCATACCGCATCAATATATACGTTTAGTAACACTATATATGCAAACACCTATATAATGTTGGTGTAGCAATTTATGTCTATCTTCAATGTGTATGTTTAGTAACATGTACATCAACTCAAACTTAATTTAATTAATAATAATTTATTTAATAATCTTGTTAAAAGAATTCTAACACAAACAGGATAAGCAAGCTAACCTAACACGATTTATGTAATTTGTTTATTTAAATAAGTCATATTCATGTCAAATTAACTTAATGCTCTAATCTTTTAGTTTGAACTAACTGAAATATATTTTTTAACACATTTAATATAATATATACTATACAACCTTAAAATACAAATATGTATCAAAGATAAATAAAAATCACGTAAAATCTAAATATATATTAGCAATAAAGTTAAAAAAAAAAAGCAAATGTATATAATAAATATTACAACTTTTAAATAGGTTTTTTATTTGTCATATTTATGTCATGAATTAGTTAACCCATTTAATAAATGAGTAATTAGGAGTTGACCTAATTGAATTAACTCCATCTATTTAATAATTAAGTTTGTGGTTCAACCTTGACTGTTTAATCTAAAACCAAACCTATTAACTCCATGTAAGGTTATTTTTAATAGATTTTAAGTTTTTATTTGCAAAAATGAGATGTCCTCGATCTAAATTTTATGTTTAGTTATGACCTTTTTTTTTTTCTTTGCAATTTGTACACAAGATAGAAATTTGTAGATATTTTAGACGTAGAGGTTAAAATGTAAAAGTACGTGGGTGTATCTTTAGTTCTTTACTGGAGTATAGGAGCCTAAAACTAAATTTCGAAAAATGGGGGCAAAAATGAGACAATAGAAAGTAAGGGGGGGCAAAAATGAAAATAGGAGAAGGGGCTTGTATTCCGTCTGTCACTCTTGCCCTCCATCCATCCCACCAGAACGCAAAAAGACCACTCCATTCCTTTCCTTCTCCGTTTATCTCTTTACCATTTTCTCTCTCCTAGGGTTAGGGTTTCTGGACGCACTTTCGCTTCTCTTCCTCCCTGCAAATCATTTTTTGGCCAACCAGCTTCTCAAGAAAAGGTTGTGAATCTCTCTCTTTACTTGGCCATTTCTTAGCCTATTATCTGTTCCGTAAAGCTTTCCAAATTCTCTTATGGCCACTACGTTGAACTGCTTCAATTCATCGCATTTTTGGTGCGAATTATATGAATTTCCATTTAATCGTGTATATTTGTTATCAATTTTATTATTATTAGTACTTGTTTTTGGAATTGAATTGCTGAAAATCGAAAGAAATAGATACGAATATATATATATATATATATGTGTGCCCTGTTATCATCATCTTCATCGTTTAATTACTGCAATTGATGTCAATTTTAGGGTCATGAGTGGGAGGAATGTAATTGTGTTCATTCTTTATTCGTTTACTCCATTGATTTGCTTTTGGCTCTAGTGTTTTATGCTTTACAATACACAATACATTCTGGTTTTGATTGGATTGTGTGTGTACGTTAACAAACTGTATGAATTTGAAGTTTGTTGGCCTATTCAGAGGAATCTGCATTGCATTTTACAGCTTAACTGAACGGTTTATTACAATGTGAAATCAGGTTTTGAGGTTTTGGAAGCGGTGGCTCACTTCATATAATTACTTGACATGGATGCTTCTATGGATCCTTTGGTTTGGCTTGAGCCCGATATGTCGTTAAAGATTCTCACTTCTTTGGAGGATCCAGCTGGTATCATTTGCCTTGGCGCTGTCTCTCGATCCTGGCGACAGTTTGGTGAGCTAGAATGGTTCATGTATAGAATTTTAATGCTTTTTCGTGTTTGAGATAGGTAATAACCACAAATGTAACTTGGAAGTACATTTATATGTCACATGTGTGGTGAGTGTTGAAGAGTAGTATCTGAAAGGGATTGGCATGCAATAATGAAAGATGTAGAGGTTCTTTAAATATTATTCTAGATTTTTAATGAGATAACATGGAAAATGCTGAGTGACATTAACATGTTGTGAAACTCCCTTATATTATGCAGTGGTAGCAAATGGCCTTTGCAAGCAGCTGTGCTTGAAAATGTTTCCTGAGTTGTCTAGAGTTGCCCATGCCATTGAACTAAAACAACATGCAACAGAAGAGGATGTGGAACTTGGATTCAGTAGCAATTGGATGGAATGGGAAAGCATGGTGAGGGATCACAGGGTCTATGCTTTTCTAGCTAGGTGTTGTACGTCATTTGTTGCTGAGAATTGCATAGGAGAGGCAATTAGTGCTTCCAGCACTGATAATTATCCTCGAGAAAGTATTAGTAATACCCTGGAATCAACAGAGAGATTTTCAAGGAGAATCTTGTATTGGTCAAGTAAAGGACAATGTAATTGTGAGGTTCCTGAGACACTTATATATAAGTTGGCCTCTGATTTTTGTGTAATTACTGGAATCAGCGTTCAGCCTTTCCAAGGTAGTCTTCCCCCCCCTCCCCCCAACGAAATGTATTCAAATAATTTGTTTTCAGATTTCATTGTCTTTTGTTGATAGGAAAAAAATGCTTTCTTCTGTAAATAGCTTACTTTCAGGAGGGTTTGCCCATATATTCGGCTAGAGGTATGCGATTCCGAATGGGCCATCCGAAGGTCCCCTTGGGCTTGGAAAATGTTCCTGTGGATGAACCGTGTGATGAGAAATTCATATGGACCTACACATCACAAGTATTTCAGATGGCTCAGGTATATTCAAGTGCCTGAGCTATTTACTTTTCCTGCCTTTTCTTTTTAATGTTTTTTTATTGGCTAATTGTCTATGGTGTTGTTGGTATTTGGGGCGTGGTGTGCTGGAGATTGTTTCTAACTGTGTTAAACCTGTTTTATCTTTGTCATGGCAACCATTGATGATCTAATGTTGGAAATGTTGACATGCTACATTTACCAGGCAGTCCACTTTGTTAGTAAAGTTCTACTTTGTCTTCTGACCTCTCATGATGTGTTCTCCTGGTTAGAACTTCTTTTCTAGATGCCATTGTAGGTTTTTAAATCTCTCCTTTTCCTATCCTATAACTACCTTATATTAAAGAACTAGACTTTTACTGCACACATGTTGAAAAATTCTTCCACAGAACCTAGATAACAAGCTATATTTTGTGGACACAAACTCAGATAGATGATACTGTTTGTGTAGATGATACTTAAGTATGTAATTTGTGAACCATCCATGTGATACGTATACATTTGTATATATGTTTACACATACGACATAGGCAACTCATAAATCATTAACTTTATTGTTGATAATTAATTTACTCTGTATGGATTATATATTTTATGACAAATCCCTACAGAGTAAATAAACCAATAAAGTAACCAAAGGAATTGTAAGGTACGGAAGCATTTAAGAAAAAGGAATTTTACAACTGTCACCCACATTGAAAAAAATATAAAATAAATAAGCAGGAGAAAAACAAGATACATCTCATTGAATTTCTGTGATGAACAGTGGGTATATTTTGTGTTAGGTAGGTGTTTGTTATTTGTGAATAATTTCCATATATATTGAAGAACAATGTGCTGTTTCTGTAAAAATTAATAATTTGGTATTGGATTCTGATGTTTGAGAGAACATTGATCCTATTCTGTAAAATTTTGTGGATGTAGTCCTTTTTGGAGCTTGAAGACTGAACAATTGAAAGGACTCGTTCATTATGTGTCCTTCATCATGATGCATACCTAATTTCATTTATTATAATTATTTATTTATACATTTATTGTGTTTAGAAACAATTAGCTTTAACCTACATCATATTTGATGGATCTTTTAATCCCGATTGCCATCTTATTTGAGAAGTGCTCTTCTTTGTGAAGCGCTCTTACTTCCACAGTTCCACTCTCATATATGAACAACCAATTTTTCAGTTATAAGGCAGCAAAGCATTCAACTTAATAGCAAGTTATTGAAACTTTAAAGTTTGTGTTTTGATAGATTTTTTGAAAGTGCTAACTTTAGTTTAGTGGTTTTTGAATGCAGAGAAGGTACTACTTTCGGATTTTTTTACAAAATTTAGCAGCAGCTGTCTGATTGACGTTTGTCCATTCTTCATCTTAGGCTTATTTATAGATTTCTAACTCTGTTTGAATGACTCATTTGCAGCTAAATCGCTTACAGAAGTTCGAGCTTCCAAAACCAGTCCTTTGTATTGGTGGATATTTGCAAATTGAGCTCCTGGGTAGGGTCCAGAGACAAGAAATCGATGGTTTGTTCTATATATGGTTTGTTCCGTATAGCCTTTTTCTTCATTATTTTATGTGTCTCTTTGTGAGTACAAGCCTATGATGTGATAATTCTCAGTGTATTCTTGGTGTCGGTGTTCAAATGTCTCCTAAGCATTCCCTTATATAACATAGGTGTCCGTACGTGCACGGGCTTAAGCCTTAAAATGTTGATACATTGACATCTGTTCAAGCATGCATACTATCCTATGAATTGGACATTATGTGATGGACTTAATGATTTTGACACTATCTCTGGGAGAAGAGCAAGGAAATATACTTCCCAATTTTGAATATATATCGAATAGGTTGGAATGCAGACTGTTACCATATTTTTAAGATGATGTAGATGGTCTCCCTTGGTGTTAATTTGGAGAGAACTTATTTTATTTGCAAATATGTCGAAAATAGGTGGGGAATCCTATAGATATTTACTGTGTTCTATTACTGATTATGTTGGTAATAGATGTGGTTATTTTGGTCAAGCATATTTTAGTGGCAATATATATAGTGAATAGATGGGATCACTGAAACGTTTTCTGTATTGTGGTGTTTAGTTTAGTAGTCTGTCAATGGTCTTTTGCCATAAGCTAGATTGCGAAATTAGATAAGAGACCAAAGTACCCAAAAGCCAATTTTGGACAAGGCCCAGTGGTGTTACAAAATTGGAATACAAGATTTACACCAGGAGTGGGGCAGGAAACAGTCCCAAATGGAAGCACTAGAGAGGAGGATGCTCAACACAATTGGCATTTCTTGTGTCTAGCTGTTTAGTCACCTAGTCAGCCACATCGATTATTCCTGCTCATTAATTTTGTTGTATGTCTTCCTCATGGTTGTACTTATTGCATTGAAGGAGATCATGCTGTAGGGATTAAAGATGAAGACTTTAGGCACAAACTACTGGGCATACCTGATAATAGTTAATATTCGTTTTTTATGGGAAGTTGATTTCTTGTTAAGAAATGTGTCACCATCTTGTGATTCGATGACTTTCATTAATGCAATATCTTAATTTGCTTTGTATACTCAATAGGTGTGCCTGCGAAATATAGCATTTTTCCCATCACGGAATTATTCCACCATATGGAAGGCAAAATACATGGAGCCACCTAGAATGCTAGAAATTCTGTGTTATTCATCTCTTGCTTCGCATTCTATTTTTGGTTTACCATATTATTGTTTCCTCCTTCCTAGAATTTCAAAAGAGCTTTATTCATGCTTCCTTATTTCAATTTTATTTCATACTGTAGTGTGTCTCGCGTTCAAGTATTGGGCCGGCTGTTAGCACCTGCTCTTGGTGTTGATATTCTCGATTCATCTGGAAAGTTTGTCTTAAAGCAGTTCTTGCAGGCAGACAATTCCCCGATAAACTTGCCCGAAAATAAGCCGAACTCAATCAATGATATTGATCCGGAGAGACGTGTGAGAACTTTGCAGCGAATTGTGGATTTGTTTCGTGGAAATGGAGGTGTTAATGCATGGGATGCAGACGATGCTGATTCAGACGAAGAGCTTGTTTTCTAGTTCTATGCAGAAAAATAAGATGTAGATGCCCGTCTGTTTATTTACTTATCATCCTTCTCAACTGAAACAGAGTCATATCCCAGGATAATTTTTCTCGGTAGGCCTTTCTAATCGAGTAAAATTAATTAATAATAATGTTATGAACCTTTTCCCTTGTGCAGCTCCCTTTTTATTATTATTTTTTTGGTCTGTTCCCTGAACATGTGCAGCTTTTATATTGGGTTTTATATAGAAAAAAGTGAATCATTTGCGAATTGTGTTTATGAGATTTTACCTGCTTCGAGCCTAAAGAGTGATGGAATGCCTATATTTTATTCTAGTAGTGATGTCAACTTTATAAAATTGTTCATTGCTTTGATCAAAAAAAATAATAATTAAAAAAAAAATAGATTGGGTTCAAGACCAGTGCCGAATCCACTCTTTTTGACTCATGTCTGAGAAGAGAGTGAAAACGAGAGTGGATTTTACGCTCTTTTTGGGTTCATATCCAAAAAGGCCCGCCCATCTTAGATGGCTCACTATGTCAACCTGAGAGAGTTGTGCTGATTCTAAGTCGTGAAAGAGTTGTGTGCAGATTCTAACTTGTAAGAGATCCAACACAATAAAATTTTTTAGTTTCTTGTATCTTCTGTTTTGAACAAAATCAATAATATTAATTTTTTTAAATTTTTTAAAATAATAATTTCTCAGTTCTAATATAAACATTTTTAGGCAAGTGTAAATTGACAATAATTTTTGATAGAAAAGATTACAAAAAGAATAATGTGAAATAAAAATATAATAATGAGGACTTAAAAACTACAAAAAAAATAATAAAGATTTAACAATAAAAAAAAATCTAACATAAATATTTTTTTTCTTCTAACAAAACTAATATTAGGGGACTTTAGAGAATTTTGCTATAATATTAGGAGATTTTAAAATGTTTTATTTTAGAAAATTGAGTTGAAGATTAATTTTACTAAATTATTCCAATTTTAAGAAATTTTATTCTAAAAAATTGAGTTCAAAATTAATTTCACTAAATTATTCCAAATTCTTCCAAATTCAAGGAGTTTTAGTAATAAAAAGCCAAATTTTATGTTTTCAAAAATACTATTTTATAATTTTAATTTTTGAAAAATATCACTTTTAAAAAGATTTAGAATAATACTATTTTTAAAAAAGATAAAGAGACCGAGAGACATAAACAAAAGAAAACGACGAAAAAAAAATTAAAGATAGAGAAAGTAAGACCAAAAATAATATTGCATTTAATAATACAATGAAAAGTCCAATTTACGACCTTTCACTGTTTTATAAAGCAACAGGAATAAGCACCTTAAATCAAGGGGATTCCAAGTAAATACCTATGAGGTTTCCTGCCATTCATTAGAAAATGAATCGCCAAGGCGAACGATGAAGAGATGGCATAATATCTGAATGATCTTCAACTTCAATTGTTAGGAATATGGTACCACTTTATCTAGTGCATTTAAATAAAGAATTTAATTAAATTTGAGTAACAACCATCAACCTGTAAAACATACCAGTAAAACTATTCCGCATACGAAATTAAATCCGATATTTAATTCACTGATTCAATCTAGAATCTGTTATCAAATTGACCTGGGTTTGCTCCTTACATTTTACCATTAGAACAAGCTATTAAGTACTTTTGTTCCACCTAAATACTAAAAATATTGACCATGGAAACGAGAAATATTGTTGCTACTGTAGCAGATCAGTATGGAAGGTCGAATATATAGGAAGCCCATTTCACAAGAAGTGTTATTAAAAGGTTTCCACTGCCAAGGATTTGTATCACAAAGCCTAAATAATTATTAAAAGACATTGAAGCTTTGAGGAGAATAGATTGGCTCTTCAGGCTGCCTTGGACTTTGCTGGTGATGGAAGCAACTGCATCATACAAATAGTGCATATAAGTGAAACAAATAGAACAGAGCAAATATATTTTCACAAAGAAGAAGCCGTGACCATTTCGGTGAACCTAGTCAATTTTCTGCTGAAAAAGTAAATGAACAAAGTCAAATTGTCAATAGATACTGGTAATTACCTGATAACAAGAGATGATAGAGCTAACAAATCCAAAGGCTCCAGTAACTCGTGGGGTAATTTTCTTCGGTGCCAACTGAAGCAGTCCAGCAGCTACCACTATATCGATGGATGCTTTAATCAGGGCCAGAGTCCTCTCATTTGATTTTTTGAGTTCAGCACGGTACTGCTCATTCTGCACTCATTAATGTATAAGATTGTGAAGAAAGCACAGTGGAATGAACAAAGGAAAATTTTGGATGACATGTCATTAACGTACCTGATATTTATCACTGCCCTTAAGATCTTTTTCCAACTTCTTGATAGATCCAGAAAGCCTTCCAATCTCCCCAAGCTGATATAAAAGAGGGTGGGAAAAATTAATTCAAACCATCAATATTGAGGGATACCAACGGTCCTTTACCAGTGAACATAAAATTGGGAAGAAACAAACCTCCACCAAAGTGGTGCAAATTGAGGATCCCATCCAGCAGAAAAGTGATATCCGGCCAATTAACTCGGTACGTTCCTTGTTCTATGTAACAAACATCATTTTGGTATTTCATCTGAAGCATTTCATAAACAGAAGAACTGAAAGGACGAGGAGCAATGGGCACCTACCTTGTAGATTCCTGATCTACCAAGCCAGACAATTTGATCAAGAAATAGAAAAGTTGACAGCAGCGCATTTTTGGACTGTAAAAACCATCAATACGTTTAAAAAAAAGGGAGGAAAAAAAAGATTCTTATAGAAATATAAGATAATGCACGAAGCATATATCCATCAAGAGGGAAAAAGGTCAAAAGTACGTTAGCACCTTTCCAAGGAGAATAAGTGGAAGAGGAGTTCCTTGAGGAGTTGGACTAATAAGAGCATGCAGATCATTGACAAACTGCAGATGGACGTTACCCCATTACTTAAAACAAAATGAATATTCTCACAGGAATAAATTGAGCATGGCATTTTTTCACACCATCAAGAGTAAATCCACTTTCACGGAAAGAGTAAAAAGAGGACGGTAATACTCCATGAAGGTACAATTATATATTTAATAAGAAATACAGTATATATAAAAGAAATACAAGTAAAATTTGATTAGAAAAATGTAGAAAAAACAGAGAGATGATAAGGTATCCATCTTAAAATTACTAACATAGAACAATCTCTAACCAAATCAGAAAAAGGAAATTCTTTAAATTCTTTCGTAACATATACCCACAAAGAAACCCAAAATTTCATACGAAGGTATTATTAGTTAGTCACACTCTCCTTTTATTCTCTCTCTCTTCAAGAATCAAAGAGCCAATTATGTACCAAGAATCTGGAACCATATTGCAGAAGAACTTTTCTACAATGTCTAGTCAGGAAAACAGTTGTTGTTACACAAAAACGGTTAAACTGGAACGTTAAAGCTGAATTAAATAGTACCAGCTAACCTTGAAAAGCCGGAAAACTTTCCTGGCCAAGCTAGTTGATTTGTCAACGTTTTGTGCTGTACCAGGTTGTCCATTACTCAAGAATTTAGAACCATACTGTATTGCCCTGCATATCTTGTCCCTGGTTTCAGCCTTATTCAGGTACAGAACTACAAGAGCGAGTTCTGCTCTAGTTACGTCCAATGTACTCATCTTTTACACTGAACCTGCTATACCATTGAACAGTACAGTCCATGTTCAACATATAATTCCAAAAAGCAACCAATCCAATAGCATTAAAAATTGCATAAATTTCTCAAAGGATTTAGAGATAATAAAACACAAACAAAAACAAAAACAAAAACATCACAGACAAGTACATAAAGACCCCGATTCACCATGACACAACAAATTGTTCAAGAAAGAGGCTGGAGAAAAGGGGAGGGGCCAAATGATTTTCCTGTCAAGACTAAGAGATATGTGGGCATCATTCTACTCGCATCCAAATATCTTGCTGAGTAAAAGTGAAATTCATAAAGCTCAATAATAATTACCAAGCAAGTTGAAAAGATTACACGATGTGTTGTTCAGGTTCTTATCACGCGTCATTTACTTATGAAAGAAAACGAGCATGCTGGGTACCATTTTTTAGCATTTCAACAATTAGCCATGCTTACGAACGACGGGACCCAACCACACTAGACACGGCATGGAAAGAAAAGATGCCCGGTTGAATGCAAAAGGAGTCTTAAAACCCACTGACTTCGAAACGGACAAAAAGGTATCAAGGGAAAATAGCAGGGAAAATGAAGCAAAAGTACAACTCTTCAGAACCATTCTAATAATAACAACGTCTATATACTTGATGATCTGGAAACAGTCCTTAATCCCCATTCTCAAACACTAAACAAGCTATATCCCAAAGCATAAAAGAGACTGTTTCAAGTCAAACAGTCACTAAAATTGATTACACATCCTTAGAACTTGCATTACGAATTATTCATCTAACCTTCTTTATTCAGAATCACAAAACTCAATACGCATAGTTGTTCCTTACATCTAATCGGGTTTACTTTACTCAAAAATAAAAGAAAAAGCTTAAAATTATTTGAAAATTGTGTGCGTATATATATTGTGTGTAAGCAGATACCCATCACACAGAAAAACATTAGAAGCGCCTTCTCTTCAAAACCAATCGAAAACAAAACAAATAGTATCGTTTGATAAATCGGTCGAATCTAGTACAATTCTATTAACATCNAAAACCCTTTTCTGAATTGAAGAACCAGATTTCTGAGTTCAATATGTAAAGAGGAGAGAGAGAGAAGAGAGAGAGTACCGAAAGGAGTGCCAAGCAAATGGCCTCGAAAGCCGCAAACTCGAAAAGTTGGAGATAGGAGAGGTGGGCGTCAGCTTTGTCTGTACATTAATTTTCCCCTTCGCTTCCCACTATGATAAACTCTGATAAGGGCTTGTTTGGTCCTCTCCATTTCAAGACAAACAAACAAAAATAAAATAATAATTGTTAATAATTTAGAGAAAAATAAAATAAAATAAAGCGCGCGCGCGCGCGCACACACAAAATGTATATATAAATATGTATTAAAGGTTAATATGCACTAAATTATTGTCTTTTTTCGTAAAGGTGGTATTGGTATCCTCTAATGATTTTCAATTATTGGCCATGTATTTTGCTTGTGACCTTGTTTTATTTACCTCCGATCCTTTGTTCCTACGATTAATGATGTTAATCATATTGTAATAAAAACTAATTTTTGTTTTAAGAAAATTATAGTAACAATTTGAGATTTATACTTGATGATAATTGGTAAATTTTAGTTTTGTTTGTGATGAACAGAAAACGTACCATTGCGAAAAATCCATTTTTCGATTTTATTTTTCATATGTCCCTTGCAATAATTGTCTGATTAATCCTGTAAGCATTTTCAACAATCATCTTTAACTTTGCTATAGAATCCAATTACTAGATTGAGAAAACAGATAAGTATTATTGCTAATAGTTAAAGAGTAATCAAAATCTTTGTAATAATGTATAATTTTTGTGCACAAATTGACTGAAAAAACTTTTAATTGATAACAAAACTTTAATTGGGGATATCTTATCTTGAAAAACTTAAAATAATCAACACAAATTACTCAGTTTATACACAAAATGTAGACATTTGCAGATTTCTTAATATATGGATGTTTAATTTTGTAAAAACTAAAAAGATATAATCAATGGAAAAAAAGACCATAATTCAAGTATTTTTTTTTAACCCTTACTACTACCAATTAGAAAGTAAGGATTAAGCCACCCAAAATTTGCACAAAACGATTTGACATGCTTTTTAACCATTTATGTTTTCCGAAGTGGGATCATACAATTTACATAATTGGTTAAGAAAAATAATAGTTAAAGTATTCACTACATATGAAATATAAGATTGTAATTAATAGGCTAGTTTTTACACGAGTCTTATCTCAAATTTCAAGTTAATTTACAATTAAATTCAGCGTTACTCATAATTAAATAAAACTCACACCTTCAAACAAAATAAATATATAAATAAATAAAATCAACATTCACGTGACAATATTTTAGTATTGTCAATCGTGACATTATAGCATAGAAAATAATTAATTTCAGAATTTTTGCTATGCATCAACTTTATGCATAAACGAATCATAAATGCCCCCTAATATATTACGACATACTTTGCTAGCACCAGTAATGGCTTTATTTATTTTATTTTTCTAATTTGTATATTTAATTTGATGTGCGAACCTGTCTTAATTATATTACTAGCATATCATTGACACATCTTATGACCTATTGCTAGAATTTTAGTATTTGACGCTAACACTGTAGCATTAGTACTTGACGATGAATAAAAGAGATTAAATTTTGACATGTAAATAATTGTTGCTTAAATTTCCCAAATATCCATGACGATGATCACTAAGGAATTTTTTTTTTCCCATTAAAATGACACTAAGTAAGGACTTCTTAATTTCCTTGGAGATCACTAAGGAGTTGTTAACATTAATATTTTTGGTTCTTTGTTTTGCTTTCAATTCAAGTTTGTTTGATTTTCACATTTAAAGGAACGTATAATCTCAAATTTTTTAATTAAAAGGGAATTCCATGATTCACTAACAATCCATTACAAGGATCAGATCAATAAGAAATAATGATTAAGAAAAAAAATAATGAGAAAACATAACAATAAATAGTAGATTAAACCAATAAGGTACCTTACTAACGAATGTGGAGGGTTTTTAAAAAAAAAAAAGAGAAAAAAGAAAAAAGAAAAAAACAAATGTGCACAAGATAAGAATAATGTGTTAGCAACTTGACAAAGGGAATAATTAAATCGCTACCCGTGATTTTTTCAACTCTTTCATATCCCCTCTCCCCATTTACCTCCTTGTTTGGCTTCTCCTACTAATATTATGGACTTTCTGCAAACATTCTATGTTCTTCGAAATTAAGGTTAGAAAAAAAAATTGAAATCTGTAAGAAACAACACCAAAAAAATGCGAAGTATGAAGCATCTACTTTCACCCATATGATGTATTCCATATAAAGTAATTGGCAAAAATCTTGTATGAAAAAAAAAAAGGTTAAGCAAAGAGGAAATAGAAATATTCAGAGCAAAAGAAAAAAAAAAGAAATAAAAATAGAAGTCCAAAATGAGAAATGGGACGACGGTAGCGGATGATGTCGATGGACAATTCTTGAATGGTTCCACGCTATCACTTATCCAAATCGTTGGTTGCCATTTCTTATAGACGGGCTTATCGCCCGCCATTACCATGGTCTATACGCCACAGTGGCATACAATACTGTAATACCGTTTTGGATTTTACTCTTTTTTTTTTTTTTTTTGGTTAATGGCACAAATGGTCCTGTAAAACCCGTTTTGGATTTTACTTTATTTTTTTTTTTAGGTTAATGACACAAATGGTTCCGGAATTATCACATTTTTAGCAATTTAGTCTTCAAAATTTCAATTAGCAATTTAGTCCCTATATTATTTAAATTACAAATTATTATATTTGAAAGGTAATTTAGGAATTTCAAAAATAAAAATGAATTATCATAGATTTTTTTTTTATAAATTTGTAATTCTAAGAATCGTAAAAAATGTGAAATGCATTTTTTCTTTTCTTTAAATCTTTTATTCAATTTATTTTTCCTTAAATACACTTTTAACATGCTTAACTCATTTGTGTATTTAGTCAAAAATTTTACAATAAATTGTAATTCAAATAGCTCAAAGACTAAATTGCTAAAAATAAAAAAGTTCAAGGACTATTTGTGTCACAATTGAAATTTTAATAACTAAACTGTCACAAGTGTGATAATTCAAGGACTATGGGTGCCACAAACCCTTCTTTTTTCCCTCTTTTTTTTTTTTTTCCTTTTTTTAAGACTATATTAACATAATGATAAGGATTTTATGACAAGAAATTTAATTGGACATTGTGGATTATCACGATTAAATTAACAATACCATTATTAGAATTTTATTTTTATAAACAAATTACTATACAGACGTTTGGTGCACCGTAAAAAGACTGTTTATACTGGGTAAATACAATTATCTATGACTTGTAATCTAACAATAAATTCTATTAGACTATATTATGTAATTTCAAGTGAATATTGTTTTGTACAATACCCACTCAAGATGTCGACGATTTCATTAATAGAGAAATATTTTGGTGATTTCACTTCCTCATCAGTTTTTCTATCTTTAATTTCTCCCTCGAGACTTTTCATCTCATTTCCTTCTATTTCCTTTGTTTATCTTTCAGTACTTTGTCCTTTATCCTTTATCTTGTCGCTTTCTTTTTTCTCTCTTAAGTGTGTTTGTTTGTTGACATCCAAGATTTTATGGACAATCCATCATCTAATTTAATATGCATTGGATGTCTAGTTTAACGAACCGAGCCGATCTAATATAATATTCGGAAGTTCTAAATACATTAACAAATGAAATTTAATATGCATTGGATATTTACTTTAAAAGAATCGAGCCGATCTAATATAACATTCAGAAGTTCTAAATACATTAACAAATGGATTATGTGTATTCATATTCTCTGTACATCACAAAAGAGTTATTTTATTGCTTTAATTTTTTTTTTATGCATTCTTTATACTTCAAAAATACCATTTTCTTTACTTTATACATTCCTTATTTTGTTGGATATTTTGATTTTTTTAAAATTTTTTTGTAACAATTACTATCAATTGCATCATATTTTTTTTTTCTTTTTACACTTTTCCTACTTTTCATTTTTTTTTTTGATAAATTGCTTTTTAATTTTATTCTCCCCTAAAACGATAAATATAAGAATTTTGTTAAGCCTTTTTTTTTTTTCCTTGTTTTCCAATATATATGTGAGATTAAGGTTTGTATAATAGTAATTATCCCAGTTACTAGTACCTAAATATATATCAGATACATATTTCTATATGCTCCATTCCTAATTCGAAATTTCTTTAAAATTAGATGATTGATACATAATAAAATAAATTAAAATACTATAAATTTATAAAATCCTCAAATTCTCATAGATGTGTGAAATTATTCTAATTTGCAGAAGTAGTTACTAGTACCTAAATATATATCAGACATATATTTCTATATGCTCCATTCCTAATTCGAAATTTCTTTAAAATTAGATGATTGATACATAATAAAATAAATTAAAATACTATAAATTTATAAAATCCTCAAATTATCATTTTTAGTAATTCTAATGGGTGTAAATTTATTATTAAAATCATGAATGTATATAGTCCAAATGTTGAAAGATTTAGAAATTCCTTTCAACATTACAAACCAAATTGAAATAATCCTGTCCAACATCTAATTGGATTGGATAAGTCAATTTTCATCTGCAATTTTGGGTTAAAAATTGTATTCTAATGAAAAAGAATCAAATTCTATATTTACCAATAGATAATCCAATAGATATGTATAATAAGCTATATAAATAATTAATATATGGAGACTACAAATAATAAAATTGACATCAATGTGGTAATTTATATGCTGAGGTTCGGTTCTTTATACTGGGAAATGGATGTGTAATAGCATTTTAATTAGCCATTTTGAGATAAACTTATAAGTAAGATCTACTATATTTATGTGAGAAGTCATTCTTGATATGTATTCTCCTCTGTGAGTACATGAAATTCAAGTATTTACTGTTAGTAAATTGACCTAACACTTAAGAAAATCATGTATGCATGCAGATATGGAAAATACATGATTATATCATGAACGTAGCCAAAAAATAGCAGATTTAGGTTTTAAAATTTTTACATAAAAACAGTTTTCATAACCATATAACACACATGCATCATATATAGGATCATGTACAACATAAATCAAATCTAGATACAAAACTCTAGAGATGAGATTAGGGTTTACCTCTTGTAGCGCATTCCTCCTCGATCACCTTATTGATGGTGATCAAACCTCCAACCTTAGATCTTCTTGTCTATGCTCTTGCTCTTGGTTGACGAAGCGAGTGGGCACCAAGTCGAAACCTTCGTTGGAGAACTATCAAGAACGCCTTCTTGATCCTATGGAATACTGGGATGTGAGATGAGACTATGAGATTGTAGGAAATATTTTTCTCTCTCCCTTAGCCTAGGTTGGCTGAAATCTCTCTCTCTCCTTATGCCTTATGCGTATGACTCTATATGAGTTACTGTGTAGTTTTTTCTCTCATATATCTTATATATATGAGACTAAAAACTGCTAACCCTAGTCCAATTAGGATTGGGCTTGTTCTCCAATTTAGGCTTTGGGTGTATTTTTATAAATATGTCTAACTCATAAAACTTATTTATAAAAATACCAACTTCTGTGTAGAATCATTATTTTACATAGTTTCATGAAACTTATTTCACAAATACCACCAACCAATTAATGAGCTTAATTGAGCTAGACAAGGGACCTAATGGATCCAAAAAATCTAAGCTCCAATAATATGATAAATACATAATAACTCTTATTATGGTATTTATATAAATATTATTAGTAAAAGGGACACTCCACTAAAGGCTCAATACTGCACTCTTAGATTAAATGTCATGCCTTTTATAGAGATTTAATCAACTAACATTGATTAACCGATCCATCTAGCATATTCTATACCACATATATAATCCCTATACAATGCCGTAATTGGATAGGTGAAATTACCGTAATACCCCTCCAACACCTATTTACCTTTAAGTTACCATCTTTCTATCAAGGAATAATGTTGTTGATAATTTTGTCTCAATGACTATTTAGACAAAATTATCAACCAATTCACAAAGTGAATACTAAGATCTTAGATTTAATTATTCCATGAATCTTGAAAGAACCTAAAGAGGCATTAACGTATAGTGTACTTAATTATTTGGTGTTCCCATCAATTCATAAGGCATAACCTCCAATATGCCAGAGTTCACCTCTAACTTCATAGAAGTTAGTCTTTTAACAAATCAAAAGGCTATAACCCATGAAAGCAAGTCCAGTCAAACATCAAGGATTAAGATTTATATGCTAAGAGCAAGTTTATGATAATATAAGAATTGAGTTACGGCACTCCAATTCTTTATATTACCTGGTCCAGTTTAATACACATAACTTGTTTATGTTGTATTAGTGTTTCTATCAGAAGTCAGATACTTCAATAATTTGAGACACATCATTCCCGTTGAGATAGACAAACACTACAACCTATAGTAAATAAAGTATTCTATCTTTATTTACAGATTGTAAACTACTTCATTTAGACTTAGATAAAGAAACAAGTCTCCCCATAATTAACACTTAATCATGTTTGTTTCTTTATACACATATAAAGTTATGGAATCTTTTTCAGATGAATAAACTATTCAACTAAGATAGTTTAATCTAGCAAATATCATAATTTCATATAAGAGATAGTTGTTTATACTCAAAAGGGTAAAATTGAAAATCTGCTTTTTAGGACAAAAATCCTAACATTTACTTGCTCAAAATAGAAATGAGGTGAATAATAAATTGTCACCCAAAATGAGCTAAGTAAGAAGGAAAGAGAGTGGGAATTTCCTAAAGTCCTACATAGAAAAAGAATACAAACCAAGAGATGTTTGTATAGAGTTGCCTAACTTTTAGTTAGTAACCTGATAATTTGATAGACTCTCTCTTACACGTGCACGCAGAGGAGATGCAAATCACGCATGTGTGTACCCGTGTATTCTGGGGGAACGAATGTCAGATCCAAAAGCCCACTTTGTGTTGGGCCTCTTTTTGCACCTTAAATTTTTTTTTTTTCTATCTCAAAACCCAAAAAAAAAGGTTCTAGAACCACTGTAACTCCAGAAAACTTATAACATCCAATTTTTTAAAAGGCCATAAACATTCTGTAACAGCCAAAAATATTTTCTTTAATACTCAAAATTGCCAAACACTTTTAATCTTTATGAAGAGGATTGATGATAGATACCTTCCTTGAGCACTATAAAAGGAGAGTTCTTCTTCACTTCTCAATACACTAAATAACAATATGATTTCTCTCTTCTCTCTTGTTTGCTCTATGGCGATTAGATTATGTTAGTTGGTAATTATAGTTGGGTCTTTTAGTGAGTTTAAGCTCTATGGTTAATTCTTCCGTAGTTCTGGTGATAGAGTTTGGGCACTACTTAGTTTGAAAGGAATAGCATGTTGGTACAACGTTACTATTTGTAAACTATTTTATTTTAGGAGACAGATTTCGTTAGCATTTTTTTAAGCACCCCGGTGATGAAGTGTAACTATTTTAAGAATATTGTGTGAAATACAAGATTGAGTTTGGTTTTCTTAAACTCCTTTGTTATTTGTTTTATAATTATAATAATAATTATTATCATAGTTATTGATAATTAATTGAGATTTATATTTGTTATATCATATGTTATAATAAAATAATTTGTGATTTCTCTTTTGATATAATATTGTTATATTTTCGTTTCTAGATTTATTATTATTTGCAATAATTTTTCTAACAATCTTAAAATAGTTATATTCCTTTTATGTATAATTGCTTTATATAATATATCTAGATTTGTGTATTGTATTCTTGGAGATATTTCTTTAATAAATTTGATAATTGAAAAATTACAATTTAGACAAATTTTATCTAAGGAAGCTGGATTTTAAGTGGAATTGTTTGTGACCCCTCCATGGTCTTTCTTGGGAGTTTATCTATTGAGTAATATTTAATTATTGTCATTTATTTCTAGAAAAGAAATCTCATTGGATTTGTTATTCTTTTTCAGAAATGGCAATTAAATCAAACAATACTGTTATAGCCCAAGGGCCTGCTCTTGTTGTGCCTGAGCTTGTTGTGGCTTAAATGCCAACCCCTGATTTGACTCTAGTGGTACTAGTAATGTACCATGGAGAAAAGCTTAAAAAAGTTCAATAAGTTAAACTTCAAAATATGGTAGCAGAAGATATTATTCTATCTGACCATATGAAACATTGTGAGATTCTTGACTAAGGAGGCTCTAAAAACTAATGAAAATGAGCAAGACTGCCAAGTTGTCGTTGCTGTTGATGCTTGAAAGCAGTCTTACTATCTTTGCTGTATGTAATGAATGGTTTGACCGATTCTTTATATAGTGTATATTATAATAAGAAATGATAAAGGAATTATGGGAATTACTAGACCATAAATAAAAGTTTGAGAATGCTAGATCTAAAAATTTTTTGGTGAGATACTTCTTAGACTTTAAAATGGTCGACTCTAAAACAGTAATCGGTCAAGTTCATAAATTTTAATTAATTCTTTATGAGATTCAGGCTGAGGGGATGGTCATATATGAACCCTTCTAAGTAGCTACTGTCATTAAAAAGCTACCCTTGCATAGAAAGATTTCAAGAGCTATCTCAAACATAAGCGAAAGGCAATGGACCTTGAAGTGCTTGTTGTTAGACTTCGCATCGAGGAAGATAACAGATATACTAAAAAGTCAAGAGCATCATCTAGTACACCTATGGCTATGGCAAATATTGTAGAACATTCTCAAGGCTTTAAAGCCAATAAGAATATATAGGAAAAACTAAGCAAGAAGTTGGGGGCTAAAGATGGAGTAGGTAAAAAGTAGAAAGTCCAAAGGAAGTATTTCAAGTGTGACAGTATGAGTCACAAGGCTTCAAGCTGTATACTTCTAAAGAAGAAGAAGAATTAAGCTAACGTAGTGGATGAAATCACATAAGAAGTTTCTGACATAGACCTCTGTGCAGTAGTTTCTAAAGTGAACCTTGTTGGGTCCAATCCCAAAGAATGGTGGCTTGACACTGATGCCACTTAGCACATATGCTTCGACAAAGATTTTTTCACTTCCTTCAAACTGCTTGAGAATAAGAAGAAGTTATTTATGAAAAACTCTACAACATTGGCTGTCAAAGGCTAAGGCAAGATGGTCCTGAAGATGACCTATAGGAAGGAGTTGACTCTGAACAATGTGTTGTATATGTCAAAGGTCTGCAAGAACTTAGTGTCCATTTCATTCCTGAATCAACATGGATTCTACATAATATTTGAGTCATATAAATTAGTTTTGTCTAAGAGTGGGTTGTATGTTAGGAAGAACTGTGTATGTGATAGGTTTTTAAAACTAAATGTAATGACTATTAAGCCAAATAATAATAAAAATAGCTCTTCTACTTATTTGCTTAAGTCTTCTAATGTATAGCATAGTATACTAGGATACGTTAATTATGATATTTTGTGTAAATTAATTAACTTAAACTATATACCCGCTTTTAATATTAATTCAAAGCACAAGTGTGAAACTTTGTTAAGACAAAACTGGCTAGGTTACCATTTCAAAATGTTATGAAAAGTACTGAATCCCTATATTTAATTTACGGTGACATTTGTGATTTAAATTTATACAAATAAGGAGAGACAATAAGTATTTTATTACCTTTATTGATGACAGCACAAAATACTATTATGTGTATTTGCTAAAATCTAAGGATGAAGCTATAGAGAAGTTTATTTTCTATGAGAATAAAGTTGAGAATCAACTTAATAAGAAAATTTAGGTGTTAAAAAGTGAACGAGGTGGAGAGTATGATTCACCTTTTGAGGAAATCTGTGCACAGTATAGAATTATGCATAAAACCACAACACCTTACTTGTCTCAGTCAAATAGAGTTATTAAACAAAAGAATCATATCATGAAAGAAATGATGAATGTAATGTTGATAAATTTTGAGTTACCTTATTTGATGGCCAATTATTTTTTGAATAAGGTACCCAAAAAGAAAATGGAAAAGACTTCATATGAGTTATAGAAAGGAAGAAAAATATCTTACAATTATTTACAAATATGAAGATGTCTTGCCAAAGTGGTCGTACCAATACCTAAGAAGGTGAAAATTGGTCTGAAAACTGTTGATTATATTTTTATTGGCTATGCACATAACAATAGTGTTTTATTGGATTCTTATATATGAGTAAAAAATCTCAGATATATACAAGAACACGATAATGGAATCAAGAAATACATCATTTTTTGCAATGTATATTTCTTTGTAAGTTCAAAAAAGATACAAATTTGTCAAAACGAACATATAAAACTATTACTAAGAATAGTCAAGACCAAGATCAAAATAAGGAGCTGAGGTTGAACCTTGATGGAGCACGAGAGCAAGGATAGAAAAGTCTTTGGTACAAATTTTCTGACATACTTGCTAGAAAGTGAACCTCGACCATGTATTGAGGTTATAAGCTCTACTGAAGTAATATTGAGGAAAAAAGCTATTAAGAGTGAATTGATTCTATATTACAAAATTACACTTGGAAACTAGTGGATCTTCCTCCTAGATGTAAACCACTAGGTTGTAAATGGATTTTCTAAAGGAAAATGAAAGTAGATAGATTGATTGATAAACATAAGGTGAGACTTGTTATTATAGGATACAAACAGAAAGAAGGCCTAGACTACTTTGACTCTTATTCTCTTGTGATGAGAATAAATTCTATCGTAATGATACTTACGATTGCCGCTTTGTGGAATCTCAAAATATTTCAAATGGATGTAAAAATAGTCTTTCTAAATAGAGATTTAGAAGAAGAGATCTATATGGAACAACTTAAGGTCTTTCTATACCTAGGCAAGAAAAGAAAGTCTGTAAGTTGGTGAAATCCTTATACTGTTTAAAACAAGCCTCGAAAAAATGGCAAAAAAAATTTAATAGCGCTATGAAGGCTAATAGATTTAAAATCATCAAATATGATATATATATATATATATATATGTGTGTGTGTGTGTATAAAAGATACCAAAAATGGTTATATCATTTTGTATCTTTATGTTGACGACATGCTCATTATTGACAGTGATAATAAAATGATCAAATCTATTAAAAATATGTTGAATTCAAGATTTGACATGAAAAATATGGGTATAGCCGATGTTATATTAGGAATAAAAATCTCAAGAATTTCAGATGGGCTTGTTTTAAGCCAGTCACGTTACATAAACAATATTCTTAGAAAATTTGATAAAGTATTTCTAAAGTTGCTAGAACACCAATAAATTTAACTTTGAATTTATCCAAGAATAAATGTGAGAGTATTTCTCAAGTAGAATACTTTAAAGTGATAGACAGTCTAATATACTTGATGAGCTGTACAAGATTTGATATTGTCTATACAGTTAATAACCTGAGTAGATACACAAGTAATTCTAGAGCCGAGCATTGGCAAGGGATTATAATTGTATTGAAATATTTACGATTTACATATAATTATGGGCTACACTATTCAAGATATTCCTCTGTACTTGAAGGTTATAGTGATGCGAATTAGATATATGATATTAAAGACTCAAAGTCTTCTAGTAGTTGTATGTTCATACTAAGAGGTGCAACAATATCATGAAAATCCTTGAAACAAATTGTTATTGTAAAATCCACTATGGAATTTGAATTTACTGCACTGAATAAATGTGGGAAGAAGTAGAATGGCTTTTTTATTATTATTTTTTATTTCTATGGCCAAAGCTTATGCCTGCAATTTATATACATTGTGATAGTCAATCTGTAATTGGAAGAGCATAGAGCAGTATGTAAAATAGTAAGTCTAGACATGTTCGTCGTAGACATAATACCATTAGAGTTAAATAGAGAGTTAGTTGAAAAGTCATCGAGGGGAATGAGACTAAAACCCATGAAAGAATAAGTTGATATAGTGGATTCCCAACCTAATTGAATGGAGATCCTAAGATCTAGGTCTAAAAGGTATAACTAAATTATAAAGATTGTGCTGGATCATTGTGAGGATCTTCCTATATCCATTCCTATGATGAAAAAATGATGCCTGTAAAAAAAAGGTTAAGCTATACTTTTAATGATTCTTATACTTAGAAAACTAGAGTTTCGAGCGGAGTAATGCAAGCTACTCTTAATTAAAAAATCACTTATGTATTAGAGAAATGAGATTGCTTCAAAGGAAATTATTAGGGCACAATTCTTATTAAACTCTTACAAAACCAGACATATGTTCATGGCCAAAACAAACATAACAGTAGGAATTGAAAAAGTATGAGGAAGATTTATGTGTGAGATACGTTATCATTTACACAAATGACAGAACAGTTCAAAGACATCGTATCTACTGTTTAGTTAGTAAAGTAAATGCATTTTCACAAGTTGAGGTTCAAAGGGTTACACTTACTTATCCTATGCAGGTTTTGACCAACAAATTCTATCATCATATCTATTGTGTCTTAGGTCGTTAATTTCATTCATGTAGAGAATATTAGAAAATCGATGTATTACACCATTTTGATTAGCCATTTTGAGACAAACTTGTGAGTAGGATCCACTACATATTCGTGAAAGGTCATTCTTGATATGTATTCTCCTCTGTGAGTACATGAATTCAAGTATTTACTTGCTCAAAATGATAATAGGTGAATGAGAAATTGTCACTCAAAGTGATCTAAGTGAGAAGGAAAAAGAGTGAGAATTTGCTATAGTCTCACATAGAAAAGGAGTATAAACCAAAAGGTGTTTATATAGAGTTGTCTAACTTTTAGTTAGTAACTTGATAAGCTAAGAGGCTTTTTTTTGTGTGCGCACAAAGGAGGGTGCAAGTCACGGGCCAGACAACATGCTCTTGTATGCGCCCCTTTATCCTGTGGGTACGAATGTCAGATCGAAAAGCCCACTCCGTGTTGGGCCTCCTTTTGCAACTTTAATTTTTTTTCTTTATCTTAAAATCTAAAAAAAGTTCTGGAACTATTGTAATTCCAGAAACGTTTGGATCGTAATGAAAATGTGTAACGTCCAATTTTTAAAAGGCCATAAACATTTTGTAATAGCCAAAAATATTTGGCTTTAATATCCAAAACTGCTAAAATGTTTTTAGGCTTTATGGAGAGGATTGATGGCAGATACCTCCTTGATCACTTTGAAAGAAAGCTCTTCTTCACTTCTTACCACACCAATAACAATCTGATCTCTCCCTTCTCTCTTGTTTGCTCTATAATGGTTAGCTTATGTTAATTGGTAGTTAGAGTTTGGGACTTTTGGTGAGGTTGAGCTCTATAGTTAATCCTTTTGTAATTCTGGTGATAAAGTTTAGGTACTACTCAGTTCGTTAGGAGTAACAAGTTGGTGCGAAAAAATTATATAAAAGGAAATTAAAGAAATTTTAAAACAAACCATTTAAAAGGAAAAAAAAGTCTATAAGAATGTTATTATGAAAAT